>OX104059.1:30959489-31144901 GCA_944474145.2 Dicrocoelium dendriticum | reverse complement strand
ATGAAACGTGGCTCCCGTCCACATGCCTCCCGGTGTTATTCCTTCGAGTTTACACTGGATATGGGGTGTGTGGTTGGAGCTGTGGGTGGTGCAGCGCAAGCCACCCACGGTCCCTATGTAGGCGCAGGCGTCCTGTGGCTGGCCACAGTGACAGGCAAATCCGAAACCGGATGCCGCCAACCATATATGGATGTAGAAAAACAGACTACTTGAAAAATGGTCCACAACTGCTGGCACGACGTTTTCCAACAAGATGAGCAATTCACATTTCTGCCTAATATCACACGATAAAAATTTAGCTACACCAAGGAAGAACGTTACAGGTTAGATGTCTGCTGTAGCCTACAACTTTCAAGTATTGCTACTGCTGTCTGTTATCGATGTGGTTCATTAACGATCTACAACTGCCTGCTGAAGATCACTTGAACGGGAATAAAACATGCGCAACCAAAATATTTCATTACACTGCCTTTGCAGTACATCATGTTCACGCCGGTGAGTTTCGCCAACGTCCAGCAACACTCGTCGTCACAGTGACGGATGCATCCTTTAAATATCATCATGTCGCAACAGTGTTTCCTTGGCACACATGTGCACTAGCGCAAGCCTGGAATAAGTTCTCCGTTTTGTGACAAAGAGCAGGGATACAGACTCTTGAGGACTCTAAACACAGCCTAACAGAATGTTGGACTGTGCACAAATATGCAAGGCACAAAGCGTCCCAGAAGGAATCTGTTCTGGAGTTCAAGCTTCCAAACCATAGCAACGGAGTATTTTGAGCATGTGGAAACAATGAACATACATTGGCTCGCAGCAGTTTTAATGTCCTTTAACTGCTCACTAAGATTGATGGCTGTACTAAGAACTACGGATACGGATGGCAAAGAGTGTTCTAGATTATTCCTTGCTGTTGTCCCTCCCATCCAAATTAACAATTGCTTTTTCCTGCAACAATTAAAGTTAATGAAATAAAAAAGTGCCTTTTCACAGCTATTTGCGTAATTTACTCGTTTAACAAGAAAAGAAAGTCATAACTGGTGGTTAACCTGTGGCGTCTATTTGACAACGGAAGAAATTAGGCATTCCATGAGACGGCAGCATCGTGACACTGCTTGCATTAGCTATTTAAACATGATTGGATAATGGCAATGGTCTCAAAAAACTTCATTAGAGTAAGATAAACATTGTACTCAATTGTTGTTAGGAGACTTTATGCAAAATATTTTTGAAAACCTGTACACTAGTCTACCTATTAATGGTACAAAATCCAGAGTTGCATAAAGTTTCGCCTACTATGAATTATGTGGCTTATGTGTGGAACCAAATTACAAGGCCATTGTGTGGTTTTGCTTTCAATAAGAACGAAATGGTTTTTCGTAAGATGTATTTCTGAGGAAAAGCTATATTTTGAAATAGGTTTCTTTTATGCAAACATAAATTTTATCTCACCAAAAATAGGATTGCTGTGCGATCCCTATGATTCTATAACTCAATTCATTAATTAGTGGGATCAGACTAAATGCTTCCTCGGCAGCTGCCGCATTTGAAAATGAGGTACATAAATGTTACATGGTTGCCGATTGCGTTTCCCCATCGTGTAGTCTATGAAACATCCTTCCAATGCTTACTTCGGCAAACAGCTGGTTGTGACCTTTTCACTTTTTCAGCTTTGTAAGCTGCCTTTAGTGTGAAGCTGCACGTCATGTCGGCAACGGTTTCTGGGGAGAAAGGCTGTTTGCATGTGACGTCATTGAGCGTCCTGGCGCATCCACTGCAAAAATAGATAGATTACCATTACAAAAGCGATAATTAACATCAATTTCCATGCATTACGCATAAGATTTTCAAATGGGCTGTACCTTTACTGATTGACTGCTTGTTTGGTGCCACTGTGTGAGGCAATGGACGATTTATGCCAATTATTACAGAGCCAAAACTTATCCATAGGTCTCCCTTGACGTATTTACGTGAGCTACTTCAGCTCTGCACACAGAATTTACGGCTTGAATTTGAACTGACTGGGTACAAACAGATTACTGGTGTAGCAATGGGCAACCCGTTAGGACCAGCTTTGACGGATATTTTTCTGGGCCTGATTGGAAGAAAAATTGCTGACAGTCTCAGCGAATTGAAGCTGCACAAACAGTACATGGATAACATACTACTCTTTACTAGTGACGAGCATTTTGAGCGACTTGTTGCCTTCTTTAATTCCGCACACCCAATCTCTCTGTGACATATGAGATCGAACAGCGAGGCAGTCCACCGCTTTCGAACGTGCTTATTAGGGGGCGGACGGATGGCACACTGTCTTTTGGAAAGCGACCTGGAGTAGGCAGTACCTGCAATTCTATAGCTTCGCTCCAGTTGCGTACAAATGCGGTCTAGTCAAGATCCTGTTCTACAGTGACAGACGAAGCTGCAGTACAGACGGGCTTAAGGTTGAAGAGGGTTTTTTACATAGAACACATTTGTCGCATGGGTACACGGACAGGTTCATCCAGGTCCATAGCTAACCGCCCAAGGAGAAAGCAAATGTTCAAACTGCCCTTACGGTTTCCATAAATGCTATGTCGATTCATAGCTGCCGTAACCGGGAAGTCCTGACACCGGAAGGCTGACCGCTGTCATCTGCATGGCAGGTGCCTGCATGGCAGTGGAGGATGCGTCGGGCTATATCGCAGTTAGCTAACAATTCGTGATGGTCGGCTACCGCCCTCCATGGCGCAGTTGCATAAGCTGCGGGCTAGTTGGCAGAAGCCACTAGCAGTCATGGGTTCGATCCTCCGTAGAGGACCGAAAGATGCGCACCACTGATGAGCCCCAATAGGGCGAAACGGCCGTCTGGTGTTTTTCCGGATAGGTAGTTGACTTATCTGGTTTGTCGGCTGACTGCGACGAATAAAAATGCGGGTTAATTATTTCCACCGTTTAAAGCAGATCATTTAGCCAATGACATTAGGAATAAGTTAAGGTCTGCGCTCTCGCGTATCTACACCATTGCGCAGTAGCGATTGCTTCACAGTACGCGAAAACGGGATCTCAACGACCATCCCAAAGGCCTATCCGGAACTATGGCCTCACATGTAGTCTATTAGTTCACCTACAATTGTGGTAACGTTTATATAGGCAGGACTGACCTTAGCCTGACCCTAAGATTGGCAGAACACCTCCCAACTTGAATATGGCAAGCGTTGACACAACGAACTGGTGCGCACAAACTCATGCATCCCAGTCCTGCCTCAGCCGTTGCGATATATCGTATAGGCTTGTTATCACGTGGATAAATCGACCGCGTTCAAAGTACCTTTGCCCCAAAATGACTATCACCGAGGCCTTGTTTTTCTCGAATATCGCCAGGTGTTGCAAGCACGGAAGCAAAAGACGTAATCTGTTAGACTGCCTTAGTTTTGACTGATCAATTTGTTTCAAGTTGGGTTCCACATGTTCGCTTCTCTTTCTAATTGTCTTGCTTTCGCGGCTAAGGAGAGCAATTGAAATATAAACATTTCGTGACTTACGTCTTCTTTCTGCGCTCAATAAATGGATTAAGTGGACATATTGGTTCATATCTTTGGTTTCAAATGTAGGTGAAGTAGAGGCCAATTTGCTTTTTGGGCAAGTGCTAGCTTCCGTATCCTGGTCTACCGGAACCTTCTTTACCATCTTCCAAAAACCGGTAAGCAATCCTGCGTTCAGTCCAAACCAGCGACCCAAAATACCATTAGCTCTACCGACTGACTGTTTCGAATGCGTTCCAATTAAGAATTTAATCAAAGGGGTAAACATTCTTCATACATTAAATGGACCCCATATCTCTCAGATCTGAGTGGTTCCTTTACTGCACGCAACAATCATTCCGCTTGTATAGACACCAAAGTTTGAGAAGTAATGGGGAGATCGTCAAAGGTGACTATGAGATAAGCGCTTGGTAACCGATCAGCAGGGAGTTTGCATGCGTCTTCATGACAACTCTCGTCCATAGCTGTTTTATTTCCCATCTTTCCAAAATGTACTGTGATATCCAACTTCGTGGTTCCAACTGCTTTAGACCACATCACTTGCCATTGTGAGCTGCAGGTTTTCAAAACATATCAAGGTCGGTAGTTTAGAAACCACGTTAACACATGACATGCGGCACCATTACATGGCAACGACTAATAGATAGTCTAGTTTTCCACTGCAAAACTTGCATATTTTTGCTACTCCCACTGGTCTGTTTTACCTGGCCCGTCTGGTAAAAGGAATAACTGGTCATCTTCTTAACACAGATCAGCGTTAAAGTGTTTGCCTTTAAGCAACCGAGCACAGGGGGATTTTACACCACCGGAACTCTGCTCCTGCCTAATATTCAAGACACTGTTAACTTCCAGCCAACGTATGGAATAAAAAGCCACTTGTAGACATCTAAGAGAGTTTATCTTACTAGTTGCTATGCTACTGTAAACTGAGGAACTACGCTACAAGCAATCCTTAATGAATTGACGTGAATGTGTCTCTCTGGGCGCAATCACTGTTACACGCTGTCTTACGTAAATGTTAAACAACATTTTCACAAATGAGGCAAATGTAAGCATGGTACAATTTGCGAACTAGTGTTTGGTTTTGCTTGAGGAAAAAACGGAACAGTAGGCAAAAGTTTATACAACATGCAGATGAAATGCTGAAAAGAAGGCGCTGACACGTCAGCTGACCATAATGCTTTCTGCCAAGCCACAGAATGACGTCAGCAGCTACTGCTGACTGAGGAACGATGGACGCATTTCAAATGGCACACACTATACTGTATACCTTAGCACCTCTGCTGTACAGTTCCCAGGCATCGAAAACGCCTGCCATCACTCGCACCCCTTGTGCTTCCCACTTGCGAGAGTGAAATGAAGGCACTAACAACAGATACCTACTAGAATCCTCACCTTAGAGACTAAGACTACACCATTCAGGCAATTACGCCGTCATAAGTAAACTAGATATGGGTAGACGTATAATTTTGTCCTCGGAACCAAATCGATACTACCGAGCTGTTGTTTTCCCAGTGAATATCTGACTCTCATTGTAAACATAACTTGTAACTGTTTTAGATTTGGATGATGAGCAGGAAGGCGGTGAATCAAATCAACTAAATGGACACACAGTATGGATAATCTGGATTCATTAATTTGACTGGAATTCCCATTGAATCAGCACACATTTTCTTTCGTTTAACCATGCTAGCTATTACAAGCTGGCCTTGTGTCCTGAGGTGTCGGTGTCTCATTTTCATGGCCTAGTAAAGATCCGAAGAAAGCCTTTAACCTGCTGCGTGTCCATGAAAACTGTTCGTTGTACTGGCCTCCGACAGATGGCAGAGGGATAAAAACAGCTTCCTATCGATAGACCCAATTCTCATACAAGCATTTCCCTTCAGGAATTTCACAAAAGTAAGAAGAAACCACATTTTAACAGGATATACTAAATTCAGTAATTTCGTATATTCTTCTCAGCTGTTTACAAACAATTGTTTGAACGGATAGGCTACATAGCAAGGGCGATCAAGTTGCAGTGTTATCGGCGAAAATTTAAAGCGGTATAAACGCGGTACGTTCACTTGACCCGGTCAGAGGAAAAACGACACTAGCCTCACCAGGTTAGGGTGAGGCTGGCCACGAAGTCCGTTTGTTTGCACAAACTTGGTTTCAACCGGCGAATCGCCGAGGCCTCAGCGAACTGAAGTAGACGGGGACTGCTTTGTTTGTTGATTACAAACTCACCACGTGGGTTTTCGCCTACAGGGCAATCAAGTACGTGACGTGCAATAGACCCAATTCTATTCCTGTTGAAGTTAAGCTAGTTTCTTAAATATTTTCAAGATTAGTATCAGTTTAAAATGACTAAATTTAACTGCACAGTGCTTTCTGAGCGTCATATGCGCAAACATTTTACTTATGTACTGGAACTATTATCATAGTTACTGGACCAGCTGAGACCCATCATTTTGTAACAAGCTTGGGTCGACTGTTAAAACGGTTCACAGCTGGTCCAGTAGATCCCTAGAAGGGTTGAGGCTTCAATTGACATACTCGGAATTTTAAAAACGAGCTGCAAGCACCTGTTGGGATTTCTCGGCCCATCTTATGCTCGATTATCTCACCGTGTTGCTTAATTCACATAAACAGTTACTATCGCACTCAAGTGTGCCACTAAAAATTTGGTAGATGCGAGGTCGGACAGCTGTGAGATTGCTCCAGTTTCAACCATGCGGAGGTGATAAAGCCTACGAAACAATTCGAATTTCCAACGTACAGAGTTGGCCTCATAACTCTTTCATGTTATTGTCTCATTGACAATGTCAGCCGGATTCAATAGGCCAGTCAGAATAGCGAGCTATATTCTAAGACCATTCGCATTGTACGCAGTGAATGACCGTGGTGTGCTGCCACGGCAACCATTTAATTGGTTGCTTGCATAAGTTCGGTAGTGCTTAGTGCCGAATGTTAACATCCATATTTTTCAGATTTTTAGACCTGAAACATTGTGACAAGCATGACGACACCTTTGTTCCTTGATCAATATGGCCCAACATTGTGAAGTTGAAAGTCGCCCGGATCCAAATTACGCGCGAGCTTCGGAAGATCGATTTCACAGACAAGCGCCTTTTATCAAATCCTACATTTATTGCCACTCCTTGCTGGAGCATGTGACCAAACACATGTGGTATCCATCACGTGACCGTGCATTGGGTGCATATAGGGTGATGAAGACAACAGATCCGTCGTCTTTAGGTCTGATCGTCGACTGGCAACACCTGTGCGGTTGGGTACTGATTTGGATACCTAGACAACACATGACGACGACCACACCTTGGGGTAATCGATACGTCTGACACCCACACGCCTGGTGATGAATAGCAGAGTGCATTCGCTTCCCTTGACTGTTCTTCGAACTGCGTACTCATCTTCTGCCGATGCTTTTATTAGCAGCGACAAAAGGTGTCGGGGAATGAACAGAAAATGTGTCCACTATCCCACCGGACTTCATAAAGCAGCTCTTGGCTGCGGCTGTTTCAAAACCACGTCCTATCTTAATGAACAGCAAAATCAGCCAGTGTTTGTGCAGTGGAACGCAACGGTGTGAAAGTCGTGAGTTCGGAGAGCGGGCTGCAGTCTCTGGATACCAGCGGACAGAGCTATTCGACCGACAGAGGTAAGTGTCGATTGATTCACCACTGAGTGATTGCTTGCGAATTACCCAAACCGTCGCAAACGGCCTTATTCATTTTGCCTGGTGTGGTGTGCGCAGGAAATGTACCTTGGACAAACGGCACATGTTTACTTTGCCTACCGCTGTACAGATTTGTACAAGGTTGACTGGTTGAGTGAAAATGACACAGTGTTCTACGACACCTGGATTACGGTGCCTGATATCGGTAAACACCCGAAAGCATAAATCGGAATACTTGTAGCTCGGGTGATCTGTTCAGATTTTGTTCTGTTCTCCGAGCTGAACAGTTTCGTTGCAGACGTTTCATCATCAGTCGTGGTGACTTCTTCAGTGCGTCATAAGTAAACTGATTTGTTTTGTCGATTCTTACTATGGAACCAGAAATGGAGAACAAACTACCTTTCTTAGATGTATTGGTTACTAGAACAACGGACGGAGAACTACAAACATCAGTTTACAGGAAAGATACGCATACAGATCAAATATTAAAATTCAACAGCAACCACCCAAAATGTCACAAAATCAGCTGCATCCGCACCTTGTTCCATAGGATAGAATCACATTGTAATACTGCTGAAGCAAAACGCGAGGAAGAAAATCATTTGTTTACATCCTTCATGCGCAACGGATATCCACGCAGCTTCATCCGAAGATACATGAACCAGAAGAGTACAAACACCACACCTGAACCAACAACAACCAAACGGATCGCTTTACCATACATCAAGAACGTATCGGAACTGACTGCTAGACTCCTCAAGCCACACCATCTTTTATTGGCTCACATACCCACCAACACGCTGAAAGGAACCCTATCTAGACCGAAAGGGAAGACGAGTACACACGAACGCCGGAACGTCATTTACAAGATACAGTGTAAAAATTTTGATAAGAACTATGTGGGCCAAACGGGAAGAAAATTGTCTACAAGACTGCAAGAACACAACCGAGCCTGTCGAAACCATTACCCATCATCCTTGGTCTCGACACACGTTGATGAAGAAGGGCACGCATTTGATTGGGAGAAAACAGAGATACTAGCGCAAGGCGAGACCAAAAAAGGAAGAGCATTCCTTGAGGATACGGTCCTCGAGATCGGAATGACCGAGGTTTACCTCAAAGTGAGCCGAGGTCTCAATAGAGGTTGCGAGTCGCAACCCAACCACACAGCGTGCTTCTAAATTCAACTTGAATTATTTTCAGCTGTGCCAAGCGTTGCTCACGGATCTCAGTAGCATAGTGCTCAGGGCGTCAGTCTTGAGCTACTAAGCTCTGAATTCCACCCCAGCTCAGGCTATCTCCACCTGACGAGTCTAAACCAAGACGAAACCGCGGTCGTGGGGTGCCAGTGTTGGGAAGAGCAACACCCAAATATATCCATCCTTGAAGCCTGGTTTTCTACAGTCAGTTCAAAAAACCAACGCATCGATTTAGATCCGATATACAGGCAGCTGCGAGAAAAGATTTTACGTGGATCATCTGGCAAATGAGTCGGAAGAGGCGGCGCCCACACTGGGAACATGCAATGATCACGGGACCTGAATCGAACTGAGAAGGTTCAAATGTCACTCGCTCACCGGTAAGGATCGACAAAACAAAGCAGTTTACTTATAACGCACTGAGGAAGTCACCACGACTGGTGATGAAACGTCTGCAACTAAACTGTTCAGCTCGGAGAACAGAACAAAATCTGACCCGAAAGCATCCTCACTATGTCGTAGCACGAATGAAACAGTGCTGGAGGAAAAGCTGTGGTTGTAAGACATTGATCCAATATCTGTGCCCTATTGGCCACAGAATGACAAACTGGTCGACTGACAGCTTGTACTGAAGGTGTCCAAGGCGGTAAAGCACACTTGTTCCGTTGCTAGGTCCACGTACCCTAAGTATCAAGAGAAAGATAACGGAACGGCAATTTGTCAGCCGGTTAGAGAGAACACCAAATCTAACTTGGCTGCGATAATGGCTTGGTCTCTAACTTTTTCTGCCATCCTAGCCATTTTGAAAACACAATTAGACGGCGAAGTTTGGCAGATGTATGCACTTGGTATTGCCTCGTCTATACCTTGAGCAATGACTAGCAGATACCTTTGTTCTATGATGAGTGTAGCACACAGTAACTATACAAAACGGATGTCTCACTCCTACATCCACGGTAATCCATGTTTGACTGACAGTTGCTGTTGAGTGTATAGTGCAGGTCTACCCCGTCCTACCGTCACCGCTTCGGTGAACTGGAGAAGGCGGAAAATAGTAGGACGTACCTGAATCTTGAATGCCAAAATGACCTCACACAGGTGACCGTGAGTTAGACTTGGCTGCAAGTCGAAACCGTGGGTTGTTCTTATGAATATGGAACCCGAGGTAAACAGGCACACTGCAAATTATCACATTAAACCATTTACTCCTTCATTTGGGTGGTTTTTGTTCACTTCTATTTTTGGTTATATCTGACCCAAGGTGTATTGAACATGTTTTCCCTAACTCTGCAAACGCATAGGCAACTGCAACGAAGTACGCATTATCTATCCATCGTACTGGTTGTCGCGCGGACAAAATCAAACAGGTGTAATCAAACAGGCGTAATAGTGCACACAGTCTCGGATTTCGTGTTATGGCGTTTCGCATGACAGATGAAGCCTGAATTGCACAATCACCGGGTCTGAAGGATAGTCTACAGCATTTGCACCAACCATATGTTTGATGGACACAGGATCCAGTGGAGATCAGCGTACTGATGTGAATCTAGTTGGTTAAAATCAATGGTTGCAACATGGGATGCTAGCCTTCTGTTTTTGCAGATCAACACTGATTTGGTTTCTGTTCAGGGCAGGAGTTCTCTGAGAATGTAGGTTAAGGTCATCCAAGATGAGGGTATCAGTACACACTGCGTCGCGAGTAGAGTTTAAAGCATTCACCACGTGGCCATTCAGTGCTGTTATGGATAATACGGTGCAGCAATGCTACAAGGTGTGACACCAACCCGAATCAAGAACTTGAGTATAAAACGCCTTGTAGCGTCTCAATTTACAGCGCTTCTGTAATGAATGATCACTGCACCTCAGTTCGAATGCGCACCGTTTCTGATGAGTGTGCATTAGACTTGATCATCAAATAGAAAAAGCATCTCAATAATGCTATTGCCATTCCAGTGCCTAAACATGATTGGTCCTCAGCCTACTGGGAAGGGCTTTGGGACTGGTTGTCAAGTATGCGAGTAGGTCGGTGTTGTTTGGTTCTCCTAGCGGGGAGATTCGATCGCAGACGTTTCGCTACCAATGGAGTTAGCATTTTAGTGTATACGAATAACTACGTTGTTACCGTAAATCCAGAGGCATTGTCTAGACTACAGGCCCTCCTTTACATGCATTTCAAGTGTTCGTGAGCACCTTTCATCCGGTTTCGTTATTTCTTTAGGCAATTAAAATACGGCAACGACGTTTGTTAGCTGGTGAGAAGCTCGCTTCTACTTTAGATGGCTCCATGAGATTTTATAAGCGCTAAAACTATGTTGCTTACATACCATGATTACAACCGTTAATCCCTTCGCTGTTCAGTCCGTGGTCTTTATCCGTTCGTAAAAGGTTTCCATTAAGGTCTAATCTTACTAGTTGTTCGCACACAGGGTCAAGGTCAGTGCCGAGGTTCGTTCAGTCTTCCGCTGATAACCATTCTTCTGGGAATTACCTTCCTTTACTTGTCTCTCTATGGATCTGAATCTCCGTGCTACTCCAAACAAAGTTCTGTTCTTCCTCATTGAGTGTATTGAGATCAAAGATTACTCGTAATGATTTCCTATGCATTGAAGATGCCAAGGTGATTACTAGCTAAACGTTGCTCGCCTAGGAGAACCACACAACACCTCAACTGCCAACTCAGGCTGTAGGTATTCAGAATTATCATGTTTTTGCTAGTACGAAATCCATTGGTATATAAAGAAGTCGTGTATGAAAAAACGCCGATGTAGTCAAAACTCACCGTTGTTAGTGTCTTTACAGAGCCTTGACATCTGGCCCGCAGTCTGAGTCAGTCACTGTGTACGCCTTCCGTCAGGTGAACTTAAATAGGAACGGAGTAACTGACCGGTCTATCGGTGCTATGTACAATCGTCTGACATTGTTCATATGTTGCTCGTATGTTTTGCCAGGCTTCTACAGCCTCTAGACATAGTAAAACAGAAGCTTTTTGTAGTTTGTATTGGCAATCTAATACTACTGCGTTTAACTTGTTGCGACACAATAAGATTCACCACTGTTTGACCACATTCCTTATGATTAGGTGAGACGACTGCGTGATTTGAGGTCGCACAGTTTTTTCATGCATAGTACAGCTCGAGCTCGTCTGACGTATTCTCCAGAGTTGCTACTTTTTGGAAGTCGCCTGGTCAATGGAACGCCATGGCCATTGCGTATGCTATGGGATCGATGTAGTAGGGCCTAGCGACAGTACAAATTTGTCTGCATATGTTAATCGCATAACTCTGCTTCCGCTTCAGTGCATCAAGCACGGATGAGGACTAATTATGCTAAATTTATGCATCTGGGTCCGATGTTTAGCAGGATTCGTAGTGGATTCAACAAGTTGTGGGGCTGTCGGATAGCCAGTAGCTCAATCGGATGGTAGTTGCATTTTGTGCATGTAACCATTAAGACCCTACGGTTAGTACCGTTTTTCACCTTTGTCTACGGCACTATGATTAACATTTTTAGAGTTTTGCCGGGTGGCACTTAAATTGACTGTTTATGGTTTGTTTAACTGTACGCATTCAAAATGGCTACAACGCACTGAACCATGGACTTGTTCTAACCGCAATGCTAACTACAACGGACGAGTAAGTGGCTTGAACATAAGAAAATTGGGTTCAAAACGAGATCTTTGGGAGGTAGCTTTCGGAGATATGTGTACCTTGCTGGAAGTGTATATGTCACTGGGCATGATGTGACCTGTCCGGCCTTGCGAGTAAATTTATTTTCAGTCTTGTTACTCCGTTTCCGCTTTCCGATCAAACTCCATGCCAACCTTTAGTGGACTTTGACCAAAACTCCAATATAAAGTGGCAATGGAAACCGGGCCGCTGTTGGTTCAGACAAAGAATCTTGCGGGATCCATATTGTTCAATACCCACGGCGCTTCGGTTGTTAGTGTTTACCGCTAGTGCTGCTACAGCTGCCTCTGTTTAAGGAGCTGTATCTGAGGTTACTCCGCTGCGCTGCCATTTGTTTCAAACGGATGCCGAAAATCTGAGTCGACACAACTTGCTGCACAGAAGGCGAATTAGTGGGGCGAACTACTGTGTTGAATCACTTCGATTTGCGCCATTCTGGAACCCACGAGACTGAAGTGGCTGGTATAATGTAAAAGTAACTCATACTAAACTGACTACACTGGAACGTTTTATGGAACGATGTTCACAGTTCCCTTATTGTATTTCGACCACTGAGTATCATACAGTAAAAATTATGTACTGTGTAGAAGACAGATGTTTCGGGAGTGCTCGCTCTCAGCCACACAGCCGTTGGACTACTTTAGTAATTTATGACCGATGGCCATCTGTATGACAATCTACGGTATCCGGTGACTTGCTCATCTTCCTCTGCTTCTGAGTAAACTCGAGCGATATTATCAGCTTGTTGACATTGATCAGACCAACCATTTGGACTGTGCCTCTCACCACTTAGGAATATACCATATGTTTATTTATTTATTTACATAACAGCTTTTTCAATGCTGCGAATCTGCTATGTATGCGAATATCCGTCAAGAAAAGGACCAAGTTGATCAAGCGAGTTTTGTGGATGCAATTGACATGGTAGTTCATAATTGGTTTTATAATTCAGATCCATTCGCAGTGCTTGCGCCTGTCTCGATGCTACTTCTCTATTTGTGTATAATGGCACTAACTATCTGATATTAACGGACACTTTTCTCAGTCCCACTGAACCATCAAGAGATGACTGTATCAAGTGGTCTGAATCTGATGATCCGCACGTGATTCACTTCATTCTCATACAGAGTGATTGTACCTTGTTTGCACGGTAGCAGGGAACGACTGGAATCTCAGCATCGTACACTTCGTTCACTTTGAGCTATAAAAATAGTATAGTAGTAGTTTCTATAAAGGAGGAGACTTTAAATGAGGTAGTCCTGACCGTTGAAGTCCCAGTTTGTAACAAATGACCCGCAGATATTCACTTACCTATGTTATCAACTTAGCACTCTAAACTGAGCTTTCGGACATTAGCTGTACACGTCTTTGCTCCAAATATCAAAAGGGTTGCATACCTATGTAGCTGAAACTCGTCTACTGATCTCCGCTCTCCAGTTCTATGTGTACTGATTTATCAAGTTTCACATTCGATTTTGCCCTATGGAAGCAGGCGGTACTCCATTCCACTTATAGTGTCAGTACTATGAAAACGTTGGATGAAACTGCATCTCAAGCACCGGCTTTTAAGTTAATCAAACACCAATACCAGTACCATTGCCGCGGATGATCCGACAAATGTGACGATCACTTTTGATGCTAGACAATGGCACTGCAACCATGCTGTTGGCTACTTGACGCTTGTTTGCAAGGCTGCGCTAGCATGTTTGCGCTCGAAATGGAAGATTGCAGCATACCTGGAAGACACTGCTTCAGAAACCACTAAGATAGGCAGGATGAAATATTCCGTGGTCATTTAGAACCCGAAAGACTTCCCTACTACCAAACAAGCAACAGTTAAACCACCGCCCTGCCCGCTCATGTTATACATGTTTTCCCCAAGCTAACACCAGGTAATGGCCAACGGATGGTAATCCAACAATGGTCATTTGTTCCTCCACTTGCACTTGTTGCTTCTAGCTTTTCATCTCCATGGGACATGAATCTGTGCATGACTTATCTTTGATGGTTGCCCATTGACAGTGGCCCGGTTCAGGTTTGACCACCGTCCCACCATCATGCTTCTCAGTATGTGCACTGAGTATAGGGCGTACATGCGAAGCAGCATAAGCAACTCATGCACCCTCAGCGGGTATAACACCTGTGTGATTGCTCGTGGTATCAGCAAAAGATAGTCTGAGAAAGTGATTCTAATGCAAATAACCCACATCTGACCGCTTCGAGTCCACAATCAAGAAATGTAGGGGATATTCGCCTGTGTATGCCAACCATCCGACTTTTGTATTCCGTTTGCATTTAATTTTATGACAGAAGGTACAAGTATTACAGAGTCAATAAGTATGTTACCATACCTTTTTTGTAAGGCTGAAATATAATGCCAGCTATATGATTACGGTTCTCCAGTGCATCCCACATCTTAACATGAAAATAGGCGTAAAAACATATAATCACCAAAATACTGGAATCATGACATTCTGCGCTACGGGACAGTCTTGGCAAAACTGTGTCTAGCTGCAAATTGTGCCCAGTTGTACACTCGGAAATGCCCGAATTTGTTAACATTCGTTGCACCCATCGGGGGTCCATCCCGATAAGCTCTGAGCTTGTGGCCCGATGTGATAGCGAAAATGCTTCGCAGGCTGCAGGAAAATGGATACCGGATGATGGTTTTCCCAACATTGAGAATATTATCGTGCTCTACCTTGGATCCAACTACATCTTTCCTTACCTTGTAACAATCTTCCTTTTGTCCGTTCAAAAGTGGTACGCTCATTGCTTATGAAAACGCTCCACGTAACTTAACATTGCCAGCGTACTTTGTCTGGTCCAATGGATGTTCCGCTTATCCATTTGTTAGTACGGTAGCCCCTATTTTATTGCTGTGTTGTCCACAAAAAACGACGTACATTTGTGGAAGCACAAAAGATGCGCCTTACACTAGGTCGCTATTGCAAGCTAACGTGAAGTAGCAAGTCTCTACATCTTCCTCACTCATAGCAAACGTGTGTTATCCATGGGACTAGCTGCTGCCGGTGGAGTACATCACTATGTTTTACTTTAAACAGCCTAACAGGACCCTGTCCAGTTGCACCAAGTACTCGTGCATAATAGATAACGCGCTACATCGCTGAAGGATACATTGTCTCAAGGAACAGCTGGGTAAAGCTTTTCGACTGACATGCTGGATATAGCACCAATCATGATCCTATATCAAGGAAAGAACTAATGATGCTGCTAGCCCCTGCCACCCCACCACTTGATTGTCTGACCTTTAGGGCTGCAATACCACAGTTAGTAACACGTTATAGCTGTGACGTGACTTTCGGATCACACATTACTAACGGGAACTACTGAAATTTGTACTGATAACATGACCGGAAATTTAAGTTTCCTGTTGTTATACAGAATGATGTTTTTTAGGGCAAACAATAAACACTACTACTTACAGGTGGGCCAGCTAGCCGATGATTAACTAACGACGGATAAAAAGTCAGCGCCAGGCATACCATGCATGTAAAAAATAATCGCAACACCTTCCTGTACCCGTAATACTATTCTTCTTCAGGCTACATTTTTATGAGGCATAGGGGAAACAAAGTACTTTTGCACAGCTTACTGACGTTTGCACAACTTCATGATGGGTTTACGTTACATTAGCCGCAGAATAGTAGGCAATGTTTTGTTAGCAACCAAAGTGACCTTATTAAGTTCTCAATAGGCAGTCTCATAGCTTTTGCTGAGTTTCAGACGTGAATTGTCTTCCATATTTCTAGTACTTTGTGCGCTGCTTTCGCGGTTCATACCCTTTTCACAATCATCCAAACCTGTGACAGGGATACACGCAATCTTGATTGTTTCAGTTCGTTTAGCATTACAATATGGACCATACTATTTTTCTGTATGTTGTATGATGTAATATCACTTTGAAGTTTGAGCTTGGCACGTGTATACAAGCAGTTTAATGGGCGGCAGAAGTTAAGTAAACGCGTTCAGAAAGACTGCACATTAATCTCATTATTTCTCCAAGCTCATGCTTCTCAATTTTTGGGCTGTGGACACCCACTGAAATTATGTTAACCACAGGAAGAGACTTTACTAAAATGAAAATGGTGCGGCGTGTTCTGAATTTCTTCATCACACGGACCTCCTGCAAGTATTCCGCGCAGCCCCAAGGGGTCCGCAGGAGTTTGATTAACCACTGAGAGGGTTAGCAACAAGATATAAATCGCAGATTAATAGGAAAATTTTCCAGCCCCAGTCGAACTTTTCTTCATTATCCACGTTTCGAATGTTAGTTCTCTCGTAGACAGCCGAAACTTGGGTAAGGTATAAAGTGTACATCCGAATTCAGCAGAGTATGATATCAGCAACAGAAGTTAATACTGTTTCAGTATTGTAAAATGGCTAGTAACGCAATTAGAACAGCCACTGATATGATGAAGTGAGTACAGAACGCTTCTGTTATAACTGGTGAATTGAAGGAAGTGTAGGAAATATTTTTTGGTATATATATGAATATGTTACTCAAATATGTTGCCACATAACACAAGCATTAATGGACTAAATGGTACTTTGTACGTTTTCTCCATGAAGTTGCCCTGCTTCGTTTTATAGAAGACGGGGACAACCGTTTTACAATTTCTAATTGTTAACCTGACACCCATACACTGATTAGCGCTGTTCAACCCATCCAGTGCTCCTACAGCACTGCGTAAGTTAAATGAACTGATATGATTGCTTTTACTGTGTTTACGCGAGCAGACGGGCTTGCTTCTCTTAACTGCAGTCTAGTTGTGCCATGTAGGCTGAAGCTCACAAAATCGAATTCCACAATGTGTCCCAAGTACTGCTTAAGGTTATTCGACGGCTGTGTTATCTACTGAAAGCATTAGTGTGCTGCCTCACATGGAATGTTGCTCTAAGTGTTATACTATTCAAACTGGAATGTTAAGAACGCACAGTTTGAAATTCGCTTTTAGCTGAGGACCACTCAGCTGGTTCCTTACCTCATGATTTATGGCCCGGTGTGTATTGGCCCCTGCCGAAGCGACATTCGTTTACTCCACCGCCACGCATTCGACATCAATGCACGCAAACCTCAACCTCCTTGGCTAACAGCTGGACCTATGATTTGTAATGTTTTACAAAGCAATTAGAAAATAGGCATAGGCAACAAGAGCACTACACTTTTCTTAAGAGTATGGCTGGAGTCAGGTCCGTCTGTGGGATTCGGAGTGGTGCAAACAGGTTAGTCCACAAGCGCTCCTAGGCTGAGTCTCATTCACAGCAGTTGACTTCTGATGGACAGAACAATGCTTGGAATTACGGAAAACATAGGCTGCTGAACTTGCGCACAAAGCATCACGGTTTCTGATTGTGAACTTGGCCATTCACTTGATTGTCAGTAGTTTTTCTATCGCTTTCGTGACAGTGTGTAACAAGACAAACAATTATGCAGCTCTCTTAAGATAGAGGGCGCCTAGAACAACGATAATGAACCATAGATTTATACGTTTTAAGTAGTACTGCTTTACAACTCACGTTGGGGTAGAGAGGTCTTCAAAACTATTAATAGAGAGTGCCTTAAGTACTAAAAGAAGGACCTTCGTTTGTTTTGCTGTAGTTCCGTATTCCATGCAATTTCACATCATCAACAATTGAGAGCTAATGAATCGAAGGCATATCCTTGGGGTAGAATAGTGAGAATGTTCTAAGTAACAAAATGTAAATGGCTGAGTGTCTCGTTCAACAGTCTTTGAAAGTGACTAGTGTCGGTGCAGCAACAAGCGATTCAGGGAGAGCATTCCACTTGTTATATGCCGCCCTTGTTGTGTAATCAACCGTCCGGAGCGGAGGAAATCACTGTCTCACCTTACCAAGGCTATTGACATACTTTTACAGCAATTTGTGATAAGCGCTGAAGACTTTAGCGATGTGCCACAGATATGCGGCTTTGTCTTCTCTGAGCAGTTGAATGCACTGCTTGCTTTGAGCTACGATGTTTGCCAAGGTTTCCGCCCTAGAACTAATTAATAAATTAATGGTGGATATTTGTGAGTAGCGTAAAGTTCGTAGAAAGTAGAAGTCACGATTAAAATTCACGCACAATAATGTGACTCGACGGGGAATCGAACCCCGGTCCACGAAATTCCGGTCCGCTGCTCTACCACAGAGCTACCGAGGGTTGACGATTAGGTGCGCAAATTTTGATACACTTGCCATGCTTCCCTTCATTTTGCATTCATTTTCTCGTTCTGCTACTTACGAAAGAAAGCATTTTAGGCCCATTGCAAACTCCTGTCTGTAAAGCATGCATAAATAGCTGATTGATTTGGCTGACGAATTCGAGCCAGGCGAATTCTGATGGTCTTCGACGCGGAACGACTAGGTTGTGCCACTGACAAGTTGGGCTGCGCTGTCGCAGCGTGTGATGGTGCGAACCGCCTAGCGGTTGTCAGTTCGATAGTCCGCATAGCAGTTGAATTTGATACTAATGACTTCCTTGTAACTGAGGCCCAAAAGACAGTCTCCAGTCAACGAATTTATCAAATGTTCCTCGATGTTAAGCGCGGGATCCAGTACTGATGGCTTATTACCTCTTCTGAACCGGATGAGGAAAATGACGTGGTTGTAAAGCGGACTACTGGTAACGAATAGATCGGTTTTGAGTTATTCGCCGATTGTGGCAGTTGTTTTCTAAACAATACGCGCTGAAATCACCCATGATATGCATGTGTGTGTATCTTCTCTTTAGAGTACCTCTTAGAGCTGTCGAGGGTTGACAGTTCATTTCGGCTGAAGAGTTCGGGGACGGTGCACCTAGGCTACCTGGCAGATGGTACCAAAGAGACTCGGGGAACTGCGATTCTGAATCTTCCGTAGCCTCATTTCGTAAGTCGCTTCGGTAATACAAGATGTTCCCTCCTTATATGAGATTATCTTTTCGGATGTGCCGCAGGCCTGGCATCGAGCAATCAGCGTCTTGGATTCCGGTGTTTATCCACATCTCCACGATACCGTTGAAATCGGATGGATTAGATTCTTGTTGCTCTGTTGATTCGGTCAGGTTATTAAAAAGGTATAGAAGCAGGTCAGTATTTCAATCTCAAGCAGAAAACAGGAAGTTAAAGTGTAGGAGAATGCCGACTGATGTGAGGTCGGTTGTTATTCTTTTCTGACGGGATCTGATACCTTATCTGCCACTTGGCTTGTCCAAGATAAGTCCTATTTCTCCTCTCGACCTTTACCGGAATGGAGTAAAATAGCGGTCTAACAAAGCTCCAGTTTGCATGGCGTCTCAAAATGAGCAACGAGGCGTTAGGACCACAAGACTGTAAAGCCTGGAGACACGCGCCTACCCATTGACGTTCAGATAACTAGACTGCAAAATCTTGCTTTATTGTATATACTCAGTCAGGCAAATTTCGTATGGACCTTGTTAGGAAGGCTCTTATATTGTATCCCCACAGAATAGGCTGCTCAAATGCACCAGCAGACGGAAAACTGACTGGTTTCTAAAGTCATACTGCTGCTTTCCTCTTTTACATCTGGATGCTTCCCTGGAAAATATTCTTGTTATCATCATTCACACCAGACTTGTATCATCTGCTGTCGAGTGGGAGGTCGACTCTAATCTTTGTGACTGTGAGTCTACGTTGCAGTATCACATGTCATCATCAGGAGTACTTGCACATTTGCTTTATGACATATGTTAGTCGAAGTGGAGAGCAGGAATTAGGTCCGGTCTTGCTTGATTCAAAACCAGAACACAACCCTGTGAGTAACAAGCATATCGATACAGCTGTCGATGCATTTTGGCAGAAAAAATAACGACAAAACTGGTTGAAAACCTATTTTGTCTTTCTGTCGAGAATGTGTACCATTGCAGTGCACCAGTTCAGTAATAACTCCAAAACCAGTGTTCGAATGTTATACTTACCGGCCGACAGTGTGGTGGAGATCGTCGTATCTGCTGCAAGCATGCGGGCATCTAAATCCAATGCTGAACATCTCTTTGTCCATAGTATCCACCCGATTAAAACCCCATTTCACGCCCACCCCACCGGTCATCTGTAGTAACTGAAACTACTAAAAACCGCTTAGTTCAAGATGTTAGAAGGACCCAGTAACTGACCTGATCTCCACAGTACCCGGTAGATGCTAAACCAGCATTGCTTCACTGCGTGAAATGCGGTTTGTTGAGCAATTGAATCACAAGAAATCAATGCAAGTGAATCATTCTGCTGTTAGGAACACACGAAAGGAATAACACGTAGGCAGTTTGTCGGAATTGTCAAACACTGTTGTCTCCACGCCTTAGATAAGTCGGATTCGCGAACACATCAATGGGTTTTAGATGTTGCGTGCTCGAAACAATACAGCTATTGTCCCACTGATGGAACTGGCCGAGATACACCTTAATGCGAATCGCGATCCACTTACAGACGGTGCATAGCAATTCATTCTCACATAGCAAGTGCTTTGAAATGACTTAATATCAATGGGTCATTTGTCATGCGTTACAGTGGTACCACGAAAACTCAGCTCTACACTGCATTTTGCCAGACGGCGCTGTTTGTGCATGGAGGCTCCCATATGCTCATCGGAGGCACTGTTGCTGCATGGATAAATATAATAGGGTTGCAAGTAACAATTATAGCAGTTTGCTTTCTCTGTTTACTACGTTCGTTCCAAGGGTCAGTGACAGTACCACCTAAATACGCCCACTAGCCGTTACAATGGATTAAAGCCACCCCAACTTAAGGATGCCAACTAGACTTTTTTAGCATGACTGTTCCGTTTATAATACGGTTGGTGTGTGTTTAAAATTTCAAGAATCCGATCACATAGACGTCAGAAATTGGGTTCTTTCCTTCTCCCAGAGCACTATGATTCATTCGAGGCAGAACCCGAAAACGTATGGCGGTGAGACACGCAGTGTGGTGTGCGAATAGTGCAAACTCGAACTCGGAAAATGGCGCAACTATTTGGCGCAGAATAATCACTGCACCACACTTGTCCATGAGGGCGAATATAAACACTTGCAATGCCTAGCAGAAAGATTTCTTTTGTTAGCAGGCTTCTGTAAGAAAAACAACTACGAATAGCCTGCAGAATGTGAAGTTGGATGTTCTCCACTCATCTCAGCAAACGACTGTACTAAAAGAACTGAGGAGGCCGCCAACGCTATATGGCTAAAATATGCCCCAATATTCCGACGAGCCACCACCATGTCACAAAGTTGTACTATCCACTTTACGCCAGGGTTTACCTACGCTACTTATAATTTTAAGAAAGGTGGCGGGCGTGAAAACTGTAAACGGCCTGATTAGTTTCTTAACAACTATGCAACTATCGACGCATTGGTAACGGCGGAGAATGCAGCCTTCACAGCATATGTAACGGACCTTGCTAACTGCGGGAAGAAGAGTCATTTACGCAAATTTCGACGGTGATTAATTCGAGAGCGCCGTCGCGAAAGAATGTATGGTGAACGGAGAAGGCGGAGAATGATGGAATGCTACGCCAAACCCCGAAAACATGAGGAATTTTTTGACTCCTTTTATAGCGGCGTGTGGATGCACATTGCAGTCGCTGAGAATGCTGCTCGATGCTACTTCAGGCGCTGCCTGCACACGGGCTGTAGAAATAATCCTAATCTGGCAAACACAGTTTGATCATATCACAAGATCCGTTCTGAATTTCACTGACCTACATTGCACGAGTTGTAGCAGCAAGAGATGAAGATGTGTCTTGCTGACACACCGACAATGAATGAGAGGCAGAGAGCACTTGCTCAGCTGTGCCAACGCCATCCCGCCCAATGTTTTGGAACACGGCGGATCTGCGTTGGTAATTGGACTGCACCACTTGGTGAAACGCGTGTGGATTGAAGTGGAAGTGCTATCCGAGTTGAGGGATGCTTTTGTGCCACAAGAGGAATGGAAGCAAGCAACATTGCACGAATTTTCGTGGCATCCTCTTGCTGAGTTGTGTGAGCAAGGTTATTGCCCGAATCCTGCTCAATCGCCTCTTCAATCAGGTCATTGAACCAAACGCGGAGGAAGAATCGTGTGGATACCCTTCTGGCGGCAGCACCACAGCTATGGAGTTCATGGCTGGTCAGTTGCAGAGGAAATGCAGAGTGCGACACCAGCCATTGTACTCGGTTTGTTGACTTCACCAAGGCATTTGATAGAGTGAACTACGAAGCATTGTGGCTGATGTTGGGTAAGTTTGGGTGTCCGAGTATGTAAGTATAATTGAATCTCTGCGCAATGGCATGTGAGCGAGGGTGCAGCTGTCTTGACAAACCTCTGATAACTTTGATTTTGTCTCTGGTGTGAAGCAAGACTGTGTCCTAACACCTGCACTGTTTAATATATAATTTCATGCCATGACATCTTGGACCTTTGCTAGTGCTTTTTAGTATGCTGCCGGTGTATAACACCGTACTGATGTTGAGTTCCTGGAAATCCCTTGTCGGCGCGAGAACCCAAGTGTGTGAGACAACTATTCCTATGTTGTTGTTTGCTGATGACTGTACGATGTTTGCGCAGCGCGGATGAGTTGCAGCTTGTAACTTCGGCTCTCGCTCTGACAGCGAGACTCAGCATCGGACTCAGCATCAACACAAACTTTTACCAGGAATGGTGCTCATAGGCTTCTCAAAAATCTAGTATGCCTATGATGTGTTAGAAACAGCATCGGCATTCGCTACCTTGGGTAGGTAATTTCAACCGACCCGCAGATGACTAGCGAACTGAGCATCTGCGTATCAACGGCTGCTGCGTGTGGCAAACTAGAGAAAGGTACACCTTCATTCGCTCCTCGCTTTGCAACAGACTGGTACACACCTGCCACAGCGAAGATGGTTTATGCGAACATTTAGGTTGCTTGATCCACCAGAGACAAGGTGAACTGTTTGCGGGTGCGGCTTATCGAAGCCCGCAAAATCAATGTCTGCATTGGTTGCCGCATGTCAGAAATTACAGGAGTCGGTCCGGCTTCTTGCCTATGGGCGATTCTAACTTCCCACGAATACTGTGGCGGGAGGTTCAACGTCTCCCCGGGCACTGTGATATCCAGACACAGTTTGCTGAGATGATATTTGGAACTGGAGCAGCACTACAAGTCCGCCAACTGACGCGCGTTACACCGCGTTCCGCTCCAACGGGCCTGGACCTACCAACAAGAAGTTGCGAGCAACGTGGATATAAAATTCAAGTGCTAGAACCTCTGGCAGCTAGCGACCACTCGATGTTCTTAGCTAGCCTAGAGCTGCCGCTGCTCTACTAACCTCCGCCGGAGCCATTCTACAATTATTGGAAGACCGACTTTGATGGTCCCGATAGAGCTACCAGTGAAGTGGACTGGTCGCTGATACAGTATCTATCCGTTGAAGCCTGTTGGTCTGTTATAAGAGGGTGTGCCATCGTTGTGCGCCTGTTTCGTACCCGTCAAGTATCGGAAAGCCGGACCAGTGAAAGCACATTAGTTCGACAGATAGTATGGACAATTGGCTCGACGGCGAAGCGTATTGTGGAATAAATTCCTTGTGTCTGTTTCTGACGATGATTATGAGGTGTACAAAAGCCAGTGATCTATGCAACAGTGCAAAAGCGTCGACAGTTCGAAGAGGAGCTCGCAACTTCAGCGAAGACGGTCCTCATGGAGGTTTTCGATAAATGCAGCGGCGCCTGCGGCCCCCAATTGACATAGCTGTGTTAGAGGGCACTGACGGACAGCCTTTGACATTCATTACTGAAAGTGTGTCCGCATTGGCGAAGCATTTCGCTTCCGTATTTACGAGTGGGCATGCGTTTATGCTGAGTTCGACGTGTGCAACCCCTTGTGAACTCGAGGAACTTGATTGCGATGCAGAAGATGTCTGCACTCTACTCGCCAGTCTTGACGGCACGAAACCTGCCGGACGCGAGGAATTTTACCCGCTAATTATGAAATCCTTATCGGCCATCATCGTGCCTATCGTGACGGATATATTCAGCAGATCGCTGTCCAAGGGCACATTGCTAAGCTACTGGAAATACTCTGTAGTGAAGCCGATTTCAGAAGACTGTGATCCAAGTAATCTGAACCATTACCGGCCGATTTGTCTCCCTTTCGTTTCTGCGAAGGTGCTCAATAAGATCTCCTAACGGCGGCGCAGTAACACTTCATGAAGGGCCACTCATGCATCACCAATCTACAGTTGACGCGGCAGAAATAGTTGCAAGGGTTGAACCGGAGGAAGTCAGCAGATGTTATCTACATTGGTTGCACTAAAGCTCTCGATGAAGTGAATCGTAAGATCCTGCTCCACAAGCTGAGGATGTGTGGTGTTGGTGGCCTACTGCACCATCACATCCACAACATCCTTGTTGGGAGAAGCTGGTTACAGGTAGACAACCATTAAACGGACTGGTACCCATCCACTAGCAGTGTACTTTAAGGCACAGTACTGGGACGCATTTTATTTCTGATCCACATAAACGAAATGCCTCAGCTTCTTCAGTCATCTTGTGCATTGTTTGCAGACGACTTGAAGATTTGGTGGGTTATTGATTCCCCCGACAACTGTGACGTCCTTCAGCAGGACGTCAACCGCCTGTCCCGGTGGTCTGCAGAAGCTGCCCTACCGGTCAACCTGGCGAACTCCTCCTTTATGAGACTTGGGAGGGGTAGTTATGGGGGTGCGCACACCCAGGCCGGCAACCCAGTGCATCTCACCAGTTCAGTAAAGGATATAGGCATACTCTCACACTGTGATCTGAAGTCTGTCGACAACACGGATAGGCTGTACGTAAAAGGACTAGGTCTTCTTTGGGCACTTAGAAGCAGCTTCTGCACTTGGTCTGAAGAGATTGCCACCCGTCTGCTATCTTCCATGATAACACCGGTGCTTGAGTACGGCTCACCGGCCCATCGCCCCATCACAATAGGTGAGGTGCACAGAATGGAACGAGTTCAGCATGTAGCTACCGGGCTCATCCCCAATCTACGGGGTATGCCGTATCAGGACCGATGTAGGAGCCTGCGGCTTTATACCCTGTCATACAGTCGGCCTCGTGTTGATATCATTAGGACGAACTGACTAAAGTACCTGGGTCACTTCCCTATGTTGAAGCCGCTGCTGCAGGTTCGCGTACCAAGCAGCACACGCGGACGCCGGTACAAACTAGCGGTAACGGATGGAAAGCACATCGCTCACACTCTATGCTTAGAGCGTCGAGCGGTGAAATCTTGGAACAAATTGCCGGGGACGCTAGTCGTGGCGAAATTGGTGCCGGAATTGAAGAGCTTACTTGACGCCCAATTTGCAGACTACAGGCATAGGGAGCCTATCGCACTTCGATAAAATGTAATGCAGCTGCAATATTCTGCCACCGCGCAGGAATCAGCGACGTGGTCCCGCGCATGTGCCCGATCCACCAACCATGGAGCAACACGGATTTTTATCTTCTCGCTCTATATTCGCAGTATTCAGTATGTGGAACAATCACTAGCTTGCTGTTGGAACGTAGCTGCCGGAATCCAATTTCATGGTGTTAACCTTGCCTCGATACGATAGCGTAATCTGGACGATGTACCGGAAGAACGCCAGATATCTGGAGCGATTTCGTCAACAGTGTCTGGAATGGATTCTGCGCATCGGTTGGTGCGACAGTGTTGCAGACACGGAATTGCTGCGCCGCAGTGGCATGTATGCAGTAGACTACATAGTTCTACGGCACCAGAGGTGGCTGGGGCATATCAGCCGAATGAATTCGACGAGGATACACGAACAGCTTTGGTAGGACCAAATTATCTCAGGGAAACGGCAGTTATGGAAACTGAAATTACGTTAGCAGAGCATGATCAAAGTGAGTTTATGAAGAACCAATTTTGATTTCAGGTGTCAGAAATCAAAGACAGTTAATCGTCGCAAGCGACGTGGGCTGATCAAGAGGGCGATTACTCAGGTGGATCAGAAACCACGGTTACTCGCGGAAGAGAAAAGTCGGATAGGGATGTGACAGACGCCAATATAGTCGACCACACCGACGTCAAGTGGATGGTGCTGTAGCACATGCGATCGCTGGTGTCTAAGCCAAGCGGGTCTGGTAAACCACCAGTGTAACCACGTGGGGCCAGCATTTAAAAGACAACGAGTCAGCTGATTATCTAAGCATATGCATATGCGCAGCGATTGGTAGCTGCGCTGCATTCGCCCACAATGGATTTATTATCCCAGATTAATAAGGTGGTTGATGTGGTACAGGTACTGCATTACCGTTGCAGTGGGTCAATAAGTGTGGCTGCGTGTTAAGTTTCTTGCATTCCAGGGGTTGGTTGTTGATTGATATCCCCGGGTGGTTGTGCTTGAGGCGAATGTTGACAAAGTGCCTGCATGTCTAACATCCTCCACTTCGCTTACTGGCCCGATGAGACTGAAACATTTGCTTTGGCTCGAGGTGCACGGTCCTCGTGACCATGCTAAGTTCGAAGCGTGGTTGCATCCCGTATGGAGCGGACTATAGCTCAGCCACCCATTTGTCTACGTCTGGTACATGTGATTCTTAATTTAGATAGACGTGAATTCTGCTGCTGTGCATGCTGGATGAGTGTGGGTTGGCTCCATTGATGAAACGTGGCTCCCATCCACATGCGTCCCGGTTTTATTCCTTCAGGTTTACACTGGATACTGCGTATTTTGATGGAGCTGTGGGCGATGCAGTGCAAGCCACCCATGGTCCCTGAGTAGACGCAGGTGTCTTGCGACTGTCCTATTTGGAAGCTACAGTGACAGACAAATCCAGAACTGGATGCTACCAACCATGTTGAGTTCACAGATGTACCTTTTTCTTTGCTGTCACATTTTTAAACTTAGGTGTGTCGCACTTCAGGTTCACTTTCGAATTCCCTGGGATGCGCACGCTACCTTGCTCTGTGCTCTCGCTAATTTGTTTCTAGTTCCTCGTAGCTCTTTATAATACATGTTGGGCCCGGCTAAGTACTCATGTCTGAATAATAGTTTTCCGTATTGGTTCCTACTGGTTCTCTTCGCAACCAGTAACTGAGTTCTGCTCTACGATTGGTGACCCCGGTTGCGAACTCTATCGCAGCCATCTTGTATTCCGCATCCCAGTGAGACCAAATCTCGTTATTTTGTTTGGTTTGCCGTTTTGCATCATTTAGCATCCTTTTATCATGGTTGAGCCGGATGTTAAACCTCATGGTCCTGCTTTCAAGGCTATCACTTTTCCTGTCCAACTGTTATTAGCAGCGATCCACCGTTTTGGTTTGTATTGTTAGAGTTTGGGTTCACCCACCACAGGATCACCGCTGATTCAACAAAGTGTAGCCAGCTACTGACTTGCCTGTCCAGCAACGTAACACCGCAACTCAGGGAGCTTTTAATGCAGCCTGTTTCCGGGCAACGCTAGGTCACTCTTAGACAGACCGTCGTTAGCACATGCACACCATCCGAGCGGACCCGTATTCAACAGCTATTCCAAGATCTGCAATTGGGTGGCAAGAAATCATCAATGCTACTGAGCGAGATGCACCAAATGCTCGATACATCGTCCATGGACGGGTCACTATTGCACGAACTCCGGTTACAGCGTTTATCTGAAACAGCCCAAGGTATTCTTACCGCGATTCGACTTCAGTTACCAGGTGACGCCCCTCAAATAGCTGACACAGTAGTTGATCGTTTTCGTCCTTAGTCCAATTTTGTCAATTCGCCTATACTACATTTACCTTGTACACAAATAGTGTTCCTATTCCTCGTTGTTCACACCCTATCCAGTCTGCCCATTCCTCACAGTAATGTACGACTATTTTAGCGGAACTAGCTGTTTTGCGCCGTGACTTTAACAACGGGTCTTGGGATAACGGACGCCGCTCAGGTACCAAATCGCCTCATCGAACCGACTCTGTAGGCGGTAACCAGTACTACTGATACCACCGCCGATTTAGCGCACAAGCCAAGCGTTGTAGCACGCCTTGCATCTTTAGTGGGACCCAACAGGGAAACTCTCGGACAATGACGTAAAGACGACTAACGTCAATGGCTCTCCCGACGGCAGTCTCCTCCTTGATGTTAAGGGTGGCAAATGGGGGACCGCGTTTTATGTCGAGATCGGAGCTGAATTCAGTGGGGTTCCTCCCGCACCAGGGGAGGCGACTCAGCCAGCCACTCTTAGTCTTCGTGCCGCCAACGGCACACTAATCCCTACTTACGGCCTGTGTTTTTTAACCCTCAACTTGGGTCTCCGTAGAACTTTTCGATGGGTGTTCATTATTGCCGCTGTCTCATTTGTCATCATCCGCATAGAATTCCTCAGACATTCCGACCACTTGGTTGATGAGACCAACGACACTCAGCGTCCCAAGCACCAACTCCGGCATTACAGCTATCACCCCAGCCTATGCTTGCCCACAGACTTCCTCCGACTATGTCCAACTATTCTCTCAGTACCCCAAGCTCGTACAACCAATGAACGAACCTCTCCCCGTTGCATTGCTGGTCATGCACCATATCCGTTCCGACGGCCCACCCGTCTCATCACGTCCGCACCGACTTTCGCCAGAGAAACTCAAGTAGCTAGGGCGGAGTTTTGGCACATGCTTGAATTTGGAATAATCCGCGCTTCGGATGGCCGTTGGTCCTCTCCACTCCAGATGCTCCCAAAGAAATCTGGAGACTGGCGCTCATGCGGTGACTTCGGAGCCCTAAACAAACTTACGTTCCCCGACAGATACCCCATCCCACATATGCACGCCCTCACTGCATGCCTCACAGGTAAGACGGTCTTCAGCAAGACCGATATTTTTCGAAACTATCACCAAATACTTTTGAGGAAAAAGATACTTAAAACAGCCCTCATTCCCTCCATTTGGCTTGTTCGCATTTTTCAGAAGGCTTTTCGGATTGTGCAATGCTGCACAAACACTTCAGTGTTTCGTCCACGATGTCACCCGAGGCCAAGACTTCGCCTTCTCTACGATATTCTAGTGGACAGTTCGTACAACGAAGAGTACCTAGCTCGGCTTCAGTTCCTTTTCCAGCGGTTGATCCAACCGTCGTCAAGGTCACTCCGACTAAGTGCGAACTAGGCAACTTTTCGATAGTATTCCTAGACCACCTCGTCTCATCATCTGGCATCGAGGTCCTTGCGGACAAGGTCCAATCCATCAAAGACTTATCAGCCCCGACTTTATATATGCACCTTCGTCGATTTTGTGGCCCAGTCAACTACTACCGACGCTTCAATCCGAGCTGCGCTCAAATCATGTAGCTTCTGACTGACCTCCTTAGAGGAAACGAACGTTTGTTTTCCCCGACAGAACACACACGGTTATCACCGAAATCGAAGATGCTCTCTCCAACATAGTTGTCATCGCTGACTCCGAACCATCTGTTCTTCTCTCTCTGAATACTGACGCTTCAGCCGTTGCGGTAGGAGCTGTTCACCTACAGCACGATTGTGGGCAGTGACAACCACTCGGTTTCTTCTCCAAACGCCTCCAACCAGCGGAACCCGCTACAGCACGTTTGGTAGAGAACTACTTGCCATCTACTTTCGATACACCTTAGAAGGCCCAGCTTTCACGGTCTACACGGATCACAAGCCTCTGATTTTCGTCGGTAACTCCTCATCTGACAAATATTGACCACGGGAAACCAGACATCTAGACTTTGTCACGCAGTTCACTGCTGACATGCGTCATGTCTCAGATGTAGACAACCCCGTAGGTGAGGCTCTCTCTCGCATTAACCCCACTCTTTACTCTTTACCTACTGTCGACCTTGCCACCATGACGTTGGCACAGACCCAAGATGAAGAGCTCTAACGCACTATGCAGTCCACTTTACTGCATATGCAACCAATTGCTCTACAAATTACTGACGGAACCACTCTTTGCGACTTTGCCACTGGTTGTCAAAGACCCCTCGTGCCCACCTCTTTCAGATACAACGTCTTTGCCGCACTCCACTCACTATCTCACCCTGGTATCCACGCTTCTTTGAAATTGGTCACCAAGCATTTTGTTTGGCCAAGCGTAAACGAAGATGAAAAGCACGGTAAGAAGACGAAGGAGTAAACAAAGATGTTCGTAACTGGTCTCCAGCTTGTGTCCACTGCGAACGCCCCAAGGTACACTGACACACCCACAGTCCTCTAGGTCCACCCCCTGCTCCGGATTCGTGGTTCTTACGTGTACACTTAGACTTCGTAAGACCCTTGCCTCCCTCTCGCACTTCCGTATACATACTGAAATGTGTCGACCGCTTCACTAGATGGCCAGAACCATCCCTGTATCAGACTGCACGACCGAAACAGTTCTTCGTGCGTTTTTGGTTTGTTGGATTTCCCACTACGGATGCCCAATTACCATCACTACAGATCGTGGAACGCCTTTCAAATCCTCGCAATTCAATACGTTCTGCAATTTCCTAGACTGCCGCCGTATCCAAATGACGGCATCTCACCCTGCGGCGAAGGGCCTAGTCGAACGCTTTCATCGACGGCATAAGTCATCTCTCTGTGCCACTTCTGATCCTGACTGGAGCGAAAACATTCAGTTAGTACTTCTGGATATCCGCAGCAGCATGAAAGCTGACTTGCAGTGCGTACCAGCGTAGCTGGTCTACAGCACAACGCTTATGGTGCCAAGAGAGTTTATTTCGCACCCTTCGCCTTCGTGTATGCCACCGTGAAACTTCGCATCCTGCCTTTCTCAACGTATGCGTTCGCTACGCCCGACTCCTTCTCGTTAGCAGGCCAGAGATGTGCAAATGCACAGTGGATTCTCTACCTGCACTTACGTTTTCGTCCGTGCAGACGCAGTGCGTCGTCCCCTTCAACGTTCCTACACCGGCCTCTTCAGAAGTCTCCAAAGAACACCCAATTATTTTACCTTAGACTAGAATGGTCACCGAACAACTGTGCCCATCGATCGCATTAAGGTGAACTTTTCCGAAGATCCGCCATTAAACTTACCTGGTACAGCCGTGAAGGTAAACTCACCCGCAGCTGCATCTTCTGCACCAGGCACCCTAGACTCAACTATTAGCCTTTACCCTCCACCAACCCATCCCCAACTCCAGGCAACTGATCGAGGCAGTTGACAGTTCAAATGTGTGTTCCATTTTTTCCATTTTGTTAACGTTTGCTATCTTCCTTGACATACGTATTTTCCACCTTTCATGATAAGCGTATGTTTCATTCAAGATGTTTTGCAAAACTACAAAATACTTAAAATTTGTGTTATCCAAAAAACACATAAATAGCGTACACAATTTTGTTTCTTATCCCTGCTTCGTTATTCATACGGCATCACGGCGCACATGCCGATCACGTCCCAATCTCCCCTAGTTTTAGATTCCAGAACTAAAGTTCCCTGAGAAATCGCGGAATCCCCTGTCCCACCTGCCCGAAGTCCCGGCCCTATAATCCTGGCTTCAAGCGACCGCGACTCCCCACTACTGATGCGACAACTACTGGTCTGGCCCTCAAAGACGGCGTCCGGGATTCTTCGTGTGACGAAGAGCATTATGGCCGTGGACTCAGAGTGCGGTGGGGGAGTGACACCTTCCAAGCGCACGGTCGGAGAAATTGTCCTGTCGGTCGTTTTATGGAATAGCTGGTATTTTGCAGTCCGACCAGCCCTCCCCCACAGCACATTGAGGACGCACTCCAGTCCACACACACAATAAATAGCAAATGACAAAGAAGTGCCCTCTCCGTCCGCGTGCGCCTCCTGCAACTAATAATCAACTTTCTCATCCTCACTTTGTCCTCCCACTCGAGAGCTCTATCGAAGGCTTCCCTCATTCAGCCTTCTAGAGAGAGACCCCTGTAGTGAACACGAAACAATTGCGTTCTCAGTATTTTGTGACACTGGATTTTATTATCGTTTGTGTCTTCCGATCGTCCGTTTGTTTTACTGACGGCTCATCTGGTTCAGTTTCGAACTCTGTGATTCGCGCCCTATCTTGCTCTGTGCTCTTGCTAATTTGTTTCTAGTTCATTGCAGCTATTTACAATACATGTTGGGCCCGGCTACGTACTCACTTCTGAATAATTGTTATCCTTATTGGTTCCTACTGGTTCTCGTTGCAACTAGTACCTGAGTTCCGCTCTACAGTTGGTGGGACTACTGTACTCGTATGATGACGCTGTGTTACTTCAGCTTAGTGGATTGGGAATTTTTTAGAGGACAACACCATTATTTCATTTCAAAGGCTTGGTGAAAGACCGGTTAGTATATTTGTTAAAACTTTTACAAACGCATTAACCAATCGTTCACCTAGCTTTTTGAAAGTATGGTTTTATGATCTGTTCCAAATATATTCCAGGACATCGCCTCCATGCTTAACTATTTCTGATGCATGGAATTTGGACCAGTGAAAAGAAAACAGCTAAAGCCTTTGACGGCATTTAACCGTTCAGCCTCCAAGAGTTTCAAAAGTAAAAAACTATGGATCAGCCTACACTGTTTAAGCAGAAACATGCCGCGGTGCATACCAACTGAACTGTGCTCCAAAATTCCTTTTAACGAACCATACAGTCTCTTTCCAAGAGTCAGTAAACCGCTGCTATCCATGAGTACCTCCCTGACGCACAAGTTACTGAGACCACTGGTGCGGATCATGTGGAAGAGTTGCGGTTATGGCACTCTGCTCGGACCTCTTAGATCTACTGAGCCATTTTGCTTCACTAACTTACCTCGTCAGCATGTAGGTTCCATTTCGGCTCGAGTTGACTATTTCATGTTATTCCATCGTGGTCAGAAGCATTCGAGTTGCTTTCTTCTGGATCCCAACAGGTTTACCAACTCCTCAGAGGTCCAGTGACTGGTGTGATGACTACTAATAGTGCCGCAAGCAAAGGTTCTTGAAGCGTGAATGACAGTAGCGAAACTATGCTGCTGGAAAGAATGCATTAAAAGTACAAGTACAATCGTACTACACATAACTAATATACTGCCTAAGTTGAACATCTTTAGAGCAATTACGTGACAACATGGTATGCAGTGTCTCTTGGTGATTTTGCTTTACTGGGCGTTGAGATGCGTTCTCAGCTGTCAATCGAGGGAGGCATTTAATACGCTTCGCACTGAAATGTATGGAAAAACAGCAGCAAAATACGACATGAATGTAGTCGACGGATGTAGAATAGGAAGAGCAACAGTCCAGAAAGGAGCCACTGCACTTGAGCAGTATGGCGAAAAAGCCTAATTGAGTTCACCTTTGAGTCCACAATTGATTCCACCGCTGAGGATGCATTTTGACCTATCAGCACCTAGTGACTAAAGACCGTGCTGTTAAGAGACTGCCAGCGCTTGGCACAAAGCCACCTTAAACACACACTTGATGTGCGTTCAGATTTATGTCCAAGCTTACCACCTGGCCGAGCTTCTGAAGAGCTCAAATGCGTTGGTTGCGCACTCATATCCACTGTAGTTAGACCTAGGTCTGAACCAGTAACACTGCGACCTAGCGTGCCAAGTTCGTGAAAGAAAGCATCCTTGGTAGCTTCAGAGCTGCAGTAGGTGAGGATATAAGTGGCCCTGACAAATAGACGGCGTCTAGCACTACATCGTGCGCTGACATTGGCAGATGATTCCAAACAGGAGTCCGCTTGACAAACAGTGACTTAACTTTGGGGGAGAGAATAATGCCCACCTTAACTTGACCTATGATTACAATAACAATGTCTCCAGATAAGTGTAATTGACAGCAAGAGGACATGCCAGTCAGTTCAATAACCGCGAGGGTCATTGACGTTAGTGTCAGACAAACAACAGACGCCACTTGTTTGTTCAAAATAAGTTATCCATCAATCTTGGTTGCTGGTTCTAGCCCCACAGAGACCAGAGGGAGCGCGCACTGCTGACGACTCCGGAAAGGATGAAACAGCTATGCAGTGCTTTCCCGGGCGGCTACGGCTGTCTGACTGGGCCTAGACGTGACGATTTGTATACTCATACCGCTCAACTCCCCACAATAGTCCATCGTAAAATGATTTTACAGTACTCTTGTGGCTACTCAGCCTCAACACGGATCACCAGTTTCGCACTCTTATGTTAAATAGTAGCTAGTAACTTCAAAGTTTTAATTTTGGACATTATTGCACGTTGATTGGCGCAGGTTTGAAAAGCAGATGTGTGCATGTAATCAAGAGAGAGCTAAAAGCCAGAACCGTTTTCAGCCTACTTATTAGTCAGTCCAATGGATGCGTAAATGTTGGCAATGGCTGGAAAGCAGCCAAGGTACAATCGCCACCTCTGTAAAACGCCACGGGCAGGTGATTCACCGGCGACCATACGCGATTGTTTGACAGGGCAGGTTTTGCTTTCTCCAGTATTCAGGACTCATCCATTGAAGCTTATATTAAGGAGCGAGCTACTTGCAACAAGTGTAGCACGAAACATTCACTAAGAAATTGTAAGTTTTTTTTGCCTCTTTTACAACTGGACGAATATTAGTCGCTTGCTGTGTCTGCTATATCTCAAAATTCTTATTCCCATTTCACCCCCTGCTGCTCTCAATTCCCATGGTGTTGAAGCTTATGGGTACATTACATGTGATTGCGCTGAAATCAGCGGAGATCAGTTGCAAATAGTTTACAGAGTCGAATGATTTACTCTTGACGACTACTCCCAGACACTTCGCTGCAGAACGTGTGCGAATTCGTTAGATATCTGATGCTATCTGATGATGCACGTGTCATCCTCTTATTACTTTGAGATCATTAGACAGAGGTAATAAGAGGGGCTAGGAGTTGCTTCGAAGTAGATTAGTCACAGTTACACTCAGGAAGTAAGAACTACTTCCCAGGTAAAGAACGTTTGCATGGTTACACAGTTATGGACAGATGCTTTTACTAATATTGGCAAATCATTTTCGAGATGAGCATACTTCATTGGTTTGCCACACCATATCACAATAATGCTCATGCCATTCTCTGTACATTGCGGGGTACTACTTGATGACACTCCGTCAAGGTGCAAGGTTGCATTATGTAGGTTCAAAGTCGTGGTTTAATAACATCTCACCACCGTATTCAGCCACGCATATTTACGATATTGTACATATTCTCATTTGTTCCCAGGGTGAAACTTTTGGTCGTAAACATATAGATATATTCACTGTAAGAATGGAAATGCCTGGCAAAACCCATCAGGGAATTTAGCAACGATAAAAGCAAACAAAAAGCCCATGTCGGTGGACTCAATGTGTGCTTTCGTTGTGCCAAAACCTTAGTTTCACAGTGGTGTGGCTCGATTAGGTTTTATGTCATGGGATGAAGGCTTGGCAACACCTCATGTAGTCGCGTTTTGAATACAATAAACATAAGATGGGTAATAAAAGCGCTTAACTGAATGTTTTACGGCTGGGATACACTGGATGAGAAAAGTTCGGTGACATTCAAACCGATGATACAATGGCCTCTAAAAGAGAGGTTGGGGCTGAGCTTTAACAAACAAAAACACGTGTGATCTTGGCTGTTAACTCCGACAAAGCAACATAAGGTGATCCCACAAAAACGATATTGTCCACTGAAAGCTTCTGTTTCAGAGCTTACTTTGGTAATGGAACTGTAGAAATCGCTTAACATGTTAGTCGTCTTCTGCTGTATAATCTAAGGTGCAGCAAGAACATGCTTTTGCTGAGCGTGCCCAGAACTAAGTAACTTATGCTACATGTAACATCTCATAGGTTATGGAAGTTGAACCGGCCAAGCGCACAAGTAAATAACCAAACGGTTACTATATCTTCGTCTATTTCTTCGGTCTGCTTTGAGCAAGTGAGGTCAGTGAGTGCGAACACGTCGATATCACTCTCATTGGAAGCGCACTACAAAAGATATGCGCCTAGCCGCTACCCGTAGCATAAGTTGAATGTGTTATCATTCGCAGTATTATAACGGAGTATGTTTTAAGTGGACCATTCGTAAGCCCTGTATCGTAATCTATCTCATTATAACCTCCCGTGTAGTCAGGTCAAGAATCAGCTTCATGCGCCCATGAAAGGCAAATGCTCACTCCCGCTGAATCGTTCCGTAGCAGTAGCAATAAGTCTGACCGGTGTAATAGACCTTAAGGGACACGCCAGTACAGTTCGACTGATTAGACAATGAGGTACAAATGCTCACATTCAGTGGACACTGGAAGATCCAGCCTAAAATAGGATCGCCGATCCCTTGGGATCCAGCTGATCAAAAGCCATGGAAAACTCTGAGGAATCTGTGTCGACTCTTTCCCAACATCTACAGATTCCCTCCAGCTGGCCAAGGTTATTAGAAGGTTCGTAATGAATGAGCGGTTTTGAATAAAGCCGTACTAATTCAGGCCCATTATGGTGCACCTCCCCAACAAACCTGTGTCTACTTACACAATCATAGCAGCCAATACTGGAAAAAGCAGCGAAAGGAGGGCAATCAGTAGGTAGTTCGCCGAATCTCCACAACTGCTCCTTGCAATCTGAAGTACCTGCTCTTCGCAACCACACAGTAGGAACATGTGCTCTCGATACAGGTTGGAAAACAAGACAAGCTGCAAACCAGTTTTCTGGTAACCAAATTCCGTGGCTTTGTGTATGTCTTCAGCAGGAGAAAATTTCGACCGCACAAGGACATTAATCACGTTGCTTTGTCAGCATTTGTGAGAGAAAGTTGGCTAAATCATGACGGTGTAATCATTATGAAGATAACATGAAATCGCTTTGTTCTCTGGAGAGTAGAAACAGCATGTTGTCTATGATCATTGACAATTTCTTATACAATTTGCAAGTGACCGCACGTTATGCGTAGAGCAGTGATGACCTGTTACAACTCGAGAAGTTCCCTAATTTGAACTACAGTAGGGTGGGGTTGTAGCCAGACTTCCTCACTAAACCATGCTGGTGTTTCAGTTTGTCATCGCGAATCAGTCTGGTACAATGGTTCCCATCGGTTGTGCAAGCTTTCCAGTTTCCGATGTATTAGTGACTACCGATTTGCAGTGACGAGTCACTAAAGGCCATGTGTTTACGCGTCCCTGCTGTGAAAGGACTTTACATTTCTGGAGCTAGGTATCTTAAATTCTGATGCGTTTTCAACAGCGAATGAAATGACTGACAAAATCTTGCCAATCCACCTCAAAGCTTTGTTTGGCTTCGAACAACCAACCCGCAGCTATGATAAAATCAGCTGGGATGTTGTAATGTGTACCTACACAAGCTCCTTCGATGTCCCAATCGAAGTACTCTGTGTAACAAACCTGGTAAAAGAGTGGTTGCATGACTCCTGCGATCCAAGAGGTAGGTCACGGTTACTGTGTCAAACATACACTCTTCATTGGTTTACACGAGTCAACGTTTCCCGTGTTGTTCCTCTTTCTGAAGCCCTTGGATAAGAGACTAACTGTGGTTGCTCGGCCAAAATGTTCTCCTAATGGAACCAATGTCTTTAGATTGAATGATTCCAGAGGAAGAAGGTAAATATACGGACGTACTGAGGCAGTGTTCATATCAGAACCGGAACGGAGGTCCGACAACCGTATGTAACTATCGGTAAGCATGTGATAGCACATTTTAGTTACAAACAGCGCCAAAGCGAGTGGACAACTTGAATCTCTGACGCGTCGACCTGCTCTAACTATGGACCATTGCAATGAGCTAAAAGTACACCATATCTAATTAGGTTGAGATATGTATAGTACGGATACAACTTGTAAAGCGATCTCGGCATCACTGACTTCATCACTCAATTAGGTTCCACTAATCACTATCAGGTCCCAAAGCATCCTGACCTGGCGATAATGAAATTCAATTAATTCCCTATGGAAGTCTTGGGAGTTGGTATGTAAACAGGAGAGTGCTTCAAATGTTAAAAGTCTGGATGAGGGAACATATATCATGTGTGAGCTAACATGAAGCATTGCGAAATCAGAATTTAATCGCTTTTCTGGGCATTTCCAAAATTCAAAATTGAACCAACCCAGTCTGGAGGATTGAAGGCTCCTGTGATAAAGCTCTTATCCCAGACAGCGCTGAAGGAGCAATTGGTCTTTTTATTATTTGGTTATGCCCCGTTTTGAAAGTATGGTTGTACGTATTGGGATTGTTGCCAAACCTCGCGGACATTGCACTCACTCGGTCGACTGTGGTTTGACCCCATATCACCAAGAACAACTCAAAGGGCTGTTAGTTGCACTACTTGTGCTGTGTTACAAACGCCTTTCCGTCATGCATTGGAACCGGAAAAAGCGGTCATCAATCGGACATCACATCCTCTGAAATTGTGTCGTAAAGGTAGCTTTTAGGTCGCTTTTATAATCCAGTTGTCGAAAGACACGAACACAGCTCTGCTGCTCCTATGCACAAGCTTCTGTTCATCGGAAGCTTGACGATCCTGAACCACATGGGCAAAGATGGATGCGTGCTTCTCTAAGTGTCAATATTCTTACTGGTTATAGTTCTTTTGTTAAACTGCATTTCACTGGAGGTCCTAGGAAAGAAGAATAATATAGGACATGGCCTAAGAGTAAGCAACCAACAGAAGAGTGGCTCATACTTTGTCTGCTAACAGCGGCGTTACCCAAAGAATCCGTGACTCGCAGTAGTGGGTCGAGTTTCATTACTGAGCAATGTGTTTTATATCAATCGGTTTGGCATGGACGTCTGTAAACATATGAAACCTCACTTTTTACGGCCGTCCAATAGCTAATTCCTCATCGTATTCGTAATAGATTTAAGAACGTTAAAACGAATGGTCTCCTGCCAGTCGTGGCGGTTTGTCTAGATGTGGTCGACGCGAGGACTGGTGAGCTGAAACTCTGAGGTTATTTTAGGTGTTTGCGGGCTAACGATATACGGGGTTCACGGACTGTGACATAGGTACCTATGTAACCCATCCTTCAGCAGTGGTGAGCATGCTTCAGTGTGCTGGTGAAGCAGCAAACTCAGGTCTAAGCTCAACTATAAACACCAGAATGTACGGAACACAGTTGTTTGCCTTATTTCGGGTTAGCTCTTTCAATGAGCTCAGCTTTATGACGTTGTGCATACACCGGTAATGACCAATTTGCTGAGAGGTGCAGCCCTTGGTTCTGAGCTTAGCTGAAGTGGAATCTCATGCGTTTTTTGCTAGGTTTAACTTTTCGATAACCCAGAAATGGAGGATTTCTACCGACAATCAAAAGTACAACGTATTCCACGTGTGTATTATTTGGATGCGCATGTTCTTATCGAAGATCACGCAAGTCCTGAAAATTTTTTAACTAAGTAGAGGCTGGTGAACCGTTTTGCATAGGTTGAACCTTCCGAACTTATTACGGTGTCACATGTACTCTTGTTCGCAAGGGGTAATGACAACAAAAGAGTTATTTGGCTGTACTGTCACAATTGGCCGAAAGGGACCCCTAAAGAAGCGCTGTGTTATAGAAGTTGTGAAATGTTTTACCGACGCTGTGGTCAGTTGTTATGCAAGCTTTTTCTCGGAAAGAACATGGAACACAAACGCACCAGTACGTTTAACTTATCACCAATTGCCGCTTGGTCCTAGTTTAATATTAAGCTAAAAAGGAACTACGGGGTAAAATGCATTAAGTTTCCCCAAACAGGATTATCAACTAATGCAGCATGTGGTGTGGTTGCGAATTATCCGTATGACTGTAATCCGGTTATTGTTAACTGTTGTAAAACATTTACCGTTGGTTCCATGCCTAGTAACCTGAAGCAATTTTGCAGACTCGCCATACGCCAGTAGTTATAATATCGCCAGTTCTGAACGCATTTGTCTGCATTGACATCCCATCTATCCACTAGTAACCAATAGCTCAGGGGTTCCCAACCTGGGGATACTTACCCCCAAAGAGGTAAAATCACATTTTAAGGGAGGTACATATAATTACGAAAATTGGATTGTAAAAGTGTGGCCAAACAAAATCAACTACAAAGACATATTTAGCAACCAAGTTAACTAAGTGCATAACCACTATTAATTCGCCATCAGCGACTAATCATTAGTGACAGCTCAGCGAACTAGACAATTTCCAATACTAAAATTTTTTACCTAACCTACGAATGTAAGCCTGCAAAGCAGCGCAGCTGGTCGATCGTTGTTCTTTAGATTCGCACGGTCGTTCACCGGACGGAATTACAGTTATATGAGCACTAACGTGTGAGCATAGGTCATCCGACCAGGTATAGGAGGGGCCTCATGTTTAAAAGGTAGTAGTGACAAAACAGCCGATTGGTGTAGATTACGTGTCGATGCAGTGTCGATGGGATTCCGTCATCCAGGACAAACTTGGAAGGGATGGCTGAGACGATGAGTAGCCAATAATATCCGTTCATGTTTGACCAGAGAACACATACCAAATGAATGAACCGAATGAACTTAGAGCATGACTTACGATGTGCATTAGCCGAAACCGCACCAAATATACCAACAATTGCTGGAACTACGCGCAGGCAACCGTCTCATTAACCGACATAACTACTTGATTTAATGAAACGTCGCTCGAAATAGGTGGTTTCTTTATATATATGATAACATGTAGGTAGTTATAATGTTCATTTCTTGTAACAGAGTAAAAATGCAACAGTTAATTGGCTTTTTGAATTAAAATAGTTTTGGTGGGTAATGGTTTCTAGTGAACCCGTTTTGAGAGTAACAACCTCCGAAAGGTTAAGAACCCCTGCAGTATTTGGATACACTTTACTACTGAACGCAAAGACAGTTGCGTTGAAGTATGAACTGATTACATCAGCTGCCGGCATAAGTACGCAACCATTATGGGATATTTACGTCAGCCTCGCCTCCGGAGCTGACAACGAAATCCGTGCCTATAGTTTTGCAACTGCAGAAAACCTGCAGCGCCCAAAAGATAACTGCTATCTTTCATCTACAATTTACATGTTGACCGATTGTACATTACTTCTTCTTGTTTTAATCTTCCTTACAACCGGCTCGTCACTCGACCACCTTGTAAGTTCCCGCGCTCACGTGTTCGCTCTCGCCTCGCTTCATCCGTCCGCTTCTTATTGTAGCCCATCGAATACAATCCGCTGTGTCCGACTCCCATTGCCTTCTGATATCCGCGCTTACTTTCGCGCACCGTCTCGGACTAGTATTAACTAGTCCTACAAACTGGTGACCCCGCTTGGCACGCGTGAATTCCACGTTTTTTTCCTCGTTTGTATTTTCTTGTGAGTTCGTTCCTTTTTCTCGATTATATACCTATATTCATTTGTTCCTTGCGTAAGTTAATACTTTGATTGTATTTTGTTCATTGTTTATCTTTCGACTCACATTTCGAGAATGGCATCTGAGTCGTTTCACAGCGTAAATATGCTTAGTTTGGCTGTTCCAAGTTTCATGGAACAAAACCCAGATGTTTGGTTTACGATATTCGAGATCGAAATGGAAAATAAGGGCATTACGGCGGACCGTCCGAGGTACAATCAGCTCGTCCCACGCCTTCCTCCGTCGGTTGTGTCGCTGATTGAGGAAATTATACTATGCCCATCGAATGAGGCAGTATGAAACGATGAAGCAGACGATTTTAAAAGAGTTACGATCCAGCGCACGAACTCGATTTGAGCAGCTCAATGGTCTCAAGCTTGGGGATGGCAAGCCGTCGGCGTTGCTCCGCGAACTTCAGCGCACCGCTGGTCCCTTATTCTTGAGCGAAGAAGGGATAAAGGAGCTATGGTTTGCACGTCTCCCAGAGTCATTGCCGGCATTGCTGTCTATGTTTATAGATTCAGCACTGAAAGAATTAGCTACCAAGGCAGACGCTGCGTTCTAACGTTTTCCTCAGCAGACGACCATTAGCTCCGGTGACGTATTCTCACCGATGAAAACCGAATCCTATATTTACTCCCAGTCGTCAGACGGATCTGACCCTAAAGACGAAGAAATTGTGCTACTTCACAGCAGGATAGCAGCAATGAAGGCTTCGGAGCAGCATGTGCCACGGTCAATTGCTGAAAAGGTTTTGGCTGCCATTCATTGCTGCTCGTCTGTGCCTGCACCGAGTACGTCACGTTCGGCACGAAAGCGCAAAATTTTCCCTACAAGTTCTCAGTCAGATAATGCCAAACACGTCGAAGAAGTATGTTGGTATCACCGCCAATACGGTGGAAGAGCTAGACGTTGTCGGGCTCCCTGCATTAGGCACGACCCAACTGCTTCAGGGAAAACGAATAGCCGCACACTAGCACGACCAAGCTACCCGTCAGTAAGCAGGCAAATCATCTGTTTTACGTTAAAGATAGACGTTCTTCCATCACGTTCCTCATCGATACTGGAGCGGAAGTCAGCGTCATCTCAGCGACCGCTAACGACAAAACTCAGAGCCTGCGTACTATTTACGTGCGGCCAACGGTTCTCTGATAGCTACATTCGGTCAGCGCAAGATGAACCTGGACCTCAATCTTCGCCGAGATTTTCAGTAGGTCTTCATGGTTGCGTCTGTACCCTTCGCAATTATCGGTATCGACTTCCTCCGACATTTTGGGTTGTTTGTTGGCGCTGCTCGCCACAGACTTTTAGACGACCGTACTAAACTAGGGGTTGAAGGCGTTCTTACCGACGCCCCGATAATCAGTCCCGTTTTTCGAATCGCTGATATACCGGCAGCTTATGCGAACCTACTGTCTGAATATCCGCGACTGGTACGACCAGCGGCAGAGCTTCCGCCAGCCACGACAGAGGTCGTTCATCACATAGTCACGCGTTGTCAGCCAGTTAGCGCACGACCAAGATGGCTTGCTCCTGACAAACTACGTGCAGCACGAGCTGAATTCGACCACATGCTTCAGCTGGGTATCGTTAGACCGTCCAACAGCCCATGGGCGTCGACTCTGCACATGGTCCCGAAGAAGGTCATGGGGGACTGGCGTCCTTGCGGCGACTATCGAACCTTGAATACGGTTACCACGCCCGATCGTTATCCGATCCCACACATAGTGGATCTCACCGCCAGCCTGGCGGGTAAAATTATCTTCAGCAAAATCGACTTGGTACGCGCATACAACCAAATTCCGCTAGCCGAAGCGGACATCGCTAAAACTGCCGTGACGACTCCATTTGGTTTGTTCGAGTTTCTGCGCATGCCATTTGGCCTAAAGAACGCCGCGCGAACTTTTCAGCGCTTCATCGTCCAAGTTTGTCACGGTTTAGACATCGCTTACGTGTATCTGGATGACATTTTAATCGCAAGCTCTTCACGAGAAGAGCATATACACCACGTCCGAACACTTTTTTATCGTTTATCTCAACACGGGTGACGATCAACGCAGAAAAGTGTTCGTGTGGGGTCGGCTCAGTCAACTTTCTCGGCCATCATATCTCCTCTGCAGGCCTCGTGCCACTGCAGGATAAAATTCAAGCCATCATCGACTACCCCGAGCCTCATTCTTTCAAACGGCTCAGGCGTTTTGATGGGCATGTCAACTTTTACCGACGATCTATACCCAACTGCGCCTCGCTGATGCGACCCCTCACGAACCTTCTCCGAGGGAAACTCAAGAAATTCGAATTTCCTGCCGCAACGCGCGCTGCTTTTAAGGGGAGGGTCTAAGCTGAAAAAGTCAAAATTTGTGTTTTTCGAAGCTCGATATATATGTCTAGATATAGTCAGATCTTCATGAAATTTTGCAGGGAATATCATTGTTTATCTTTCAAATAATATATGTTAGAGAAATAAAGATGAGTGTGTTTATTATTTTTGTATGCACATTTGAGTAAGGTACCTAAATTAGTGATGCCGAATTGGTTGTTGTGACGTTCTGGGTCCCATCAAAAAAGTATTCTATGTATAGAGTTAAAATTTTGTGCAGTTATTTAGATTTAGTTTAGCTTTAGAATAAACTATACTCAACTCTGTAACTGAATTAGATCTTCCAGTACTAATGTTCAAATTTGCATAAAAATCTGAACTGAGGTTAAAAGTTGACCACAAGTGTAGGACACTCAAAATTAGTTTATTCCATGCAAAAACTAAAGAAGAGCATCTCCTCCAAATTTTATTGACTTTGGACCATTAGTTTTGAAATAATTCTCAGAACGCTGACGTAAGAGTGAAAAAACGCAGTTTTGTAAAGAATGGCTTCATAGTTGAAGTACATTAAAAAATGAAAGTCATTTAAACTTTTCTGGCGTATCGGTAATTTATACAAATTTTGGTGATGTCCCATGATATGATTTACGTAGAAAAACTACCCTGGACTACTCATGGGCACCAGCAAAATAGAAATCTTCAATGTCTTCACACTCCCTTGAAGCCGCTACTTTCCGTGCTCGTCGTTCAGCTGGCAGAAGTCCGGCAGCTGCTGCATGAATTCTTGTTCTGTCTTGTTCATTACAACACAGTCTGGTATACAATGCAGTAGACACCCCAACTTCTCAAATATAGGCAGCCTACCCCTCTCTCCATCATTGAAAACCACTGCAGCATCAGCAACTGCAAGAGTAAGCCTTTGCCTTCCAATAAAACCAGCCTTTAGACATCTTTGCCAAATTAAATTGTAAAAACTTTTATTTGTATTTCGTGTTCCTCCATGGGCACACTGACAGTTGTCTCACTGGCAAGAGTTTCAAAAACAGGCTTGATAGCCTTGCACACATAAGGAGGGAGAGCATTCCTGTCAGAGTCTTCAGCTGGCTGCTTCTTGGAAGGACACCAGTCTCCACAGTTAGTGTGACCACGGTTGCGGTGCTCCCATATGGCCCATATATCTTTTTGCATCTGAGGCACATTATTGGTATTTCTTCTTATTGCAGCCCCATAATGTCCTTGAATGTTTAACATTGCCTTCTTTGTCAGACAACCTCGCCCACCGATTCCTTGCACACTCTTGCCACTGTGTATAAAGGTCTCTTTTTTCAGGTCAGTTACCTTATTGGTCAGGTGTCGCCCCATTCTCTTCTGCACGTGCCCACAACACTCAATTTTGGAAATGTTCACATCATTATACACAGGTGGTTCTGCATTTGATACTGATACGTAAGATTTACTGTCATCATCTCCAAGAAAAGAAACATAGTGCAGTCCATGTAATTGCTCACTTCGGCGGAATATTTCTAGTGCTTGTTCTTGCTTCTTTGAGTAGCGACTGCCACAAAATCTACGGTTTTCGTTTGTGTATAAGCTGCCTCTTCTTTTCGTTTTCCCATAATTAGCGAAGATGTGCTCACAAAATCGTCACATACACGACTGCTGTGTTTTGAAAAATCAAAGATGGCGGCTTACTAGCAACCGATTAGACGGGCTTGCTAATTGGTTCAAATGGCTCGTCTCTCACTTTAAGAACCAATGAAAATGGTTCTTTTGAACTGAAAGGTAACGCGGAATTACCAGATAGGCCTTGCAAAGCCGAATGGAATACAACTTGAATGAAGTTTCTAGGACGTCTACAAGCCGAGATGCAACATTTTAAAATTTACGCATATATAATGAGCTTGAATACATAGAAAAACAAGTCACACATGCTTCACAAATCCTGAAATACTGCATTACAAAAGATGCCAACAGAAAAATGGTTCGCAGATTTGTATTCTAGGATGACTGCAGTTGACATTTGTATGGTTTACCAAAATGGTCAAAATTACGGTTTTTCAGATTTTTCAGCTTAGACCCTCACCTTAAGTCACTGAAAGAGGCTATCGCCAACATAGCTTCCATAGCGCATCACGATCCGGCCGCCCCACTGTCCCTCAGTACTGACGCCTCGGACGTGGCAGTTGGCGCTGTTTTGCAGCAACGAGTAGCCGACAAGTGGCAGCCCTTAGCGTTTTTCTCCAAACGCCTACAACCTACCGAATCTCGCTACAGCACGTTCGGTAGAGAACTACTAGCCGTATTTCTAGCGATACGTCACTTTCGACACGTCCTAGAAGGCCGCTCCTTTGTCGTCTTCACCGACCACAAACCCCTGACTTACTTGCTCGGCTCGACTAACGACCGATACTCTCCTAGAGAGTCGTGCCACCTTGACTATATCGCTCAGTTTACCACCGATATACGGCATGTCTCAGGTGTGCACAACGCCGTCGCCGATGCACTTTCCCGCATCCAAGATATCTCCGCTGACGCCGGCACTGCTATCGACTTGGCAGCCTTGGCCACATTACAACTCAACGATCTTGAGGTTGATCTACTACGCAGGTCTCCCTCATTGGACATACGACCCGTTCCGCTGACATCAGCAGACGGAACTATACTCTGCGATTTATCTCTGGGCACGCCGCGCCCAGTAGTCCCACGCGATTTTCGTCAGACCGTGTTCGACACGTTGCACGGCTTGTCTCATCCAGGCGTTCGTGCATCGGTTAAACTTGTAACTGCACGATTCGTTTGGCGCAATGTTAATTGGAACGTCCGTACTTGGGCAGCTGCTTGCATTCCGTGTCAACGCGCGAAGGTGCACAAGCACACGAGAAGCCCATTAGGCACGTTTCAGACACCAGACGCACGTTTTCATTAAGTGCAGGTGTACCTCTTAGGTCCTCTGCGGCCTTCCAAAGGCTCTGTGTATCTGCTGACCTGTGTCGATCGATTCCCTAGGTAGCCGGAAGCTATTCTCATGCCTAACTGCTCTTCGGAAACAGTAGCGAAAGCTTTCCTGGAGTGCTGGGTAGCTCAATACGGCTGTCCCGCCATCGTGACCACCGATCGAGGGTCACATTTCTCGTCAACATTTGCCACGTTGCTTAGGGATCTAGGCTGTCGCCACATCCAGACGACAGCGTATCATCCGGCCGCTAACGGCATGGTGGAGCGTTTTCACCGCCAGTTGAAGGCAGCGCTACGTGCGCACACAGATCCTTCATGGTCTGAAACGCTTCCCCTCGTTCTCCTACGCTAAAGAAACACGGTTAAAACCGAGTTCGACGCCACACCAGCGCAGCTAGTCTACGGTTGCACGCTGCGGTTGCCCGGACAGCTGGTAGCACCAGCCCCATGTACTTCCACTTTTGACTACGGAAGTTACACTGATCGATTGGCTCACCAGATGCGTGAGCTACGTCCACCCGCACCTCGATCGCAGAAGGCACCAGTGTATGTGCCCGAGAAGCTGTCTACGTGTTCACCCGTGCTTCTTCGCGCAGACGGTGTTCGACAGCCCCTTCAGTAGCCGTACATAGGACCTTTCACGGTGCTACATCGGGCGAGTAAGGCGTACACTATTGACCGCGGTGGGCGACACGAAGTCGTCACCATCGACCGTCTAAAACCGGCCTTCATGGAAGAAAACCCCTCGCCTACTCCGTTTGGTAGTGCTTCGTGCGACGTCACAATTCACCGCACCAGCTTACAGAATTCTAGTGCAGTTCAACCAGACCACGATCTCGGTCTACAAATTTCAGCCGTCCCGACACCTTCCGAATCCAACCCACTGCCTCCCACGACCAATCGCCGTGGTCGGGAGGTGCGTAAGCCCGTTCGTTTCTCCGACTATGTACAGTGTAAATACTTTTAGCTCTGTAGATATTGTATATATTTGTCCATTTTTGGTCGACTAACGTTTTGAACACAAACAAAAATATCAAAAGCCTCCAAAAAAACTTTTTCGACAAAAATATTCAAAAACCAAAACACTTTAAGCACGCAGATCATTCGTTTGTTCTTTTTGGCGTTTTCTGCGCGTGTTTTTCTATTTTCTCGTCTCTGCATGCCCCAACCCTCCCCTTCGATCGACTGTCCCACACGAGGAATGTTTTCGAGGACCCTGACGCGAACACTGGTCGTTTCTCCGCGGGAGTAGTGTCGCTTCTTCGCGGGACGAGTGTCGCTTCTCAGCGGGACTAGGGTCGCTTTTTCGAGGGACGAGGGTTGTTTTGGCGCGGGGCGCGGGGGGAGGAGACCACTCCCAAGCTCACCGTTTGGCAGCAGCGGAGGGTGAGGTCCTGTCAGCCTTTTTCTGGGCTAGCCAATTTTTTGTAGTCCGACAAGCCCGCTCCAACGGCTCGCCGAAATGCACCCTGCCCTACAATCAATAAGTAACAAATCACAAACGGCACATTGGACTCCGACTTCCGACGAACCCCCATTTACACTAACGCACGCTCATTTTTACTCGGCACGATTTTGCCTTACGAACCGCGTTTCAACATTCCTTTTCGATTTCGAAGGCTTTCTATGTTCAGCCTTCTAGGGGGGAGCTCTGTAGCGCCCAAAAAGATAGCTGCTATCTTTCATGTACAATTTTATTGTTGACCGATTGTACATTACTCCTTCTTGGTTTAATCTTACAACCGGCTCGACACACAACTGCTTTGTAAGTTCCCGAACTCACGTGTACGTTCTCGCCTCGCTTCATCCGTCCGCTTCTTATTGTAGCACATCGAATACAATCCGCTGTGTCCGACTCCCATTGCCTTCTGATATCCACGCTTAATTTCGCGCATCATCTCGGACTAGTATTAACTAGTCCTACAAGGTAAAGAAAAAAAACTTGTATTACTTGCTTTATCTCTCCTGCATATTTTGTAAATATTCTACTCTCCTATGTCGTCCGGAGAATTTGAATCACCTAGTGCGTATTGAAAGGAGAAGCCAACACATTAATAACGCTACCTGGTATTCTAAAGTTCTGCAATATTTTATCACATCCAATCATATGGCATCCCATAATGTCGTGAGACAAGCTAATTGGCCACTTATTTCGTTGATATTTTTACCTCCGAATCTAACTATTTCATCTTATTCCCTTGTTATTCTGTTAGTCACGAGTGGGCCGATCTGAGGTGATGGTTTGAAGCTGCTATGCAACATGCATACGCACTCCAAAAGACCCACTGGTGCATAGCAAAGTGTGCAAACATTACAAAAACAGTGCCATCTAAACTGCTGAACTAACACTTAATGGCATATGACGACAACCGGTGATCCAGGTCATCATGCACGCAAAAATAACTATGAAAGACGAAAGGACTCTCTGGCTTGTGTAACTAGCTTCACCAAAAAGTAGTTACCCAAATAATGAATAAAATCGGTAGTAGCCAGCGTGCTTTCAAAGCACACCGATACATGAACAAATGGGGCGTGAAGATGCGGGTGAATACTCTCGAGATACTACCCCGCAAAGAAGCAGGTGCCCGGGAGACGGTTTCACGAATGCCTGTAATACTTCCTTTGTTCTTTCATACCCTACCTTTTGCGTTGAATCTGTTAGGTTCATAGTTCCTAGTTACTTCATCTCTACCGTCTTATAGTCATACCGATATTTCCTATTAACTCACACCTTAGACCATAGCCACTCTCTTAGCGGTGGTGCATTTCTTCTATATGGCTACCCCAAAAATCGCATAACTATTGCACACTTTACTAACCACCTGACTTTGGCATCTACTAAAATACGATGCACGGAATAAGTCCTGACTTTGCAGCGAATAGGCAGTTATTTAGTTGTCTGCTTATCATTTTAGTTCGCTCTTGACCACATTACTTTTCCCTGCATAGTCACGCACGCCCTACCTATCAAACTACAAGTGAAGGCTGGAAGAAAATATAACTGAGCTTACCCAGCATCTCAACCCTCCGGCGGCCCAAAACACAACTTGCTTAGTTCAACACATTAAGTAGACCCAGTAATGTCTAGACGCTACGATATGCCTTAACAAGGTACGGTGTGAATACTGCCTAAATTATTCTCCTAAAGCAACTTGAGTTGGATGATCCACTGGAGTCACCTTAATATAGTTTTCCTCTATTTTCGCAACATCCTAAGTTGTCACTCAAAAATAGCCCTAACTATATAAGTACGGTCTATTAAGCACGATTGTGCGTCACTTATCTGATGTCGTTTAATGAATCCAACTGGTATATTCATTTTCATCCTCCCTCGCTCATCAAACCATCGTCACCATGGCACCACAAAGCTGCACCGAAAGCAGCCAAAGGTGGATGCCCGCGAACGGGTAGCATACGGCGACCAAAGTAACAAATGAAAATACGCGCAAAAATATCCCTATTGTAACCCTAAAAATCTCAAACAATTGACAGCCACGCATGCCTGAGCAGGTTGCAATAAAACTATGATCTGCCATTTCGCGGGCTAGGTTTTCCGGTACCCCCAGAAAATATGCCATTTTATTGTTATTATTAATATTATTATTAGTATAAGTATTATTAACGTCAATAATACCTTCATTACTAGTATTCCAGAGGAGCGTACGTACTCTACAAAATGATACCAGGCATTCACGGAACTCGCAATTGTGGAGGAAGTATGACAGACAAGTAGATGCAAGGTCGACATTCCGCAGCGCTGCCCTGTTTGTCCATTGATTTATTCATTTATTTAGGTTACTGCAATAGCTACGACGGTTTGTGCGTAACCGAGAGTATTTGGTGTTCAGCAACAATGCGATTTTCCACTGGGCATGCACCTAATGCTCCATCTTGCTTGGGAAGTTGATACGGCGCGGTCAAATCACGAGGGCTTTGCGGAACACTGACAAACCTGTTGATTTGCTTTAATGTGCTAGCGAGCGTAATGCTGCTCCTTTTCATGCATGTGACTTGTTTGTCGAGTTACACGACAAATGCTGCATAGACATACATTTATCACCTCCTGGAAAGAAGCCTCTACTATTCCTGTGCCTCAGGTATGTCACATTGTATCCAAATAATGCCATCTCAGCGGCGATGCGAATATTTCGCAGTCAGTTCGGTGATATGGCCAGTTGGACGTAAGGCAACATTACGCGTTAATCCCTGCGTTAGTTGACATGATGGTATGGGCATGAGGTTTTGATCACCCACCGGCTACCTATCCCCAATATTAAATTTATACAGTATTCTTAGTGTGGAGCACGAACAGCGCTTATCTAACGAGCATCCGTAAGTGGTGGAGAACAAGGAATCATGGGCATGATCCGTTATTGAAGAATTCAGATGCAAACAGAGTACAGGAAGTAGAAATCAAATAGGCACTGAAATCAAACACACAGCAGTTGAACGGCATAGTTTTCTGAGCCAGTTGACGTAGTGGGTAAGAACAGGCACTCAGTAGCATTCAGACAATCCCAGCACTCAGACAGTCATCACATGTTGCATAGGTACTCCGCTAACGAGCCAGGCAATTGCTGCAGCTCAGACCGGGTTAGCATCTGTCCTGAGTTCCAAACAAGCTTTTCATGTACTCGCTGCGGCTGCGGAAAGACACTGATTATCTGGTTCTCAAGCGCCTGGCACAGTAACAGCCAGCCTATGCCGCATCATGTGCTTTGGTACGCATGTTGTGTACCATGCTGGCCTACTTTGGGAGGACAGTCAAGCCTAGTTTAGACGGTTGCAGCCATCAAAGTTTTGACCGCCTGTTTATGTTTTCCTCTGAGTGTCACGCACAGTTACCCTACTATGCGATCCGGAATAATTTAGGAATCCTAGTGTACTAGGCGGAGGCTGACCGAAGTAGTTCTGAACCGGATAAAATGATTTCATTCTTCCCCGAAACTGGCAGGCACATATCTATGGCGGTGGTTCTGCTATAATTTCGGAGACTGCGTATATAATGTCAGCCGTGATTGCGTAATCCTAAGTTCAACCACAACCATGTGCGAAGAAGTTATAATTTTGAGAAAATTAAGCGTTCTTTTACGAAACAAGATGCATGGTACAAGATTATTAGATAGCTTAATCTCACCATTCCTACTAAGTTTCAATATCATGCAATGTTGATTTCCCCTTTTAGTACTACAGCAATGAAGTTTCGGTTATCTGAGGTTCTGTTTTTAGATATTCTGTAGCGCTGCTTGCTATGCAAATCATCTCTGTCAAATCGTTCCGAAATCACGCGCGCTTTACTTTGCGCACCTTTGACATTACAAAATGCATCCTGTTTGTCATCCAGTGACTACCCGTCTTGTTGCCTATCTCTTCGGTCCGTTGAAAGCAAACAGATTAATTGCGGTAACTCCTCTTTCTTTCGTGCTATACTTTCGAGTCTTTTAGGTGAAATTCTCGTGAAGATTAGTGTTTGAGGAGACACTTTTGACGAATAGAGTAGTGCAGCTTGAGGAATTTGGCAGAGAAAAGAAATGCTCACCAGAGCCAGCGTAACCGGAACGAGACAAGCCGCCTGCTCGCAACCGCTACCTGATAATCACAAACTTCCCAGAATCCAACAAAGAGTGTGCAGCTGAATGGATGCTCGATGATCAAGCCCTCTTTAAACGAATGGTCTCCAAGTTGTATGATGAGCGTGAGCAAGGAATAAACCTAATCTCTGCTTTTCGCCTTGGCACAAAACAAGAGGAGCCAGCCAACTTTCGTCCTCTGATAATCGTCTTTCATGATGAAGAAGAATTCCAACGCATCCTGAGACGGACCCTGCGCCTCAAGGGATAAACCATCTACTTCTGAAATACCTCTCCCTCGAGGACCGAGTCCGAATGAGGCAAGCTGTCTGCGAACTGCGAACCCGACGCGCAACTGGAGAAACAGATCTACACATAGTGGATTTTCGCGTAGTCAAAAGAACTCAGAGAGCTCGATGGAGGCCAATTCTCCTTCTTCTAGGACCTCAAACATAAAGAACGGACTACGGGTAATACTCGCGAATATGCGCAGTCTCAGGAACAAGCTAGATGAGATTCCACTCCTTATCTCTGAACAGCAACCAGACCTAATGGCGTTCACTGAAACCTGGCTGTCATCTAATATATCTGACTCGGAGGTTCATGTTTCAGAATATCAGCTACTTTGATGCGATCGCTTTGGTGGCAGGTCTGGAGGCGGAGTAATCCTATACACAAAGAACCACCTCAAGGCCCACAGTGTCGAAGCCGATTTTGACAAGGATGATATGTCGGAAAAGCTCTGGTGTCGAATTCATGACGGATACCAGTCGCTGATGGTCGGGGTGGTCTACAGAGCCCCTGCAGCACCTGGCTCACACCTATTACGTTCCGTGCGAACCCACAGCAGAGGAACAAACTGTCCCTTTATGGGTGGCTTCAACGCCTCCGACATAATCTGGGACCTACTTCACAGTGATCTCTCACCTGACTCCTTTGAACTTGATCTCATTGATACCGTTCACGAGTGCAACCTGACACAGCATGTCTTGACACCAACACGGATGGTCCCTGGTCAGACACCAAACATTCTCGACCTGGTTCTCACTTCGGCACCATCTGATGTCTCAGATCTAACGATCCTCCAACCTCTTGGGAAGAGTGACCACTGTACAGTCTCCTTTTCGTGGACACGACGCCTCACAATTCACGATCGGGGGACACTGCATCGAAATTTCTGGCGCACTGACCAGCCCAGATTAAGAACGACTGCAAGTAACATGGACTGGAGTATTCCACAATCCTTGGAGCTTGATGACGCATGGGAACGCCTGCGACCTATGATGATGCGGCTCATTGAATAGTTTGTTCCAAACTGCAAGAGCAGACCACTATCCAAAGGATCCCCATGGATTGATAAGGAAGTAAAATCCATAATGAAAAACCACGAAAACTATGGGATCATTTCAAGAGCACAGGACTGACATCAAGCTACTTAGAGTACAAGACTGTCAGAAACCTATGCATCCTGAGAAAACGAGACAAAAGACTACAATATGAACATGGACTGGCCATGGAATCTCAAAACCGTCCCAAGATACTTTTTGCCCACTTGAAGCGAAATGCCAAAAATGGTAGTGGAATCCCCGCTCTATCCTCTTCTAAGGAAGGTACCGTTCTCTACGGTGATGATGAAAAGCAAACCTATTAGCTACGCAATATTTCACCTTCTACTCAGTGGAGTTACGACTGCTCAACAACTGTTTGCCTGCACACTACTGCTCTAGCGACAAAGTTGAAATTAACCCCGAAGTAGTCTTAAGCTACTCCTCGAACTGGACCCGAACTCCTCCCCAGGCCCGGACGGATTGCATCCCAGCTTCCTCAAAACGATAGCTGAGTACGTCGCAACCCCTCTCTGCCAAGTGTTTCGGCAATCCCTCGTAGTCTGCTGCCTACCCACAGGCTGGAAAACAGGTACCATGCTGCCCAAATACAAGGAGGGAAACCAACAAGACCAAGCCAACTACCGGCCAATATGTCTGGCATCAGTCATATGCAAAACCATGGAACGAATAGTCAAGTGCGCTCTCCAGCTACACTGTGTGAATCTAAACCTCATCTCACCTGCTCAACATGGCTTCCGAAGAGCACGCTAATGCATCACTAACTTACTCATCGCCAGGGAAACATGGGCAGAAGCCATAGATGCCCGAAAACAGGTTGACGCAATATTCATTGACTTCAGTAAAGCCTTTGATAAGGTGCCACACGTACAACTGCTACATAAACTCCAGGGAATTGGTATTACAGGAAATCTTCTCTCCTGGATTGCCAATTTCTTAAGAGGTAGGACAATGCGCGTACAAGTGAACCAACCCCTCTCTGCTCCAGTGCCTATGATTAGTGGCATTCCCCAAGGATCAGTGCTTGGACCGGAGCTCTTCAAACTGTAACGATCTGCCGACTGCATTTCAAACCGACTGCTTGATCTACGCTGATGACCTCAAGCTATGGTCAACAGTATCCAGCATTGAGGATGCGGACAGATTACAAGGGGCTGTAGACCAGCTACACGAATGGTCCATCAGGTAGGAACTGCCAGTAAACCGAGATAAATGCGCTGTTCTCCCAATGGGTAGCACTGAACCGTAGGGTGCATACCATATTGGTGGGTTTCTCCTCAGGAATACCACCCACGAGAGAGATCTCGGGATTACCGTGACTTCTGACCTTAGAACGAAGCAGGACACTTTGAAGAAGGTGGCCACTGGGAGGAGACTGGTGGGTGCCTTAAGAAGATCATTCGCTCGAATGACTCGTGAGATTTTTTGACCTTTGTTCACTTCGTACGTCCGTCCAGTCTTAGAATATGGCATACCATCTAGCCATCCGCTTTCAAAGTTTGAATGCACTCTGATGGAAAAGGTTCAGAGACATGCATCGAAAGCTGTTTTGGGGCTTCGTGATCTCCCGTACCCAATTCGACTCCAGCAGCTAAATCGGTTCTCCCTCGAGCTCCACCGTCGCCGGGGTGATCTCATCTACACCAGGAGCATCCTCCGAGGGGAACTTGGAAGTGAGTTACAACAATTCTCCCGGTCCAATACTGACTGTTCCACACGAGATCAAACATGGAAACTGTTTAAGCAAAGAAGACACAGAGTTCGCGTAGACCTCACCCTATCCACTAGAGTGGTGAATGATTGGAACAGCCTACAGGAAGAAATTACAGACACTCCATCCGAGGAAAGTTTCAAGCAGCTGATAGACAAACATTCGCTGAGAATGCTGGAATCTTGCGTCTGTCACTGCAATTGCAACGAACCCTCGAGGAACGTCGGAATGCAACGACACGCATCAAACCCAGTATGATACGGAATCGATGGGGCTGACAAGGGATTTCCCTCCTGCTCTCTACAACTCAATGAAATCAATGAACTCAATGGACTAGGACTGTTAGTATTTCGAGCACGGCAGACTGAACTACATACACAAGGAACAACTGCCAGTGACAAAACAGCAAGAAAGAACAACATTTTGATAAGATAAGCTGAATTCAGCTATTCCGCGTATTTTTGTCAGCCGTTTACATATACTTAGTGGATTGGATAGATTGCAAACAAAGATCATCAGGATGTAATATACACCACGTGCATTCATGTAGCCGCTACATGAATGACCATTTTGTCGTTGTACACACTGCCGAGCATGCAGAACAACTACTGTTGGCGCTAAGTACTGTTACCCCGCAACCCAATTTACAGTTGAGTACGAAGCTTAAAAAGCCTTCCAAATTTAGATATTTGTTTAAACGAAACGTAAATAGTCACTACCCAAGCAGCGTTCGGGCCGAGTGCAGCGCCGCAACAGTTGATCGATCCTCAAGTAACTATCGAAAGCGAATATATAGGAAAATGTGAATCTATGAAGAATCAACGGCAAGTCGTACCATGAACTTGAGCAGCTAAAGTTGTGTTTATCACTATTAATTTACATCTCCGGTTTGGTTGTGTTAGCGTTATGCTACAACCTATTTGTTGCACCATGCTCTCACAATATAATCAGAATCGGCATCGGAATAAATAAATAAATAAATAAATGATGTATAGTCTCCATTGCACACAAGAAACGCCATCGAAGGCTTGATCAATTTGTACGACTAGCAATTGTCTGACTGTGAAGGCAATAGTTGCATTCAGGACTAAATTGGTGTGCTATCTAATGGTGCCACCAGTGCATCGGGGCAGACTGAAATCTAAGAGTATTATCGCGTCAAGTCAAGTCAAGAAATCGTTTTTCTGCACCCATGAAGGGTGAATTTTTAGCCATAACACACGCGATCGAGACGGTAAAACGAACAACACTGCAACCTTATAATGTGCTCCTGGCAGTATGATTCCCTTTAGCAGTGAAAACAGCCTGAGTGAAGCTTACGGGTTTGTTGGAAGCCAATCATGAGGCGATAACAGGTTTTGTGGCGATAGCAATACGGCGCCCATCGACCGGTCATCACATACGGCTAGGTTGTTTACCTCAATTGCTAGCACAGCGATACACTTTGCAGGAAACCCTTTTGCTGGCTTTGCGGTTGCATGAAGGCCGACTACCGATCAATCGAAACATGACACCTTCAGTGTGGCTATGTGATGTCCGGCTCACGTCCAGTTCTCACAGCTGGACGACGCACGTTCCCTATGTCTTGCCATGCGGTCGAGGCATGCCGCATTCATTGCGGCTGTGGTGTCTGGCTAACGTTCACTTCTCACAGCCGAACGGCTCGGTGTGCTCTGCGATCGGAGGCACACATGTGGCGTCCGTGTCCCATCGCACCCCTGCCGCCAAAGCGATTCGCGCGATTGGAAGGTTAGCAATTCAGCGTACCGGTTGTACGTCAGCACCTGAGTGCAGCGGTTTCTAGCTCTGAACCACATTAACCAAACACCCAGTATATTGGCACGTAGTGTTTCTGCTAAAAGCTTGCAGCGTAAAACTCCAGTGCACTTCTGCCTTGCGCACACAACCCTTACGCTCTATAATGCTTATTAACACGCGACGACATAGTAATTTTAAAAAAAGCCTTTTTGCAACCACCATGTCGTCCGTGGTGCGCTGACTGGGTAGGTATTTCGTTACCCGCCCATAAATTTGTCAGCTTAATCTATTGCCCCGACAAATGCGACGATGATCCAGCAAAGGACAATTGCAAGGCATTATTTACTTAAAATGGTAACAAGATAGAACCAACTGAAGCGGTTTTGGCGTTAAGCATTTGAGAAGAACCAAAGTGCTGCTTAGAAAAACATAACACAAGGAAATGCCCAATAAAAAGGTAAGAACAAAGAAAACGCTTGTCATGCGCACGCAAAATGGACGAAAACGACAGGGATGGTAAACCTGGTTGAGAGTTCATGGCCGTCTAATATGTCATAAGTGAAGAGAAGAATGTGCAATTTGTGCATTGTTCAAAAGCAGGAGATTTAAAGCTTTTTTGAATAATTAAAACTTGCAAGGTGAGAGTAAAGGAACCGTTACACGGTATTGGGCAAAAAGATAATGATAACAACAAATTAAAAGTAAATTGTTGGGGAAAGGCACTGATACAATTTGTGCATACTGGGAACGTCAACCTGCTAACAGGCTTCCAAAACTTCGATCAGAACCAAGTTTGAAAGTACGTCTTAATGGTTTGTGATAATGAAGTGTCTCTGTCGAACTGTGCCACAGTTGCCAGCATGCCGGACAAAAGTACCGAAAGCACTCAAAGGCTCGACAGAAGTATATTCCGGGACTTGTTAAGCAGTTGTTGCACAACGAATCCTCCAGATACGGGTCGATTTGTATAGTTTTGACGAATTTTGAAGTGCGAACGTCCACGAAATTGGCCGTTACCGCCCGCATGTAGCTCTTGTGGCTGGAAAAGGCAACCCTGCCTGAGCCTACAAAATCAGAAAGTCATTGCAACCCTTTAAAAATATAAACCAAAAGTGGTACGACTTTTTAGTGCGTCCAGTGCAGTACTACTTTTGAACACTGCAAAAGTATCAGCCATCAACATTATTTCTAGGCAACGTTGGAACTTCTGCTTTAAGTAAAGACGTTGGACCTAACAGCAGCTATTTGGTCTCGAAGTTCAGTAGCCTGCAAATTAAACGTTTTGTCATATTGTTGCCAGACTTTTAGCGAAAATGCTTTTGCACGTTCGGTCGGCACGGATAAGGAGGTGTGTTATCTCGCTAACGTTGGGCGCCACCTTATTGCCACAATAGCATACAACGTACCTTCTACGTAGCCTCAATTTGACAGTTATCTATAAAAGCCTCGCTTTGACAGTTGTAACTCAGTCAGTGCCATGTAGCTAAGACGTTTATGTCAAACATTTACTAGACTACTATGCATGTTAAATTTCAGATTTACCTATCACAACAATTTTGGCTGTCAGTTTGGTAACTGGAGGTTTTGTGGAACTATAGAAACACTAATGCAGACCATCGGAAGCAAAGGAGGCTGACTTTTAACTTACCTATTGGGTATTTATACTTGTCGGTGTCAAGAGCCGCAAATACCACATTTCCAAACAGGTCATTCATGATGGTCACCAGCGCCTCAGCAGTTATCATCCCATGTAAAGCACCAATGAAGACCGTTCTCTTCGAATCTGGCCGATATGGTCCCGCTTTGGTGTACTGACTATCACTAATAACCCAAGGAATTACCTACAACGAAAATAACTGTCGGTAAAAACAATCGTTTAACATGCATAAAGGAAGATAGATTTGACGGAATATATGAGGGGAGTATGATGACCAAATGACAGTAGGCCAATAGATCGAGCCTAGACAACAACCTGCAAAGCGGGCTGAATATTTAAACGTCAATCAACAGGATTCTCTGTTCACTCTGTGACGCGTCAGCGTCCGTTGCAAGCCAACGAACAAGATGACTGCAGGAAATCGGAATACCTGTAGCTCGGCTTGGTTGTTCAGGATTTGTTCGGTTCGCCAAACTGAACAATTTCGTTGCAGAGGTTTCATCACCAACCGAGGTGACTTCGTCAGTGCGTTGTAGAGTAACTCAATAGTTTGTGGACACTTGACCGATGAACGAGGGATGTTTGAAATTGACCAGTTCGGTTCTGGTCCCGTGACTATTGCTAGTCGTCGCCTCTTTCAGTCTCACCTTGTGAATAGCTCGCCTAAATTCGCGCTTTCGCAGGTGATACTAAACTAGATCTAGGTCACTGCGCATGTTTATTGAATTCTCCGTACTGAACCAAGCCACTAGGAATTCCGTTCCTTTTCTTGTCTCTCCCTGCGCTAGCATTTGCCTTTTCTCTCTGTCAAGCATGTGCGCTTCCTCGTCAAAGTGTGTCGAGACCTATGATGATGAGTAAGATGTCGTCCTGCTTAGCCTAGAATACCATTGTCATTTTCTCTACTCGCTGCCTTCCCATTTCGTCATTTGTCGTTAGAGAGGGTCATCTAGTGCGTTTTCGCCTTCCATGCAGTCACCTCAGGCTCAGTCCTCCATTGGCAACTGTGACAGAGACGTCCACCTCTCTATGAAGCGTAAGTCAGGCGCACCCTTCATCCAGCACCGACTTTTACTAGGTGCATATGAAGTAGTTGTTTGGCCTTTCAGCCCCTCGGTTATTTACGACCAAAATATACACCGGACACAGAATCCCTCGGAACCATCGACCGGAAGCGTACTACAAATCCGATCATCCTGCCGGTTGGCAGTTCCTTGGCTGTAAGTCCGTACTTCGTGCTTTCTAGTAGATTTCCGTACCATTTAGGCCGGCAGATTCTTGCCGCTATGTAGCAGCTACTTGTGACCTGGCAGGCAACATGGACGCCCCACGTAATGTTGCCTCGGATGGACCATGTTTCCGCTTTTGCAGAAGACAAAGCATTCAAACAAGTGGCACCGTCCTGATGGCCAGTTCAAATCACTTTCAAGTGTTGTGTTGATAGCGAGTAGTGAAACAATGGAACTTTACCCCATGAGGTGTTCAATGTTCCTCTTATACTCACCTGAACATCCTTGGATTTGAACGTGGCACTAGAAATTTTGTAATAGTCACCACCGGTCGTGGGATCACGAACACACGCAGCGATTAATTCACTGACGGAAGATTCGTGTTCAAATATCAGGTAACAGTAACCTATCAAACGGAGAAAATGCCGGATGAAACAAGTTGGATAATCCAACAGAAAATACTCCTTCCCAGCAGTGTAAATATTGCTAGTCTTAGTTCTCTAAACCCAACATTCTTGCATTATGCTCATTCTGTGTGGAGTTTTAAACGTAACTTCGCTATAAGTTTTAGTCCAAACTCTTCGGCTCCTATATCCAACCGTACGAATATTATTTATACTTACCCCTTGGTGTTGTGGATTTAGTACGGGCGGTGAACAAATGGTTCCCCTCTTGCTGAGGCCAGGAAACCGTCAGGGTACCAAATCGGGCGAACGCAATGAGCAGGTCTTCAGTTGTACTGTCCCAGGGGACACCTCCGAGAAAAACCTTGCGTGAGAAAGTCATCGAGCGATAAATTCTCACTGGAAGTCTTCCAGACCAGTGATAGGCAGCTTCGCTCTTTTGTGCAATGGCGCCTGCAAATCAGGAAGGAGATTTTCTGTTACTGTTAGAGCATATCGAAGTGCAGGAGCTAATTTCAAATGAATGTCTTTCGAAACGTCGACAACACTAGTTATAAAACAAAAAAATGTAAACTTACTGGCTGAATTTCGGTACAAGTTTGCAGCACGATCAATATCGTTTTCTAATGACCTTAGGAGCCGTTGATAAGGGGCAGCCAAGTAGGCTAGTTCTTTGCATAGGTTGCTTGTGGAGTGTTGCTGGAAAACGCTGGTACAATTGGTTATATCTCTGGTTTCTCCAGTGAGTTTGCTTGAATGCAGCGCTTGATCCCTGACTTGTCTGGCTCTTCCATGATCTTGAAAACTGGACAGTAAACAGTTAAGCGTGTTCGAGACGGCCTGGTGTACATCGTTCTGCTCTTCAACCTCTTCGGATGCCATCTCCTGTTGCTGTCCTGTTCCAAGTAGACTGGCAAGCAAGGCGACTGTGTTTGCATTGACCACCGAAAGCTGGTCCGCTAGGTGTGGAGTGTGAACTTCGAGGTCTTTACAGCATGGCAGCTGAGACGACGAAGTTGATGCATCGCCCATTACGTTAGGTGACAGTATTGGTATGTAGTCAGCAGTCGGATTTTGAACGAGAGCAATTAATCTGTCTATTTCTTGTGCTCTCCTACCTGGGTCATTTGAAATCGCACCATCGTTCAAGTAAGTCTGTACATTTCCCGGGTAGGACTGTGCACCGATAGTAGCAGTTGTGTTCTGCGTGGTATTAGCTTGGATGTTATTCCGGATGAGATACTCGGTATCTTGCTTCGTCAAGTAATTGGGCTGTGGTTTTAACTTCCCAGTTTTCAATTCTTGGGGCAAAGCGCTGTTTTTCATGACCAGTTCTGGATACTGATTCGCCAGCAAACGCAAAATTGGTTCCTGTGTTGACAATGAACCACTAGTCGCTAAAACAGAGAAACCCAATCGTGAAATGTGATAAGTACACATTGTACTGGGTGACACAAATATATTTCCAAGATAACGTGTTGGTGGCTATGTTAAGCATATGGCAATTTCGCGTCCCTCGCCAGGCATTATTTTGAAGTCCACCTGGTGAGGGGCATCGTAAGTCATTGTCTCCCTTGAGTCCACCATTACAAAATTCAAATGGATGACGCCCACCAGCTAACTATCAGACCATGGGGATACTTAGTTGTTGTTAAAGTTGGCGATTCATGAATATACTTTGTGAAATTTTGGCGGCGTTACCAAGTTGCACCGACTCACAGTTGAGTGCCAAATAGTATTTTGTGCACAGTAGCTAATAGTTTTAAACTAACAGGCATATTAATTTTTGGGTTTGATTTTCGGGTTATGGAACGCCCGCGGTATATCTTGGATTGCGGCACGCAATCTCCCTTATGGCCTCGGTTAATCCTGAAATAATTTTGTTATTCACGGGAAAATAGTGTGCTCCACAGCAGCCCGAACTTAAGGAAATTGGATGCCGTATAAAATGTAATTCGCACTGATGTAACAGTTACAAGTACTGTCTGATAATGTCCTACATTGCTGGGCCTGGGGCTTAGACGATTAAGGGAAGATCCATAGGCGAATGCCAAGTGTCAAAGGATTTGAATAGAGTGTCATGATGGTGCGGTTGGATTAAATGTTGGCTAAACCCACTTAATCTTTATGGTAAACTCACAGAGAATATGTCTACTGCGTAGGCCCTTCAGATTAATCACCACATCTTTAAAACACTTGTTGATATAATTATATCCACTTGGATGCCGCATGCGATAACCGTAGTTGCAGACAGGCGGGCTTCTTGATGGCGTAGTTCCACAGTGTGCATCAACTTCATCAACCAGACAGGAGTCTACCGTTCTTTAGTCAAACCTTGTCTAGCGCGACTTTTGGTAGACCACAACAAAGTAGCTCGAGAAGCAACCAGTCGAATTATACTACGTGCTATTGCGTTTTCCCATTATTGATCCGCCGTTTGGGTTCGCTTTTTCTCGTTCTTCTTTCCTAACAATATTGATGACCTGTGAGTATTCATTGAAGTTTTACCTCTCATTGATGCATAAAGTACTGATTTTACTTGCCTTGCTTCAGCCTCTTTGGCGGTGGACATCACCGGCTCAGGTGAATAATATATATATATATATATATATATATATATATATATATATATATATATATAGCCCCCTAGGTTCAAATGCTATGGATATAGCGTCTAGCGAAAGGACGTCATCACCTCGCAGTCTAGCCACTGTCAGTGACAGTGGAAGATAGGTGGTGCTATATCACAGTTAGCGTGCAAATTAGGTACCTCAGCCAACGCCCGCCACTGCTCAGTGGCTTAAGCTGCTGACTAGTTGGGATCTGCCTCTAGCGGTCATGGGTTCGATACCCAGTAGGGGACCGAGGGCATGCGCACCACTAACGAGCCCCAATAGGGCGAAACGCGTATGGGGCTTTTCCGGACTAGTCTGTGCTACGTAGCTTGGGAACTAATGGGATGAATGCCTTTAAATCTTACATCTAAAAATCATGCTGCTTGCCAATAATATGAATAATAATAAATGCTCTAACTTCAAAAACGACCCTAGAGTTCCTGTTTAACCGTAGTTCGCTAAAACCATTTTTGAAGCCGATTTACCTGACGGCGGTTAGTCATGAAGCTTGTCAACAGACAAAGTGCCCATTTAAGCTGGATCATTACAACCGACGGATCCGGTCAGACAAATACTACATGTCCGGAAAAGCGCATTTCCGAATCTGCAGTTGCTGCTGATCAAATTTGACTGAGAACAGCCCCCTCAAAGACCAAGTAACATTGAACACCGTTAACTCTGATGACCGATTTGCTTTCTGGTAAAATATCCACACGCGATTGGCTTATCAATTCAGTGTACCTTTTAATGGGCTCTATTGAGCAACCAGTAATCAATGCAGTTATACCCATATATTGTCATTAATATGAAAACTACCTTGTTCTCCTTGTCTGACGTTCTTTCTGGCCGCCAGCGTTGCTAACTGTTGACTGAGTTGCTGTAGTTGAACCAGTTGTCGTAGGTGATCATGATGGCTCTGTTGCTGCTGTTGCAAGCGACGAGCTAGGCTTGTGTACACCTCGTTAGTGGAAATCTGTGGTGAGTGTTCGAGATGCTGTTGAGAAGGCCTACCACAGTCCAATTTTGATGGCTTTGTCCCACTGGTTCCAGCACAGCCGGTGAGTTCTTCCACATATCGAGCGACAGAAGCTAAATTTTCCTCTAGCATGCGCGTTTCGTGAACTGAACCAGAGAAAGTAGCACTGGCTGAGTCATTGCACACAACGCCGCTGTCACCTAACTGGATGGCACCACGCTTCATTGCACTGTAAGCATTCGTCGGCGAGGCTCTAAGCTGGCTGTCGGCTAGTTTGGTTGCTACTGTCGAAGTCATGTAACCAGCTCCTTCAGGGGAAATATGTGGTTCCTGAATGTCATCCAGCTCATTACGATCCAGATTTAGGACATTCGTGTTGTTCTCCCCCTGGAACGGTTGACATGGAGGTGTCCACTGATCAAAACCATCACCAGTTCCAGAACAACTCGGTAAGGAACTATTGGTAATATCGCTTGAATCCGTAATTAAGGATCCAAATCCACTTGAATCTTGAATAATGCCATGCAAGCTGCCAGAATCTGCCAAATCGGTGTTGCTTATGGCGCGATTGGTCATCGTGAGGTTGGCTTGATGTTGTGTGGTTTGAGTACCGGCGATGCAGGGACGCCCCAGCGTGTAGGAGCACAACCGAGGCGTAGTCCTAACATCTGCATTCTGACGGGAAATGGGTGAGTCCGTTCGTATCTTCGGTGCCCCACCATCTACTGAAATGGAAATGGGAATAGGTTTGATCAGTTTTTGCTGCAACACGAATATTAAATTTTATCTTATGTGCCAGATAGTTCAGCCGAAACATTTCTCAAAAACCACATTTGTGCCATGTGCGAATTTCGGTGCATTCTGTGGCACGCGTACATCGTGAAACCGGCGGATTCATGCACTTCAGTCTAATGCATTCATTATCTACCCCGCCCCCTTGGTTTAGGAGAAGTGTGACAGCTGGATCGGTGCGGCGAAATAAGCGCTGAGCGGTCAGCATACAGTGCCGGCATTATGACAGATAGGTCAGAGCAATCGGTACTCCATGTCTAGGCCTTAATCTATACGAGTTCTCATCCACCGTATCCCAATCAGCACTTAATTAAAGTGCTAGAAAAAATGCTAAAGTGTGATAAGTCCGAAAATCACGCACCGGGTATTTTGATCGTAAATATGTAATCGATATACTTTACCAATCAGATCATGCCCCGGAGTTCTGTACTGGAGTCTATCAATGGTGGGTTGGACGATCACTTCCTGATAAAGCTCAACTAGCGCACAACCGCTAAACGCTGTTTACTTACCATGCTGACACATATGGTCTGCATTTGGGATTTTGATTGCAACTCAACTGCTCCGACTCGAACTCGTTAAGAACATAAAGGTAATATATTGTCAAAATGTCACAGAATCGTCTTCTGGATTTCGAAGATATTTTAATACTGTTTTCATGCAATAAATCCGATTAACTGTTTATTTTAGTATAAACCACTACAGTTATGGCGGCATTCATTAGCGCTTCACCAGTCTGCCATAAACAATATGTTATCTGATGGACACACATTCAAGGGTTAGAACAGATTGCAATACATCTTCGGTGCAGATCCTGCTGAATAAAGCATTTCAATTACAAACGTAAGGCGTGAGGAGACGGACAGTTTGATAGCGGCTACTTTGTTGTTCTCAACAAGTCCTCATCTGGGTGCGTTTTGGCCCTAAGGTCCAAGTTCGCATAACACGATAGCGTCATTAGCGCGAGATCGTTTTTACACACCTTGGTGACCCAGATTAGCTAAATCAATGGACCAAGATTTGGGGTTTTTGCAATTCCCAAAATACACTCTGGCTTGTGTTATGCAGCTAGGCATCTGGTGGAGCACTTCAGTTGCCGAAATGTGATTTCAGCAACGATGTATCGGGAATCTATTTACCATGACTGGCATCGCTCTGATAATCGAATTTAAGACGGCAACTGATTAGTACTAAAGTCAGGGTAGAAGACATTGGAGAAGAACCTTTTGACAGCATGAGTGGGGGAATCGTGTGGAAGAACATCCCTGATTTCACTAAGAAACTGTGTTGGATAAACTAACATCACTATTCGTGTGGCAGACATCAAAGGCCTATCCACGAAAATAGCGTGTCAGATTGACCGAGTCCTTCGCAGTGGCCTGCTGACAACCCCTGGGCTTTGTAAAAGTAGGAGTACAAGTTGGACACAAGGCGTTGTCTGGCAGTTAAAAAGGGCACACGAATAGAGTAACAAAAAGGGTTCGGTGTAAGTCAAACTAAAGCTTTAATGTGGCACTAGCACTTCTAGCAATAAGCACCAACTGATGACTTTAAGGGACGCTGATTCTCACAACCCTTATATGCATCGCTTCATAAGTGACTAAATTGGCTACTTTCGTATCGTCTCTCGAGCGAAATAGCGGTTTTTGATTAGACGCTAGTACCAACGGCAACGTGGTCACCTAATGTTATGTTTCCGCTTCTATAGACGATGAGACAGTGGGAAATATATAATAGGTTATATGGACCACACCAGCGTGTGAGAACTGCCGAGTTTGGGGATCGACCAGCAAACAATCTGCTGGCTAAGTACCTACCTGTCTGGCCGCACCTACCGAGTTCGTGTAAACGGCGCACTCTCCAGCGCTCTGGCTGCAACGACCGGGGTGCCCCAGGGATCCATCCTCGGGCCCCTGCTGTTCAATTTGTTCATCAACGACCTCCCATCCTGTATCAGCAGCGACATACTGCTTTACGCGGACGACGCTAAGATATGGCGCCCTATCCGCAGGCCAAGTGATCAGGCACTTCTCCAGAGAGATATCGATGCTGCTTATTCTTGGGCCTCGAAAAATTCGCTCCCGTTTAACATCGACAAGTGTAAAGTCATGCACATTGTGCAAGGTGTGACTAATCCGTACAATATCTGCGGTGTGCATCTTAATGCCACATCCCAGGAACGCGACCTGGGGACCATAATATCCGCCGACCTGAGCCCGAGCGCCAATGTAGCTACACTGGCGCGAAAGGCTAGCGTTCGCCTGGCCCTCCTTGGACGTGCACTAGGGTCTTTCCATAGAGAGACATTTGTCCGTCTCTATAGCACTTTAGTACGTCCGCTGCTGGAGTACAACATACTTGTCCAGCCGCCGTACCTGAAGAAGGACGAGGCCATGCTGGAAACTGTACAGCGCAGAGCCACTAAGAGAGTGGACGGACTATCCCACTTCTCGTATGAGGAGCGTCTGGCGGCCCTTAACCTTTTCCCGTTGAAATATCGCAGGCTTCGTGGCGACCTTAGCTTATTCCGTCCTGACTAATAACAGGCACCCAAACGCAGGATTGCTGGTCCGCGCCCGTACAGATCATCTTCGAGGGCACTCACTCAAACTGATGACTCGTAGCAGTCGCCTTCTGTGCCGAAGAAACAGTTTCAGTGTGCGTATTGCCTTCGCTTGGAACGCCCTCCCTGAAGTTGTTGTCTCAGCGCCCAATACGGAGGCCTTCAAACAGTGCCTAGACGCTTGGCTCTTACCTCGCTGGTCTTCCACGTTGCTAAGATCTGGCCATTTGCCAAGCTAACACGCGACGCTTCTATCATTTTGCTTCTATCCAACATTGCCGAATTTACCTACACCACTCTCTTGTTCCAGGTATCCACGTTCCCACAGTCAACTCGCTGAATACTTGTGCTGAACACCACTACTGCGTCGAGACCCACAACATCTGGTACCTACCGACGAGATCAGGACCTTGCCGTAAGATCCCGAGGCAGAACCACCGAAAAGCTACGCTTACTCGTTCTGCGCAAACCCGTGAAACCCGTGAATAGATGTGGTATCACCTTTGACAACTCAAATGCTCGTCATTCACTGGTCGAATATGACATGGAACCACACACATGGAGGCTGCGCTAGCTGATCGTACGTATTGAAGTATTGAAGTGACCTCACGCAAAGGCTAACAAACAGATCCCTGCACTTAGCCAACGTTGATAATTATTTGGAAGAACTAAAGTTTTAATTTCCACTTCAGCTAATCCAGTGCACATGCCACTGCCTTTTGAGCAAGCCGGGTTTTCATCACTGATGATGACGCCCGTTGGGTGTTGAAAATAGGAAACCTAGCCAGGCATATTTCAGCTAGGAAATAAGCTGATCCAATCGGGGACTAACGATGCTGGCCGAAAGCACCTGGACTTAACTCCTGTGCCCTAACCGATTTGACGGGAGTGGTTTAGCCCACCACTTCGACTGATTTATGTTGCCGATGGACTAGAACACTGTCTAGAGATTTGCAATACATTTTGTGCACTATACTTCCGAGCAGTAGGTAGTTTCTCTATCAGCCAACTAATCCCCAACTTCAGTAAAAATATCATGACTTGGATAATGTCAGTTGTTACTCGCGCAATACTCTGCGTTCCATAACTTGTTATGCATTCGTTTTTACCTCTAAAGTTGGATATAGTAGAATGGATAGTTTGTAATCGAGAAACGCACTTACTTGTGGCACCGAGCCTCTGGCAAAGCTTACAGAATCAGGTCTTCCAAAAAAAACCAAAAGGAGCTATTAACTATTATGATAATGCTTCCTCGTGGAGCTGGGTGTTGCAAGCTCAAACTAGTGAGTTGTTAATCTCAACATCCCGATTTTCACTTTTAACTCGAGTACCTCAACCTGAAAAGTGCACTGGAGCCAGAAGTCTGTCGTGCGTTGCAGAATTGCGATCGGCTATCAGCCAACGTTTAGCTAGTTCAGATACAATCGCAGTGACTGGACTTCAAAGTAAACTGTGGTCTCCATTGAGATTGTCAAGATACACCAAGCAAACAGGGGTTATAAGTAAAACAATTAGGGTTGACTTAGTTCCCTTAACAGTTTGGAAAACGACCAAACTTACTCTTGATTGGTGTTGTATTCAGCGCTATTCCGGACAAATTCGGGCAATCCCGAGAAAGTGAGGAATGAAGCTGTCCCCTGGGAGTTGACCACAGAATATTGCAGTCCATATTATATTTGTTTCGATGGGTAATAAAACTCAGCTGTAAAAGTGTTGCTAGAATGGTTCAGCTAAAATTATCAGCTGACCAGTAAAATGAAGTTTGCAGCCTAAAACAGCTGGCTAGTCTGAGGAATGTTCAAGTGCGCGTAGCGTCCGCGCACGAGCTGCGAAATTCAAATTAGTGCACCTCACTGGTCCAGACCCAATCAGCGTCATAGCGGACCGAGTGTTGAGCTCTGCTCTGATTGAAGATTGCCCTGCTCTCACCGAATGGCCACGTACACTTTAAGTGAAGGCGCCTTGGCCCACCACCCCTTTTAGATCCTGAACCGCAGCTGTTCTGGCGTTGCACTATGTCTATTGATCCACGCGAATCCACTCGGAGGGGGTTTGTTGGGAGGGCAAATTATAATGCAGCAACGTACTCTACGAATAACGTTCATTATTCCAATTGCGCCTCATATCGATCAGACTGTGAACTCTGCCAAGTATCGATTGTAACTAAACACGTCAACATCAAACGCGCCCTGAATGCCCCCCCGTGCAGGATGCGTGTGGACGAAACGGAATATACCAATATCGTTGACGGCATCAATTGTGAGTGCAGTAGGCAAAGTGCGTTTTTTCTAGTTTGGCTAACCGTCTAACAACTACGAACTCGATAAAGCTGTTTGACCAGCGTCCTGCAAAACTCATCGAACAATCGCCGTCAGAAGTAACCTATTTGCGCACAAGGTGGTTCAAGCAGCGTGGTCTCCCAATAACCCTAGCTTCGGTTGACTTCAACAGGTTGTTCGTAAATTTACTCACGATGCTGTTTCTAATTTCCACTTGTTTAAAATAGACGATCCACTGCGCAGGACAAGAAAACCACTCAACTCATTTATTCAAGTGGCGGAAGGCCACTAGATAAAACCTGAGAATACTCTCTGTGAATGTTTCACGCTAGCAGCAACTGGTGACAGGCAGAGGCGATCAAGTGGGATAGTGAACTGTACCGCGTTGAGAACTCAATGAACACCGACCTAAGTTACTGTGTGTAGGAAAATTGACTATAAGGGGCAATAAGAAGTATGAAACCTTAGGCATTTTTACACCGAGTCCGATGGTCTCATCTGCGGCTACTGTGCTTCATACTGCCTTTTACGTACCGAAAAATGTTGGATGTGAACAAAGTTCTAATTACAGCCAAATCGGTACTGAATGGTACATACTAGTTATTATAATAATATACATTCGCGGGTTCAGGAGATGTGCCACTTTTTCTCTTGATCAATTTTTTACAATTGTTTCGTGTAATATCCATAAGATAGTCCAGATATGAGGCGGAAATAGGAATCATATTTTTAACCTCGATGAAACACTATTTCCAAGCTACAAGTGGGCATAGCACACTTCATGGAGTTTAATGGTAAGCTCCGCGTATGGACGAAACCAAGCTTTGCTTGAGTGAGGGATGAAGAGCAATTCTGTGGTATAAGAGAAACATTGAAACCGAACTGAGAACGCATAAAAGTAACATTTTATGTAAGCCAAGGCTGATTTCTGTATTTTGCTGCATCCTAAAATAGAGTGGTGCAAGATGGAGATATTTACTTATTTTCAGCCCAGTAGCTATATACAGTAGGCCGGAGAAAAACTTGGGGGATTGTGATTTATTGTGTGTGAAAGTGGCGTGGTTTGCTTTATTCAATAGGCTCAGATGTTTTGGTCTAACTGTGCAATTAGGCGCGTGCAAGTAAGAGGAAAAATGGAAAAAGAATATGGGAAATAATGCTGAAGATGTATGAGGCAGAATCGGTTCGCTTCTCCCTGCGGTCGAACATGTTTGCATGAACCAAAGGGGAAGCCTGTTCGGTTACCGTTTACTACCCAACTCACACTTTTGCTTATGGTTGTAAGGTGGACGCGGCTAAGCAGAACATGTAAAGTGGAGGTAAAATGGGCGGAACAATTTCAGTTTGCAGTTCTTCTGCATCCCACACTTGTATATTTGCCGATGAGATGTGTATTCTTCTGCAGTTTATCCAAGTTCAGACTGCTCAGTTAGTTGAAGATACTCTCAACAGCCTAGCCCCAGACGCTGTCACATGAATATGCCATCACTCCTACGTGCCCCGCACATGTGACTACAGCCAGCCGGTCTGACGGTCCATCTCCAAGCGTCATGATTTTCGGGAAAGCACTCTACCATAATTCTACTGAGCGCAATCAGGAAGATTTCACACAGCAATCAGGATCCCATGCTGGTGCTTCACAGAGCCCAGCTGCCATTCAATCCCAGCGATCTAAATGCTTAAGGTTTACTAAGCATAGCTTGTGGTACGAAATACGATTATCTATTGAAATCTATACACACGAGTGTACTCTAAAACTACAAAAGTGTGTTTATCAACCTAATTGCATTAGTTAAGGGGATGTAGGAATGCTTCTCAGTGCTGAGTAGGAAGCTGTTTCACAATCAACTAAATGCACGTGGACGGAGGATGGGTGACACTGATACATTCAGTGGGCAAGATGAGGTATAAAATGCATAATTTACATGAGTATTAATTCATCAGTTGCGCAGCATGTTGGCCGTAGAACGTTGCTTATTCAACTAGATGGTCATTAAATAACACCAAGAGAGGAAATTATGGTACATAGGTAACCAAACAGATCTAAGTTTCTGAATGTGCAAACAGTGTAGCTAAATATGGATTTCCATCTATCTTAGGAAGTGAGAATAGTTGGCACTTAGAATGCACAGCACCGAGCTCCGAAGAATTGCGCTCATATTCTTGTGACTGATTCTCTTTTTATCTCTGAAGATGTACATGATTCACCAACATGCTCATAGATTCCATTTGGTGGTTCACGAAATCAGCCAAAATGTACTGCGACGAATATGCGCTAGATATACCAGTTATGTGCATCAGTGTTGTTCTCTCCATCGTCACACTCCACAACATGTTTCGTTCTGGTTTGGGCGTATCAGGTAGGGATGGCGCGAGTTGGGGGTAGAACTGAGCGCATAGTGGTTGGGGGCCATCACCATGACCACTAGGTCATTGAGCACCGCGAATATTGCTTGTCACAGCGGTTAGAAGTTGATGATCACGTTTTGAAATACCCGCCATGTGTCTTGGATTGCAATACGCAATCTCAGTTGTAGCTTCGGTTGACTCTGGAGTCAGCCTCTGCCAATACGGTCACTGGGACCGTCACCGAAGTGGAGGGCCTCGGCGTTGCTCTCTTCAATCTTTGCACTCCACGACAGACGATTTTTTCCTGGTTTGGGGTTGTCAGGTGTAGATAGCTTGAATTGAGTGTGGAACTGATCACGTGGTGGTTGGCGGCTATCACCGTGATCACATAGCCACTGAACTCCGCGAGCAGCGTCTGACGCAAAGGTTAGGAGTTGATTGTTGACGTTGATGAATGCAAAATCTTTATTTGGTTTTGGGCTGCGTTCAATGTCTGAAAATCGCCTCCTATTGCATCACCAATAAAAACACGTGCAACTGATCACCTTTGTTAGGTTTATACCTCAGTTTTCCAAGCCAGCCTACTTAAACTATGCTGTTACGTCAGAGCCATGGGTCAGAATTAGGCGGTATCGCAAATATTGACTGAATTAAACTAATCGCTGTGACTTCGTACACTTTGCTCTTATGTGGTTAATTCCTCACTTCAATCACATAAAGCCCCTCAGAATAGGCCGGTCTTTTTGAGTTGACTCATAAGGACACATCGCAAAGAGGTAAACGCGACCTGTATCTTTCTGGTGGATAAACCACAAGTGATGTGAGCACTCCGTGGGATGGGCACAACATTTAGTTTATAGCCTTAACACAAGTAAACAGGCTCAGTGATGCAGTCAAACGCTGGGTGGTGACCGTATTAAACACTGTGTTCCAAGACCAATTCCGTGTTTGCTTGCGAGCCCCAGGCAGCGACTGTTGGGTAGTAAATAGGGCACAGAAGGTATAGATTCAGGACAGATACAATCATCGTTTTACCGCTAGAGTGCTCGAGGAACACATGCCAAATGGGCAGCGCACCTTTGCTAGTTTCCCTGAAGCTCGCCGTGCAAGTGAACTGCGACAGGTAATATATACCTGGAGAGCATGAAAAAGCACAAAGCCTGTCACTGAGTACAATGTTTTAAGCTGGAAACACCTGGCCATTAGCTGTTTCAAATCGGGTTCTCCCACTGGGCCGAACACGTCTTACTTCAAAATAAATCGATATTCAAACTAAAGTTGCACGTCGAAGTCCATGCGTTAAGTGAGCACCCAAAAACACGCAAATGAGGAGACTAGCTTGCATTCGTCGACCAACAAAGCAATTTCTTAATGCGGGCAAAATAGCTAAAACTTAAGATCGATGGGATGGTCGTGGAAAATATTGCAGAAGCTGGAAAAGTTTCAACGAACATTCACATCGATGGACTCACCGCGGTACACGTATTATAAACTGTAATCCACCGTAACTCCATGAGGAATGACGACAAACTGACGCTGGTACATACCATGTAGCCTCCTGGTAGACACGTGCAGGAAGTGAATGAGACAGAATATATTCTGCGAGCTGACCGGCAGTGGAAGCTCTGCCACTCGTGTTTGGCCATGGGCAGTGTGTCATGTGTGATGATGTGGCGAAACGAGTGCACCGTGAACGCGGGCACAGATGAGGGAATTTGGAAAGGCGCTCCACGCTTGGTAAACACTTATGGAGAAGCAATTCCGATGACACTCCTAACGACTGTATTACTCTGTCAGCTTCAGATGGTGGAATCCCAGATTGCCTTTATGACTGAGTTTCGACTAAAGATGGCATGTGTGGTTTGGATCTCTCAAAATCTGGGAAATCCAATTAAGGTCCCTACGCAGTCTCCAGTATCGTCGGCTGAAGACCGCAAGCATTCTCAGCCTTGGTTCATATGATGCATGGTACAAACCTTTGAATTTCTTGGTTGTCCGACGTCGAGGCACGTCCACGGCGGTGAAATCTATCCTCAATCATGGCTGCCACAACTGTACTGGGCATTTCTCTTGTGGACGCATGTATACGCCAAGAAGCTACTGAAAAATCGACGGGCCAAACCGTTCGAATTCATGTTGCAGAGGTCAGCTTTGGATGCCACCTTGTGATGTCTTTTCAACCTGCTTCGAACACCCAAGTTCGGCCTGGAACAAAACGCTTATCTCATTTTTGTCAGAAAACGTCTGAAGCTCCTGGCTCTCCCTTTTATATCGTCACACCAGCTGGTGTCTTTAGTGCAGAACTTTACATCTGTCCACATTAAACCAAGATTGATTCTGGACTGACTAGGTGCAAACGCTATCCAAATCGGCTTTAAGACTGCAATATAATCTGGCTTATTGGCCGACCTGCACATTTTCAGTTCATCGGCACAGAGTAGACAGTTAGGGGGTTCTGATATTTGTTATATCATTGATATAGATCAAGAACAACCGTGGCCCCAGTACCGATCCTTTGGTACTCCGCATTGGAGTTGCATAGGATCTGATATGGATTCATGCAATCTTACCACCATGCACCATTGGAGGAAAAGACTTCTGATCTACTCTATGAGAGGGTCACGAACACCAAAGTAATGGGTTTTAGAGAGAAGAATGCCATCTTCCAACCGGTCGAATGCCTTTGGGCAGTCGAGAAAATCTGCTTCAACTCATTTGCCACTGTCCATTGCTTCGGTCCATCTGGATTGTGTTAGCAGTAGGTTTGTGGTGCATGACTGCTTTCGTTGGAAACCATGCTGTTCTGGTTCAAAGCTAGTTAATTCTTCCACATAGATCGCTATCGGATCAACACTAATGGCTTCCATGACCTTTGAAAGCACCGGGGTCAGGATTAAAGGACGGTAGTCGGCTGGAATGGCACGACTACCGCCCTTGTGAAGCGTAGTATTATCCCGTGTTTCCACATGTTGGGCAAGTGCATTTCGTCGAAACAACCTTAAAAGAATCTAGCCAAAGACTCGCCAAAGCTCTGTTTTACTACCGAAAGTGATTTCGGATGAATATCATCAGCTCCAAGAGAGCTGTGCTTAAGAATACTCAGCAGCTATTGTAGTAGTGTTTGTCTTGAAGAAGACGTTAGTTTTTGACAGCGTGACATTTGCTATAAGGTTATATTGCCACTGAACATACCGAGAGGTTTGATCATAATGCTGGCACAGGATAATCGCCGCGTCCTTCTCAGTTCCTGTCAGACCATCCGCTGTTTGAATAAGAGGCATTCCCCGCTTCACATTCCCGGCTTTACATGTTGATGCAACAGCTTGTGAATTGAGACCATAGGTATTGCCAACTATTGCTGGTGTACCATTTTATCTTCGTGGACAAGTTGGGTACAGTGGTTGCGTTGGGTCACTTAGGCCATCCAGGTATCAGTGCTGACAGATACCTTATATATATGCTGGGCTTTTCGCACGCTATACACTTACGTGTTCTGCTTCGCACAAGCGAGACCACGTTGATCGGGCGGACAGCCTTAGTTTCTGATGATTCGACAACCAGTGTTAAGTTGATTTACGAAATTTTGTTACGCACCAGCTGGTGCTTCGTCTACTAGGAAGGTCCAGTTGGTTGTCTCACCTAGTCGCGCCAATATATCCTATCGTATTATAGTTCTCGTTGCATCGGTCATTTTCACAGGACGTTATACATAGCAGATGTATTTGATGAGTAAGACTACATAATCGCTACCATCCATGGGGAATTCGATGATCATGCGTCCGATCATGAGTTCCTCCTTGGTGAATATCTGATCCATAGTAGATGACCTAGCTGTCTGTCTGAATATGGTGGAAGGGTTGATGTGATCATAAATTAGGAAGCTGGTGACAAGCTCTAGTTGATCCGATTAAAATTGTTTTCTAGATGTGCATTTGGATGCCAGAGAGTGGATGGTGAAAAAACCAGTGATAAGAATGTGGCTATACGTAATGTTTATCACCCGACTCATTGAGGATGCCAGGTTGAAATCCATCTCGGACAAGGATAAAGGAGGGCGGTGGTTGACTGTATACTGTAATTCTGAACCGAACTGACCGAATTTGCTCTGGGCTAACATTGGTGGTCACTACGGAAGTACAGAGTCACCCCTCCTATTTATTGGATCGGTTGTGCCGAACAACGGGCATGCAAATAACTAGCTAGTCCGCTGAATTGGTGGCAGTAAATTACTCGGTTAACAGACGTTGTGCATTCGATCCAGTTGTCAAGGTGTTCAGGGCATACCCATTTCTAGTATATTGTATAGATATCTCGGTAGTTTGGCTTTTATGACTATTTTTGAGTCAACAAACAACAAGTAGGTTTATGAAAATTAAAATAGACGTTTTTCCCGGCGCCAAAATCTCTGTCTGTCTCTTGGAAGCCACTATCTCGTTCATAGGTGTTCAATAAGCCAATACAGTCGGTGGAACGTGAAGCTGGTATACGTAACAGTTCAAAGTATTTTCCCTACCACCTATAGTCGAAAAGTGTGCCCCATGCTGAGGCTGATGTTGCATTCTTGATGCTTCTTCACCGCGGTTGGGCTAAACCGAGTTACACTTAAACTAAGTCTTTTTAAGCCGGATACATTTCATTCCACTTTATTTGGTTTGTTCTGCCTACCTGAATAATCTGCTATGAACTGGCCACGTTGCTTCCGCTAACTGCGTTTATCTTCGGTAAGTTTGTTGCGTTTGTATCATGTTTAAGTAAGTTGTGGACATTTATCCTTATCGCGGATTCGTAGCTAACCAACTTTTTTCATATAGTGATTTAGCGAAGAGTTATGCCACTGTATCTGTATGCATTATTGGATTTGTTTCCTTTAATCTTGTCGTTTCAAGTGATTAGCTGTCGCTTGATATCCCCGGTGTGGCTGCGCTTGATGTGCATATTGACAAAGAGCCCACTACTTCGTTCATACTGGCTCTAGGAGACAGTTTGTCGTTGCTGGAGAGGACGGGGTGCACGGTCCTTGTGGCCGTGTTAGGCTAGAAGAGCGGTTCCATGCACTCAGTGTGGAGCGGACTACGGTCCAGCCACCGCCTTGTGTGCGCTTGATTCCCAAATTCAGCGTGCTTGTGTTTGCCTGGGAAGGAATGTGGGCCGGCTCCGTTGATGCAACATGGTTCCCATCCACATGCCTACCGGTCTTATTCCTTCGGTTTTACACTGGATATGGGGTGCCTGATTGGAACTGTGGGTGGTGCAGCGCAAGCCCCCCATTGTCCCTCTGTAGGCGCAGGCGTCCTGTGGCTGGTCACACTGACAGGCAAATCCGAAACCGGATGCCGCCAACCATAGTCGAAAAGTGAAACATTAAACGCGTTAAATGAATTGTAGCGAAGCGAGAGCAGTCAACATTATCAAATGAGCATCTGCTACTAGGATTAATGATTCTACCCAGTTGTACCAATTGTGGTTTGAGTAAAGCAGGTGAACGGCTTCTGTACCGTCGCAGCGCACCCATTTACAAGAAACAAGGCCCCTTCGGCAAACCTTCCGAAATGAAGCGATTGGAGACTGTACTTATGTTAAGAAGTCAGTTTACCGTTTGAATCCTCACATGTAAGTTACATGTATCCGGGATTATGAAGACCAGACGTTCACCTTTGAGCGGTTGAAAGATTTGGACTTTCAGATGTGGGTAATTAGCTGTCCATACTCCAATGTAGTAAATAAAAGCGGCTTGTTTCCTGATTGAATGTGGTTGTGTACAGGCCAACAAAGGGGCCCTGGTGCATCGTCCCGCCTCACTCTAATATTAAAGCCTCCACCTCACAGTTCATCGTGTAAACATGGCTGAGCACGCTCGGGTCAGTAAAGCGTAGAGCCACAGTAGTTTCGAACCCAAGCCACGCTCCACGCACAAACAAAAATCCAAATGGATAGTTAGATCTGCTTGACATGCTTCGCGTTCATAAACTTACCAACGACTGCTGCCGCCGCCACCGCCGCCGCCACCGCTGTTGCTGCTGCTGCCGCCGCCGCTGCTGCTGCTGCTGCTGCTGCTGTTGCTGCTGCTGCTGCTGCTGCTGCTGCTGCTACTGCTGCTGCTGCTGCTGCTGCTGCTGCTGCTGCTGCTGCTGCTGCTGCTGCTGCTGCTGCTGCTGCTGCTACTTCTGCTGCTGCTGCTGCTGCTGCTGCTGCTGCTGCTGCTGCTGCTGCTGCTGCTGCTGTTGCTGCTGCTGCTGCTGCTGCTGCTGCTGCTGCTGCTGCTGCTGCTGCTGCTGCTGCTGCTGCTGCTGCTGCTGCTGCTGCTGCTGCTGCTGCTGCTGCTGCTGCTGCTGCTGCTGCTGCTGCTGCTGTTGCTAGACGAGACTGTGGACGTAATTACTCCTCTCTCCAGGTCTGCCAACCCTGTAACCCTCTTCCATACTAGCTGTTTGTGCTTCCAATTCGCTCATTTAGAAGAACGGTTGGATATCGCAATGAGCTCTATACACTTTGTTACATAAACGGCTATACTGTGGTGTCCATCGCAATGAGGCTGGACCTTACCGTGGTGCGATGGTTTGTGTGCCTCTGTGATCCATTGAGCTATACTAGGTGGTGCATTTCTTGCACCTTCAGAGCCACTCATACCAGATTGGTCAATGGTTACATGCCAAACAAATTCAGCCTCCTGGTCCTCCAGGTTGGGGGTTGGAATGAGGATGGCTGCTTATTCCTTAAAATGGACTCCTTGTAGCCCAACGCCAAATCGACTGCCTTTGGCCAGGTTTTTGAACCAAAGGATTTGGTTGAGAACCCTAATCGTTCTCCTGTCTAGGCCTAGGCAACCTGACAGTATCCTGCCCACGCAATACAATGAATCTTTCCCCAAACAAATTTCTGATGCTCTGGCCACCGCAGAGGATAATCAACGGTGCCCTATCTGCTGCATCGAGCAGGGTGGATAGGGGTTTGGATGCTACTGCTCAAGCCTTCCCATCTTCTTATTCCCCTTCTTGCGCTTTTTCACCCTCAGCGTCCTGTTCCAGCTTCACTTGTATCCCCCCTGTTTTCAACCCCCCAGTTCTCGGCCCTCTCCCACCTTGCTTCAATAGTCGCTTGTCTTTTAGTTTCAACTCACAGGTGAACGCAGAGCGTCATTCCTGCACTGTCAACAGGCCCATGTCCAAGCAAGCGGCCCATTCCAGTTCATTGGCTTCCATTTGGAGCCCTCGATCCTCCTTCAGGCTGGCATGCCTCAATTTTCGCACATTGCTTCAGATCGGTCAACAGGCAGCATTTGGCCGAACATTAGAGACCCTCTCCATCGAGATCTGCTGCTTATCGGAGACCCGCCTGCAAGACTCGAGTTCTGTACTCACTCTGCGATCCCCTTCAGGTGACGCAAGCAGCACTTTCTCATTGCGCCTATCCGGTGACGATGCAGCTTCGAGCACCGGCCAAGCCTGTGTTGGGATTGCTCTGAGTCCCCGGGCTGAAGCTGCTCTGGTTGATTGGATTCCAATCAGTAGCCGGGTGTGTGCGGTCCGATTGGCTGGCTCGTTCAAAACTTCGAAGTCACGTGGGACTAACAGGTGTCTATTCGTTATCGCTGCCTTTGCACCGACAAACTGTAGCGATGCTCGGTAAAAGACGACTTCTATCGCCAACTGAACGAAGTCCTTCGCCACCGAAGAAGCTCGGACACTGTAGTGCTGGCTGGGGATCTGAACGCTCAAGTTGGAAAATTATCCACAGATGAGCTGCATCTGGGCGGCCAACATGGTATAGGCTCCCGTAATGATAACGGTGAGCGGTTACTTCATATGTGTGAGGATGCTCGCTTATTTCTTGCAAACACTAATTTCCGACACAGCACCCGCCGGATGGTGACTTGGCGCCCACCATCCTCGAACCAGATATGGACGCAAATCGATCACATTGCTATCAGTTACCGCTGGAGAGGTTGCGTCGAGAACTGTCGCTCGATTTGGAGCACAGGTGTTGACACCGATCATGCACTTGTATGTGCTGACCTGCGGATGCGCTTTGGCGGACGCCCGCGACGATGTTTTGAGCGCATTGACACCGACAGACTGGTGAAGCCAGCTGTTCTGAACGCCTATCCAATTACGCTGTCATCCGAGTTGGATAAACGCTCACTGGATGCAATTGAAGCTCACTGGTCTCATATGCAACAGGCCTTACTAGCAGTAGGCAAATCCTCATGTGGTATGTCTAATCGCCAACATGAACATTGGGTCTCTACACAGTCTCTGGAACTTATAGATGCTCGTCGGCATATTCCGGCTGGAAGCGAACACAATGAAACTCGCAAAGTGCTCCGGGCGAAACTCTGTGCTAGCCTGAAGAGAGACCGCGAATCCTGGTGGTCTAATCGTGCAACAGAGATGGAAATAGCCGCTGCCCTTGGTAACCATGGTAAGTTATTTCGTCTGATACGGGAAACGGGCAGCAGGAGACCTGGTGTTAGTGAAACTATACGTGACGAGAGTGAACAGCCTATTCACAACTTATCAAAACGCCTGGAACATTGGGCTGAGCAATTTGAAAGACAATTTAATCGGTCGGAATTGTTAGATTTCTCGCCGATCAGTGACCGCCCTGCTCCTCGGGCTGTTCCTTTGGACCCACCCTCTCGCTCAGAAGTCGAACATGAGATCAAACTGTTGAGATTACATAGAGCCGCTGGACCTGGGGACCTTCCTCCAGCCCTCTTCAAATTCGGGGAACCTGCTCTTGTGGATGATTTACAAAAGTTACTAGACAAAATATGGGAGCAGGAAACTGTCCCTACTGATTGGAGCTGCTCCATCATAGTCCCAATTTTCAAAGGAGGCTCACGATCGGAATGCGGCAGCCATAGAGGAATCAGTGTGCTCTTCATCGCCTCCAAATTGCTTGCCTCTGTCATTCTTCACAGACTGACTGGCACTCGTGAAAGCCAGATTCGCGAAGAGCAAACTGGATTGCGTCGAGGTCGTGGCGCATTGCTCACATCTTCACCTTGCGTCAGTTGTTGGAGCACCGCTACATATATTGGCGGCCCACTATTGTCGTGTTCCTTGATATCAAAGGTGCATTCGATTCGGTGGATAGACATGCACATTGGGACTGTCTACTCAGGAAAGGTGTGCCCGAGAAATATGTGAATATTATCCGAGCGTTATATGCGGGTAGCTCGGGCAGAGTGAGGGCTTACGGCAAGTTGTCGTCGCCCTTTAATATCTCCAGCGGCGTGAGACAAGGATGCCCGCTGTCACCTTTCCTCTTCAACTTCGCTGTTGACGAAGTCATGGAAATCGCTTTCACAGGGCACGACTTAGAAGGTGTGGAGCTACTCCCAGGAGAACGACTTCTTGATTTAGAGTATGCCGATGATATTGCCCTCATCTGTGACAGCTCACAAACGTGCCAAGCGACACTGGACAGATTAACACTAGCTGTCCGTCATTTCGGGCTTTGCTTTGCACCATCGAAGTGCAAAGCGTTTCTCCAAGATTGGTCTGGACCGCCTCCTAGGCTGACTCTTGGTGGGGATCAGCTAGAAGTCGTTCAAAAATTCAACTACCTGGGAAGTTGTATCAGCGCCCGTGGGATTGAAGATGAAATCACGAATCGTATGGCAAGCGCTCTGGGCGCTTTTGCTAACCTTCGCCACTTATGGCGCCGGCGCGACATCACTCTTGCCCTGAAGGGTAGAGTGTACAATGCAGCAGTACGTTCGATCCTACTGTACGGTTTTGAAACCTGGCCGCTTAAAGCAGCGGACCTGAAGAGGCTAGTTACGTTCGACCACCGGTGCCTTCGTCATTTAGCTCACATTTGGTGGGAACACTGCGTGAGCAACGAGCGTGTTCGACGCCTTGTTTATGGCACAGGAAAAGGAAATGAATCGCTCAGCACCGTTATTTCACGCATCAGGCTCCGATGGCTCGGCCACGTGTTACGCATGCCAGCCCACCGACTTCCGCGACGTGTGTTGTCTGCGCGCCGGGGGTGTGGATGGAAGAAGAGGAGAGGTGGCCAAGCGATGACTTGGTCCAGAGGAATGAAGGCCCTCACTTCTGACCTGGCCTCGGTTGGAGCGTCTCGGCTCCTTGGTTGGGGTCCGAAAGACAATGAACACGTTTGGTTGGACACACTTGCTGATATGGCTAGGAGCCGACCTCAGTGGCGTTCGTGCTGTGAGTTTCTTTGTCCCACCCCATCCCTCTTAGCCTCCCCCTCCAACCACGATCTCATTATTTAGCCTTATATAATTTTGCATAGTAATTTTTTTTGGGTGCACAGCAGCCGGCTGGTAGCTTACCGGAACGATGCCCATCCGTTACCGGTAGCTCAGCCAGCTTGCACCAGTTGCTTTTTTTCTCCTTTTTTTCTCTGTATTGCGGCACAGTAGCTGAGGTGTTCCCCACCTCTAGCTAACGTGTATGATGATGCTGATGATGATGCTGTGGTGTATTCTTTGGAATTATGGGGTACCGTGACGTGCGTAATTTAATGCAGACGGGTGAGGAATCTGGTTGTTATTTGCTTTCGGCATTAACCATAACAGCTTTATATCCCTTATTGCAAGGTGGCATCTCACTCACACAACCCTAGGTATAGGAGTCACTTTTCGCTTCACCGGTAGGCAAGTTTATTAGTTTGCTTATATAGTATGCGAATTTCAGTTGCTACTATTGCTAACGCATGGGACCAGTTTAGCCTATGCTGTTTTAGCCGGAACAAACCGAAGTCCCAATGTTCCGTTGCTCCTCTAGAGTTAGCAACAGTAATCCAAAAGTGTCTCAGGCGACAGCTGCGAGACTGGCCTAGCCAATATCAAGAAAATATATCAAACATGCTTGGATGTACCGCAGTTCCTTAACTTGTGGCAGCAAGGTATCCTTATGTCGGTGTTAAATGGTAGCAGACGTTAGGAGCCCGCCAACTATTGCCCCGGGATTCTCCTTCCTGTTGTCTTAAAGCTAATGGAGTAGATTGTTATTAGAGCACTATGGGGTTAGTTAGAATAATCCAACATTATGTCACCGAAACAACACGGCTTCCTTCAATATCGGTCATGAACTCCAAAATTACTGATTGTGCATGGTAGTCGGACCAAGACCAATGCCTCCTATCTAGAGTTTGTAAGAACTTTGACCATCTAGACCAATAGGCCACTCTCTAGAAACTGCAAACCAATGGAATCGGGAGTCCTGTCCTTAAATCGATTGGAATTATCGAGTTCTGTGGCGGCTACAGCTTGGGATTGGGGGCCAATTGTCCAGGCCTAATAAGGTGAAACTCGTTTGTTGGTATGCTTATTCTTGGTCCTACTTAACGACTTCACGCGTGTTATGAAATCGAACTTCTTGCTTTTTGCTAATGACATCAAGATACGGCGAGTGAATGGAAAGCAAGAGGAGCACGAGCTATTGAAACGAGACTTAGACCAGGTTTTCGAATGGTCCGAGACGAAGCGACTCCCTTGCAAGCCGAACACGTGCAATAAAATACACGCACGCTACAAGCCAAATACATCTTGAGAACCACATAACAAGGGTGCGATCTAGGGATTGGGACGGAAGATGCCCTTCACTATTCGAGTCATTCCATGGTGTCAAAACCGGGTACCAACATATAATCTTTTACGATTGGTGTTCGTGCCTTGCAACCATTGCATCTTCCCGCAACTACTCAGTGTTTAATGTTCCCTGTGGAGTAGGTGATTCAAGCTTGACAACACTGGCTATGACGCCATCTGGTTGTACTACTCACCCCACGGTAAGGGATAACGGAAAGCGTTAATGGCTTCTTCCATCTGCCGTGACACTTGCGACGGATAGCCCTAGGAGTGTACAATAGAAAGTGTAGCCTTATACGGGGCGACCTCTTCATAACGTAGCAGCTTGTGAGAGACCCTACTCACGCCTCCCTAACACTTGAAACTTAGCAGCAACAAAAACTGAGGGTCACCAGCTGAAAGAAGCCACCTAATACAACGGGCTAAAAAGCCACCAGAACTTTCCTCCCGAATTTATCAGTCGTGGAACATCCTTCCGGCAGTTGCCATTTCAGCGCCTATGCTACTCATTTTTCCAAAATCACTCGATGATGCATCAGCCCATTTGGACAACGTGAGATGAATTCAGTTTATCCGGTCCAGACAAAGGCCAAAATGAACATTGTGCTCGCCAGTCTCACGAAATCAGGGTAAACGAGGGCGCGGTTTATTCAACTGAAAAATACTTTTTTTAACTTGCTTATTTCACACCGACTTAAATGGCCTTGACGTCTTAACACGTATCATATCATTGTGCCATTGTTCAGTAGATGCTGTCGCGGTTTGCTGGAAGAAATTTTTTTGCAAGGACAGCAGGCCAAACGGTGGCTGGTGAATATCCGTCGATAACATTTTGTCTACGTCTGCTTCTGCTCACTAAATCATTCGTTCATTGCTGACACTGAATGACCGAAAAGTTAGATCCAGTGGACGACACCATCTTGTTCCCCTTTGTTTAGCGCCTTGCCTTTGGTCCAATGAGCCTAAGGATTGAGGTGGATTGGTGGGTCGGCAGGCTTTTCATCATGGGTTCTTATTACCAAACTCGATCAAACTGCGATAAAAGTCACCCCTTCCCTAGACCCGGGTCACACAGTGAGTTCAACTGTGCGAGATCTGCTATGCCAAACCGAGGTCGCAAAGCCAATCAGCTATCTGTCACAGTCTTATACTGCGTTTCGCTCACCTAGGAGAACGAAAATCGGCCCATCGCTTATCACATGGAATGCCCAACTCCCCTCACTCCCATGTGTAGGAAACGGGTGTCTGTTGTCGACCGAATTAAAGTCTCAAGATAAAAACTAAATGGTAGCGGTTTATTTTAGTTAAGATGGCACGATCACTTGATATAGTCTATCTGCTGAACCTGTGGGAAACGGAACCTGTGAGCCATACGTGGCCGAACGAGAGTAAAAGAGCAATTTCACTTACTGTTGATCTTTCCGTCTAGCCAATGCAGTTGAATGTGAACCATAGGGAGGTGAATATTTGTGTGTGATTTAACTGGTGGGGCTACATTCTCCAGTATTGGACCTGGTGGTGCATTACTACACAGCTAATTCAGTTGCTGCATCCAATTTCATTTGCGGCTGAGGAGTACCTACGAGAATTACTTCATTGGAAAAACTGGAAGAAACAGAATACATAGTGGACATCGGACTCGTTGCTAAAGAGTAAGCAAGTTTTCGGTTCTGACACTAATTCCGTGTAGCATTGCAAAATTGTCGAAATATTATCTTGACCTATCTATCCTATGCTCAGCCTAATTTACCTATCAAATGAGGCCACCAGTGGCCTTGGTAGCAACCGCCACTCGCAAATTGGTCTTACCGTTATTCTCTATGCTGCATCTCATCGACCGATTATATCGGCTGTAGTTAGCAGTGGCGGGGCGGCGATAGAATTCTGGCGATTTGTATTACTTCCGTCCTACATGCAGAACGAGGATTCCACCACCAACCACACCGCTCGATACTGTGGAAAGTGCTTTAATGCACACGCAATCCACGCACCAACCCAGGTATTCTAACTTTCAGTACTGAGTTGATCGGGCTACCTGGGTCTCCTTGGTGTTCCCCGTGCACATTTTATCTGACTACGACTTCGTACCGCACTGACGTATAGGGAAATAGAGGTTCGTTTGCCAAGTCCATCCTAGCGCCCTCAGAAAAATATTGTGACGTGCGTCACGCCTGTCACTGCACACAAGTTACAATCCTTAAACACTGACTATAGTGAACCAGGCCAATCGCAACTAGTATGTGACGCTCAAATTGATTCGTTTAAGTCAGTGGCAGTTCAGCAGTATTCATTTGCTTCTCGAAAGCTAGAGGAATGGTTGTTTCAGTGTGTCGCATTTGTTCACCCAGTCCGGTTAAAACGGGAAACAAGAGACGATTGTTGCCTACCGTCCCTTAGTAACGAAAAGCTGTCACATTTATTGGATATTGTGCAAGAGATCTGAGGTAATGCAGTAGTGAGGTCTTCGTCGCGGTACACTAATAGCTCTCCTTAGTCTGCTAGTAGCCATTCCTTATACTTGGTGGCCCCTAGCATACAAGCTTACGCAAATCACATTAACAATGCGAGTCTCCCTTAACCACTACAACTACGCAGAGGAAAGACATGTACTGTTATAGGTTAACATTTCTTGTGCCCTCGTCAGTCTCAAAGCAATACATGCCTGTAGAATATTCCAAGTCACAAATATATAAAATTCCTACTAACGCCAGTAAGTTACCAACCCGATTGGCGAATGTTACGCAATCAGGAGCAAGGTAGAATTAGCGATTGCAGACAATACACCCGTGGCATCAGCACTTCATCGATAGCAGCAGTTTCCGATTCCAGCTACGTAAAACATCTTGAATAAATTCTCAGGATCGACCTGATGACCGGTCGTCGGAAGGTTCTCGAGGGTGGGCGAAGCTGGTTTCCTGTTCATAGCGTGATCCACTATCCCTTGTTGAAACATGGACCGCTTACCCACTTTGGGTTGTGTTCAACAATCCTTTGAGCCAATCGATGGTCAGTTCAGTCTGTGTAATTGCCATCAATTTTCCAAAACAACCTTGCGTTGTTTGACGTTGACTGCACAGAATTTGGCGTTGGGGTTAACCAAATAAAGGAGCTTACACAAAATATGCATGTACACGTCTGATCCACGACAATAGTTATAATTCAAAGATCACCTGCAGTGTAATGCATCCAGCCGAACTGTTGGAATTGGGTGTATTTTCAAGGAATGTGTACTACGCATGGCCGAGAAGCCCGTTTCTAGTGTCTCGCGATCATGCCACAAAATTAGTGTGAAGTTGCATGAAAGTGCACCACTAGTAATGCACCTGATGAGTCGCGGCATTCATGCTTCCTTTGGTATTGGCTTTGTTATGATTTATCACCACAATTGCACTCCATCGAAGCACCGATGCCAAATTTGACTCCATTTAACGTAATAACTTGTATTGTTCTTTTAGCTCACAGAATATCCAAATTTTCCGAAGTGCCTAGTTGCCGGTTTTCGCTTTTACCTTAAGCTAAATGATTGAGATGCGTCAATTCCACGCTCTATACTCGTGCATTCAACATATATTAATAAGGGGAACTGTTACATCTAGTTTAACGCGGCGAGCTTAGTTTACAACGTGTCACCGTGCCTTCGGATTTTACAACGGTGACTAGAGCAATGAAGAAACCCGAACACGCTCCACACCACGATGCGTATCGATTTTACTAGATCTCATCAGGTAGAGATAGCAGGCTTTGAACCCAGGACCATTCGGATATTAGTTGGGACCGCAACCCCTTCAGCTACCTGGTCATGGGGGGTAACACATGACATAACGGTTTATGCCTGATTGGAGGGCGGGCAGCACCCAATATCTACCTGCTTCATCAGTCACGGTCACAGTGATCGAATTGGGTTAGGTTCACTTCAATGTTGATTAAAATCCACATTCAGATTGCGTGTCGATATTTATCCACACAACGCGTATTTTAAAATGACTTTCCATTCAGCTATTCGCCATTATGTTAAGCGTTACATATCGGGATCTGGTGGCTAAAATGTTAGATCCGCTGCGACCTCGTGGTAGCGACCAGTTCTCCAATGGTCTCGGGTTCGAGACGAGTTCTTTTCACCACATGAGATCAAATATGGTCGAAACGCGTGGTATAGTGTGACGTTTTCATGTGGACACCTCATATCTACCTTCTTCAAGATTGGCGCGAATCGCAAAATGGGCAACCAGACGAACTGAGTTCACCTGTTTTCGTGAATTCGGAGTGACTGAACACTGAGGAGGGCTTGAGGTACGTCATGCTGCGTTGTGTTTGCGTTTGGGTGCACAGACAACCATGGTCAATACACACGCGCAGCATGTAAGGTGCATGGGATTCAGTCAAGTCTGCCCACAGCTTGGTAGGCAGCACCTAGCTCATGTGTACCAAATGTCTGGGTTCTTCTTGAAAAGTCAACCCCTTTACCTTGCCCACTACAAGTGTTTCGAACACAGCATTAATGTCGTCTGTAGGCATTACTTCTTGTTTGGTGTGTTAAAGATTAAGAACCACGTCTATGACGAGTGGCTCAACCGCTTAACCAGTTGTTATTTCTGTTACCTCCGTGCGGACCTTCCTCATGCGCAGCTTTGCAAATGTGAGTGTGACTTATTCATCATTAAGCAAGTGTTTACAAGAGCTGTTTCTCATCATTTTGTATGGTCTAGGTGGAGTCCTATGGACTGCTCTACCCATGGAAATTGGTTAGTCGGCTCTGGAACAGCCACATCTGATAGTTATGTCCCATACGCTAATGTGTATTGTATCCGTAGGTGGAAGCCGGTGTGCTCTTTTGATGGCTCCATATTTTTGGCTGGGACCCGTTACACACTACTTGATGACTTCGAAGACGAATGGTTCAAAACTGTACTCTTCTGCCGCATATGTACAATGTTATAAAACAAACTTGAACAGTCCGGAGTGGCTAATAGCTTGACAAGTCACCAAGCAGTCAATAATGCACGGGAACGGTTCCTGCTATGCTGATGTGACAGCTACGTCCATGTCACTCCGTTGATTCATAACCATTCCCGAGTTTTGAAAGTCTGTGTTTTTAAGGAAGTGCTCATAATCTTGCGGCTTTAGGATGCACTATCCATAGATGAGGTAAATGCCCCCATCGATGGTGGCCGACGTCGATAAATGCAAATGTGGTTGATTAGAAATGAAACTGCAATTTTGATAGTTAACAGTTCTCGAGTCGACTGTATGGAAAGCTAAGCCTGACTCGTTTTGAACTCAGACGGTCTTTCAAGGCTATACTTTTGGCGACTACGCTGCATTGAAGTGAATAGATAATCTGGTGCTTATAGCGCCCGGTGACTATGATACAAAGTCGAGGGTTACACCAAGGTGAACGGATGAAACGAGCCAGACGGAATATCAGTACACCAATACATTGAATGGGCAAGTGCCGTACAGAGGCTGAGTAAGAGCAAAACAAGCATGAACTAGATACATTTGAGGTATGACGAAAGCGTTGGTAAATGATAGTCATAGTTCGGGTCGAAATCGAATGTGTCAGGCGAATCGAGATTCATGAAAAACACACATTCTGGGAAAACAGGTGATAGAACTGTTCACTTCAAATGTGGCTGCATTGACAATGGGAGCCTGTTGTGTCGTTTGCATTTTACGGTTTAGCAACTTGCAAGTTGGGGTGCTTCACCGTCGGCCGCAGGTGCTGATTCATATATAAGGCACACAGGACCTGGAGATCTGCTGTCGCTAAACGACCTTCCGCGCACCAGGAAATCCGAATTTTGCATTTATTCCAGGTCCACCGCGAATCGATTACACCTGAGTACAGTCGAATGGCTGGGGTTGGGGTGTGTTAGACAGAAAAGCAACGCGCGTAGCGACACAAGGAAAATGATAAAATAAGCGTGCATAAAGGCTTTTCTCAAGGTTCATCAGTTGTATGAGTAGTCGTATGTTCCAAACTTTAGTTCAACATAATTATGACCAGTACATGACAAAGCTTATGAATAAAAGTATCTACACTATACACAGCGGAATGCATGAATCAAATAGAGAGCCTCCTGGTCAAGACCATTGGCCGTTGGAAGCCACACTCTATTGCAGAAAGACAACACAGGAGGGATTGCAGTTTGTGACCCAGTCGGAATCTTAATCTGGTCGGCTACGCGGCTGAAATGCGGAGTGGTAAATTGTGATGATACCCGAAGCGATACGGGGCGATGAAACTGAGTTAGACCTCCTCCCAAATGCTAGTCTTAAGCGGTCGACGGTAACGAATTAGCGTTTGCTGCCGCGGCAGATTGTGGGATAATTTTCCCCTTACTAGTCACTCCAAAAGGGCGCTGCAATTTGTATTGCATTGCTGTCAGGTTGCCCGTCCGATTTCCCTCATCTCCTGGGAAGTATGGGCATATTTTTTAATCTGGGTTAAATGGCATGTGAACGACTACTGAGTAGCTATCGTAAGTGTAGTGGAACATATGTTGTTTCTGTTCTTTAAATGCGTTGCGAGGACATTACGGTTACTCACAAAGAGTTATGATTACGCCTCACGGTTTTGAGGCTCATTGACGTAGGTGACACTAGCGACTAAGTGTAACAGCCGCAGTGGAATGGTCTTCCGTTCTCACCTCACAATTATGACCCATCCTCGGAGATCTACCGAGACTTATCTTCTAAGAAGCAAATGCGATGAGCAGTCACATGTAACGGTTTCTTCGTAGGTGAAAAAGTGAGGAGTAAATGAATAAAAACCGATGAATAAATAGTTGGGAGTAGCGTCGTGGCAGTTTCCAAATCACATAGTCCTTCGCAAGCTCAATCTGCACTAGACGGTCGTTTGGTCATATCGGAGCTTGTCAAAAGTGTGTAACCGTAGACTCCACCAGAATCCGCGGCTATCCCACATGCCTCAATGGTATAACCAGTTAGCTAGAGGCACAACTCGCTAGTGGTAATGGGTTCGAAATATGATGGAGCAAATGGCTGTGTGCTAGTAAAGATTCCCGAACGACCAATGATTTTCGACGCAAGTATAGGATAATCTCAATTTAAACCACTGTGATAAAGTCCCTCACTCATGAGTAAATAAATCTGAGTGGTGAAATTATTCACTGCAATCTTGCTCCATCAGGCAGCCGCTCCACGTGCGAAACAGAAATGGACGAAGTTTTCGTGCTATCAGGACTAGGCAACGATGGATATCCCCATCTAATCCTACAGCAACGGAAATAAAGCTAACGTATCACAACACATTAGATTTAGGCATGCAAGAGTGTGTGGAGTTTGTGGGCTAATATCAGTGATTATGTGTCGCTGTTTGCAATTAACTAGGCATCCTTATACTGAGCAACCGGCTGATGTTTGTTGTATTAGAACAATTATCGCAGAGATACTGAGCACTGCATGGACAATCAGGAGAGCGCATTACAGGAACAACCTTATTGGTTTGCCATGTCATTATATATGTCATTTGGAGCACATTTGCGGTGAGTATGAGACAGAACACCTATCGTATATAAGCAGAAGGGTAGAATTGTAGCGGTGCGGTAATTGCGTAGAGTACGATCTAAGCGTTGGCTTGTTGGAAAATCAGTCTTATTACTGACGCACAAATACACACATCAGTGTCATTATGTATGCGCTGCTTCTGCTTATGTAGAAGATGTATAACAGTGCTTGTAGTTTTACAGATGGAGCATGGATTCGGACGGAAGGAGAGCGGACCTGCTGGCGGCCAGCATCTCATGCAATTTCTTAGTGGACTTTAATTCTACTACAATAGTGATAGCTGATAAAGTTGCTAACAGCGAAGTGGAAATTGGAGCTAGTGAGATTTTTCAGCTAATCTTAATTTCGCCCATAGTTGGTCGCATCCGGTTTCGGATTTGCTTGTCACTGTGGCCAGCCACAGAACGCCTGCGCCTACAGAGGGACCATGGGTGGCTTGCGCGGCACCACCCACAGTTCCAACCGCACACCCCATATCCAGTGTAAACCCGAAGGAATTAGACCGGGGGGCATGTGGATGGAAGCCGGGTTTCTTCAACGGAGCCGGCCCACACTCCTTCACAGGCAAACACAAACACGCTGAATTTGGGGAATCAAGCGCACACAAGGCGGTGGCTGGACCGTAGTCCGCTTCACACTGAGTGCATGGAACCGCTCTTCTAGCCTAACACGGCCACAAGGCCGTGCACTTCGTGCCCTCCAGCAACGTCTGACTGTCTCCTGGAGCCAGTACGGACGAGGTAGTGAATAATAGAGAGGTAGGCACTTTGTCAACATGCACATCAATCGCAGCCACACCGGGGATATCAAGCGACAACCAATCACTTGAAATGACAAGATGAAATAAAACAATTCCAATAATGCATACAGATACGGTGGCATAGCTCTTCGCCAAATCACTATGTGAAGTAAGTTGGTTAGCAACGAATCCGCGATAAGAAAAATGTCGACAACTTACTTAAACATGATACAACCGCAATTAACTTACCGAAGATAAGCGCAATTAGCGAAAGCAACGTGGCCAGTTAACAGAAGATTAGTCAGGTAGGCAAAACAAACCAAATAAAGTGGAATGAAATGTATCCGGCTTAAAAAGACTTAGTTGAAGTGTAACTCGGTTTAGCCTAACCGCGGGGAAGATGCAGCAAGAATGCAACATCAGCCTCAGCATGGGGCACAATTTGGCCCATACAAGTAGGAAAACGAACATTACCTAACGATCTGGAAGCGATGTTAATGAGTGTGAGGCAACGCGGAGCACTCGAGTGACGTAAGAAATCGGCATGCCGGTGTGAACTATTAGAAAAATCGAAGTTTATGCTTCGTCCCTTAACAATATCAAGTTGCTTTCCGATATACGAAGGACACATGCGTCATCGTAGACACTCCTCAGCATCCAGTATACTGACTAAAATTGATATGTAGTTTCTTCGGATGATCAAATTCACAGCGGAAAATGAATCCCATAGATCCTCCAATTCTTTGATGTCAACTTATTAGAGAAAGCCATACAGTACACTCCTTCGGCTTGTGTACAGAAAACCAACACGAACGGGCAATACCGCAACTTTAATAGCACCTGCCCTATGATCTAAATATAAACAATAGTCTATACCCCTATATTAGGGCACGTCACACGGGCACGCCGGACAAAATCGGCAGTAAACGTAACTGCGTCACTTCAACATAACAAGAAAATAGAAGTCCTCAGCGATTCTTAGCAAGACACACGAAATTCCAGCCCAAAGATTAACCATTAACAGGTCCCGAAGGAAATATATTCATTAGGCTGCTTCTTAAAGAGAACCAAGTTGAGAGATGTCGGTATCGGCTCCGCCAATCTCTTAAGAAATGTTATCGCGCGGCCGAGGTAGTGGTATTGCGCCAAGTCAGAAGGCTGTGGTGTATATCCAACCTGCACAAACTACTCTCAAGTTACCGGTCCATGCATCTACCCATTTAACAGTACTTGAGGCAGCCAGCACGTTAACCGAACTGATAGAAGGGTAGAAGCAAGGATGGCAGAGCGCGTCACTTGTGACATGCTTAGAAATAGTCAAAACCTACCCACTAACTCGATTGTCGTGTGCCCAAACCCACACGCAGAGTTTAACATTGCCAACTAATCATCAACCCTCGCCTACTTCTATTTGCTGAAGCCTCGGCGACTCGGCGGTTGAAGCAGACTTTGCACCAACAGTATGATCTCATGACCAGCCATGCCATTCTCCGGTGAGGCTAGTGATCGTTTTATTCCTATGAATGTGGTCATGTGAACTCAATGACCTTCGACCGTCTTACATTGCTCGAAAAATTTGCATGTTTCTTGTCTTTGATATATACCAAACTGTCAATTCATAAATTGTATGTAAACAGCTAATACACAAAATTTCTGAATGCACTGTATTCAGTTACAATGTGGTTTCTTCTTACCATGTTGAAATTTTTGCAAGGAAATGCTTACATGAACTGACGAATACTCTACTTTCGAAATCGTCTGTAAGGATCCTAACCCAATGAGAACTGTACATCACGTGATCGGCCCATTTGATTAAAGTTCATGTCCACGCTTCAACTCCCGAATGTAACCCACGTCTTGAGAATTGAGATATTGATCCACGAGGTTGTACCCTAGCCCAGATGCGGAGACTACATAGTCCGAGGCAAGTATCATGGAAGTGCAACATACTGAGCAACTTTCCCCATCAACATAACAGCTGCCTAGTTAACTGCAATCTCTGCCAACCGACTTATTCATTAACAAGAGTGTTGTTTCAACGACATGAAGCAAGATAGCACTTGGTAGACTAAAAGCCCTATAACCTAGGCACACATTAATTGTTCATGCTATTTCTAAGGCTTTTTCCATGTTACACATTTAGATGAGACTGACTTTGTCGACTAGTCACTGTCAAGACTATTCAAATAGCTGATAAATAAGTACTCAATAGACATATCACCGAGCAATAACTGCGGTCACCCCGACTGATAAAAGTGTTACCTCGTTGTTTTATTAGGGCCATGTACAACTTGCTGTTCAGTGGAACGTAACGAAGCATCTTTAAACCCCTAAGAGCATGCCCTGCTACCCTCGGGCTTTGAGCTAATTACTATGCTTAGATTGCGATATACCCTCAAGTCACGGTTTGTCCTGAATAACAGTACCAGCATTCTGAATAACGGGGTGGCAGCCGTATCAGATACATTTTTGGTGCTGCCATACTCCCGCGGCAGTTTACGACTGGCTTCCTTTTTTGTTCGGCATCTTTGAGAAGAAAAATCTGTAATTAAGGTTAGAACCAGTAACCTTCTGAAGCTCCTTGTGAATTGTATCATCCAGGCGTGGTAGCACTGGAAAAAGTACGGGCTAGTTCGTTTTGATCACACCAACGAGCGAATATGACTGGCAATGAATTGTTACATCTTCCTTACCATCTTAGAGGGAAAACCCTAAGTGGCCATACTGGACAGTACCGTCTTTTACGACAAGACCTTGTAGTTTTATGACAGATCTTTACAATGGTACAATGGAACAATGGTATATTACAGACTAAAAAGCGGATGCTTAGCAAGTCCCATAAGACTGCCAGAATGATAACCACAACATGATGATTGGAAAAGAGTGCTAAACTGAAAATCGTTTTGATGGACTCACCACAGGGTTAACGCAGTGGCGTGCAGAAAGTGCCAAACTCAGTTACGTAGTTTACTTCTGATTGTGTGATTTTCGTCACATTTTCTCGTCTGTCAAAACACATAGGCTATATTTTGTAATGTAGGTGGGTTAGGGCAACGTCTAGGCGTTTTGTAAACTTAGGTAAGGTGGGGGCGGAAACAACGTAAGTTGGCAGGGCGTTCCATGGCTGGCACTCACGAAGAGGGTAAGAGTTCCGTGGACATTCTGGCCGACTGTATTGCGTGGATAATTTGAACTAGTGGCCCTCTAATGCGTGTTGTCGCTCAGTTGTTGGAGTTCCTTAGAATCCGGTAGGCTATAATGAGGTCGCTACGTAGGCGCCAATATAGGCCACTGTATAATTTTAGCGCCCTCAGTCTAAGTTGTTAGTGGAGATTGAACAATCCATTGACGTGCTTCGTGGCTCACCACTGTAGAGTCTCGAGCGCTGCAAGGTCTGGTTGTGCCATGGCTGCCATGCCTGTATTGCGTATTCCACATTAGGCCGCACGTAGGTGTTAAGCAACTACCAACAAACAAAGGGATCAAACCGTCCGAATGTTGTTAGCAGCATTCCCCAACCACGCATGCTGTCAAGATTTACAACTTAGTGAGAGAACCTAACTGCGAGGCCTACATTTGAATTTGTTCACTCGGTGTAACTCATTGGAATGCCGTTGCAATGTTTACTCATTTCTTGTGTGTCAGGAGTGGATCACGGTTCTGACTCATGCCAATTCCCCATCTACGGTATTAGCACCCATAAAAGCTACTTGATGATACAATACATCACCTAAATGACATGTCCTAGCTCACGTTGTTTGATCCCGACATAACGGTACTTCTAAACTTTTAGCTGTTTTTGCTGGTGTGCACCTGGACTATCAATCGATGTTGATGGAAACGGAAGCGTTTGACGCGCGTGAGTATATTGCCTGCCCTTATTACAGGTACGTCTACCTGTTACGCCTTCAATGTTTTGGGTGCCGTTAAAACTAGAACAAAAACGTGAGGCATTATGAGGGCCCCTTGCGTTTCTAGCATGAGTTGGTACTACTTTACTTTCCAGTGTCAAATTAGTTAGTCTCCACTGTCGCGAGGTGTTTAGGTGCCGCTGTACCAACATATAGCTCTTTCATGCTCTGTTATTACTGAAGCAAATAGTCGGAATCCATTTAAATGCGCGTCCGCTCGGTGCGACTTGAGGACCCAAATACATGATTCTCCACCGTGTTGACTAAGCATTGGTACAGCCCCTATATCCTCAATGCGGCTTCCTATAGCTTAACATCAGATGCGCTGCTTCCTTGAGTTGGCACCACCCCTAACTGGACCCAGCCGTATAAGCTGCAAAACCAACTTACATGTTTTTATAGAATCAATGGAATTTCTTATTGGATATCATACCGAGCAATAGACTTGTCAAGTTTCCACAACCTGTGCAGCGGGAGCTTACATGATCGGGAAATTCATCTGGAACTTGACATCGGTTAGTACTTGGATTGTACTTTTCCTATCATTCAGCTGACCCCGCACGATGGGTGCTCGTGCACCGAACCATGTCTTCAAAAGACCCGGATAATGTGAGCACACTCATAGTCTCCTCAAAGATACTAGTCTTGGTAACTGTTCAATTCTCCGTACGCTCACATCATTCTTCTGTGGTTCACTTGTATTTCCACCTTAATGATCGTTGACCATGGCTGATATTGTTTCGTCGGTAACAGATGCCCCATGCACAATGTTTCTGTCTCCGTGGCATTTTGACATAGGTACCGCTTCCTTTGATTAATGATCAGGTCGTCCAATTGAACACCAAATTTACTTGCATTGCAACTTCCCAAAAGATAACTGCTATTTTTGTGTACAATTTCATTGCTGACCAATTTGGCATTAAGCTTTCCTGTTATAATCTTCCTTCCATCCGGCTCGACAATCGTCTGCTCTGTACGTTGTCGCGCTAACGTGTTTGCTCCTGTCTCGCTTCATTCGTCCACGTCTTTTGTAACCCATCGAATATAGTTCGCTGTGTCCGACTTCAATTACTTTCTGATATCTGCGCTTGATTACATGCATTGTCACGGAGTAGTATTCACTAATCCAACAAATGGGCGACCCCGGTTCACAAGCGCGAAATTAACCTCTTTCTGTCGTTCACATTTTTGCTGTGTTCATTCCTTTTTCTCGATTATAAACGTGCATTTACTTGGTGCTTGCCTAATTTTAGTATGGACATCGGGTTTTTATTCATCCCTGCTTTTCTTGATCCACAACTCGAAGAGGCATCCGAGTCGTTTCACAACGTAGACATGCTTACTTTGGCTGTTCCAAATTGCATGGAACACTCTCCAGAGGTTTCGTTTACCACATTCAAGATCTAACTGGAAAGTAAGGACCTTCGGACGGACCGTTCGAGTTACTATCGGCTTGTCCTATACCTTCCTTCGGCGGTTGTGACGCTGGATCAGGACATCCTACTCCGCTCACCGAATGAGGTAAAGTATGGAAGGATGAAGCAAGCAATTCTAAAGGTATTGCAACCCAGCGTACGGGCTCGATTTGAACAACTCAGTGGTCTCAAGCTGTGAGATCGCAAGCCGTCGACGTTGATCCGCGAAATTCAGAGCATCGCTGTTCCTTTATTCTTGAGCGAACAAGGGATAAACAAGCTGTGGTTTGCACGTCTACCAGGCCATTGCCGGTAATGAGGTTCATGATTCTAAAGACGTCCGTGATAGAACTAACTACTAAGGCATTCGAACGTCTTTTGCAGCAGACGACCAATATAATCGGTGACGTATTCTCACCGATGAAACTCGAGTCTCATATCTGCTCCAAGTAGTCAGGTCGATCTTAGCCTAAAGACGAAGAAATTGCGCTACTTCACAGCAGGATATCACCAATGAAGGCTTTGACGTAGGGTACGCCAAGAGCAGACGCTGACTACGTTTTAGCTATCGTTCATTGCGGCTTGTCTGTGCCTGCACCGAGTACGTCTCGTTCGACACAAAACGTAACATTTTCTCCACACGTCCTCTGTCCTATAATACCAAATCCATCACAGAATTAAGTAGATTGGTATCAGCGCCAATATGGTGGGAAACCTAGACGTTGTCAGGTTCCCTGCATTAGGTACGACTCAGCCACTTAAGGGAAAGTGAACAGCCGGCTTGCTAGCATGACTAACGCATGCAACAATAACAAAACAGCGTCTGTTTTCTGTCAAGGATCGGCGCACTTCCATCGGTTTCCTCATCAACACGGGTAGTAGGTCAGCGTCATTCCTGCGAACGCGAACGACAAGTACTCAAAACTTACGTAAAGCCTGCGTGCTGACAAGGGTGCTCCGATAGCTTCATTCAGTCAGCGCATGATTAATCTGGACCTCAGTCTCCGCCGAGATTTCCACTGGGTTTTCATGGTTGCGTCTGTACCTTACGTAGTTATCGGTATCGACTTCATCCACCAGTTTGTTTTGCGTATTGATGCTGGTCACGACAACATTTTGGGTGACGCTGCCAAACTAGGATTTGAAGACAGATGGAAATTGGGTGTTGCTCACCCGAAAGCACTGTTTCGACTACGGTCCCAGTGATCGCAGTGACCAAGGTTCACTTCAATGTGAACACGGTCCACATTGAGATTGCCCGTCACAATCCAACGTGCAATCCAAAATCGAACCTCCAATTATGGATTGAAGAGATTATTTCGGACGCTGCGGTCCTCAGCCAGTTTTTCAATCGCCAATGTACCTCCAGATTATCCGAACATACTGTCTGAATACCCGCGATTGCTACGACCGGTTGCAGAGCTTCTACCGGTCAGGACAGAGGTCTCTCATCACGTAGTCACGCGCGGCCTGCCAACGAGTTTCCGAGCAAGACTACTTATCTCAGACAAGTTGCGTGCCGCAAGAGCTGAATTCAACCACATGCTTCAGCCTCGTATCATCCGACCATCCAACAGTCCATGCGCATCACCTGTCCACCACTGCGTCATTCGCCAAAAGCTGTGAACATATGGAATTTCGAATCCAGTCCTGGGATCGATCGGAAATGTCCTTCCTCTATGCCAGCTGCACTTTCGGGTTCGTGGCTTATTGTCTAGTCTTACTGTGGTGGAATGTAGTGCTCCCCAAGGATCAGTGTTGAGACACGTTTCTTCTTAGTAGTCGTTAACAACTTCGCGAGTATCACGAACTCGAACTTCTTGATTTATGCCGATGACATCAAGATACGGTGGGTGGCCAGCAATCAGGAAGATCGTGATCTGTTGCAGAGAGACATAGATCATGATTTTGAATGTTTGAAGATCACTTTACTCCCGTTCGAAGCGGACAAGTGTAATAAAGTGCTCGTACGCAGCAAGCCACACAATACATACAGGTCGGGAAACCAAATCTTCAAGGCCACCTTGCAGGAGTGTAATCATGGGATTGGGATGTAACATGACCTTGACTGCACGAAGCAATCCAGGGTGTCAATACCGGGAACCAATGTATCCTCTCTTACCATGTGCTTTCGGGCGCTTTAACCATTCCATCGTCCCACAAACACTCAGTCCTTGAGGTCCCATGTGGAGTACGCGATTTAAACACGGCAACAGTAGCTAAGGCGCGATGTGACAGCAACACTGCCCAGACAGTGAGGGACAAGGTAAAGTGTTAAGAGCTTATGCCATCTACCATACCATCTGCGACTGAAAGCTCTAGGAATGTACAACAAAAGGTGTTGCCATGTGCAGGGCGACTTCCTATCGTCGCAGCAGATTTTGAAAACCATAGGCACGCGCCTGCCAGCTCCTGGAAGTTTGCAGCAGCACAAACAGGGGACCACCAGCTGAAACTAGCCACCCAACACAACCGACTGAAATGCTACTGGCATTTTCCCTCTCCTAATTTATCGGCCACAGAACGCTCTTCCGACAATTGCCACTTCTTCGCCCAAGGTACCCTTCTTTTTAAGAAACACTCGACGAAGCAGTACACTATCTGCACGTGACATGTATCCTATTTATCGGCTGCCGATTATGCCCAAACAGACATTGTGCTCACCAGCCCCACAAAACCGAGGTGCGGAAATTTATATGTGCCTTAACATGGTGTTACAATGGGTTAACCCAGTTTAACCAGTTGGAAAATACATTTATTTCAACTTACTTAGTTCGCAGTGACTTGTCATGCCTTAGCAGTTTTACCCATGTCACACCATTCTTCTATTGTTCTATAGACGCCATTGCGGTTCGCTGAAAACGATTTCATTTGAAGGACGGCAGGCCATACGTTGACTAGTCATATTCCGTCGGTAAATAAGTATAAAGTGAAACCCAAACTTTGGTTTCCCTTTGATTCTGCTCAATCAATCACCCAGTCATGTATGACCATGAATGACTGAAAAGTTAGCGGTGGGCATCCCTGAAATATCCGCCGTTTGCCTAGCGGCTTGCCGCTGATAAACTGAGCCTAAGGCTTGTGGTGGAGTGGTGCTTCACTGCTGTTCACCATTGGTTCCTATCACCCTATTCGGTCATACAGTGAGTTCAATTGTGTGAGATCTTCTATGCCAAACCGGGGTCGCAAAGCCAATCAGCTATCTGTCACAGTCTTATACTGCGTTTCGCTCACCTAGGAGAATGAAAATCGGCCCATCGCTTATCACGTGGAATGTCCAACCCCCCACAATCCAATGATGAGTTGGAAACGGGTGTCTGTTCTCGACCGAATTAAAGTCTCAAGGTAAAAACTAAATGGTAGTTGTTTATTTTAGTTAAGATGGCACAAGCACTTGATATAGTCTATCTGCTGAACCTGTGGGAAACGGAACCCGTGAGCCATACGTGGCCGAACGAGACTCAAAGCGCCATTTCACTTACTGTTGATCTTTCCGTCTAGCCAATGCAGCGAAATGTGAACCATAAGGACGTGAGTCTTTGTGTGTGGTTTAACTGGTGGGGCTACATTCTCCAGTATTGAATCTGGTGGTGTATTATTACACAGCTAATTCAGTTGCTGTATCCAACTTCATTTGCGACTGAGGAGTACCTACGAGATTTACTTCATTGGAAAAACTTGAAGAAACAGAATACATAGTGGACATCAGACTCGTTGCTAAAGAGTAAGCAAGTTTTTGGTTCTGACACTAATCACCTGCAATATTGCAAACTTGACGAAATATTATCTTGACCTATCTATCCTATGCTCAGCCTAATTTACCTATCAAATGAGGCCACCAGTGGCCTTGGTAGCAACCGCCACTCGCAAATTGGTCTTACCGTTTTCCTCTAAGTGGCATCTCATCCACTGATTATATCGGCTGTATTTAGCAGTAGCTGGGCGGCGACAGAATTCTGGCGATTTGTATTACTTCCGTCCTACATGCAGAACGAGGATTCCCCCACCAACCACACCGCTCGATACTGTGGAAAGTGCTTTAATGCACATGCAATCCACGCACCAACCCAGGTATTCTAACTTTCAGTACTGAGTTGATCGGGCTACCTGGGTCTCCTTGGTGTTCCCCGTGCACATTTTAACTGACTATGACTGCGTACCGCACTGACGTATAGGGAAATAGAGATTCGTTTGCCAAGTCCATCCTAGCGCCCTCAGAAAAATATTGTGACGTGCGTCACGCCTGTCACTGCACACAAGTTACAATCCTTAAACACTGACTATAGTGAACCCCGCCAATCGCAACTAGTATGTGACGCTCAAAGTGATTCGTTTAAGTCAGTGGCAGTTCAGCAGTATGCCTTTTGCTTCTCGAATGTTAGAGGGCTGGTTGTTTCAGTATGTCGCATTTGTTCAACCAGTCCGGTTAAAACGGGAAACAAGATACGATTGTTGCCTACCGTCCCTTAGTAACAAAAAGCTGTAACATTCATTGGATATTGTGCAAGAGATCTGAGGTAATGCAGTAGTGAGGTCTTCGTCGCGGTACACTAATAGCTCTCCTTAGTCTGCTAGTAGCCATTCCTTATACTTGGTGGCTCCTAGCATGCAAGCTTACGCAAATCACCCTAACAATACGAGTCTCCCTTAACCACTTCAACTACACAGAGGAAAGAAATGTACTGTTCTAGGTTACCATTTCTTGTGCCCTCGTCAGTCTCAAAGCAATACATGCCTGTAAAATATTCCAAGTCACAAATATATAAAATTCCTACTAACGCAAGTAAGTTACCAACCCGATCGGCGAATGTTACGAAATCAGGACCAAGGTAGAATTAGCGATTGCAGACAGTACACCCGTGGCATCAACACTTCATCGATAGCAGCAGTTTCCGATTCCAGCTACGTAAAACATTTTGAATAAATTCTCAGGATCGACCTGATGACCGGTCGTCGGAAGGTTCTCGAGGGTGGGCGAAGCTGGTTTCCTGTTCATAGATTGATCCACTATCCCTTGTTGAAACATGGACCGCTTACCCACTTGGGGTTGTGTTCAATAATCCTTTGAGCCAATCGATGGTCAGTTCAGTCTGTGTAATTGTCACCAATTTGCCAAAACAACCTTGCGTTGTTTGACGTTGACTGCACAGAATTTGGCGTTGGGGTTAACCAAATAAAGGAGCTTACACAAAATATGCATGTACACGTCTGATCCACGCAATAGTTATAGTTCAAAGATCACCCGCAGTGTACTGCATCCAGCCGAACTGTTGGAGTTGGGTGTATTTTCACGTAATGTGTACTATGCATGGCCGAGAAGCCAGTTTCTAGTGCCTCACGATCATGCCACAAAATTGATATGAAGTTGCATGAAAGTGCAGCACTAGTAATGCGCCTGATGAGTCGCGGCATTCATGCTTCCTTTGGTATTAGGTTTGATGTGGTTCATTATCACAACCGCACTCCATCGAAGCATTTTTACCAAATTTGAGTCAATTCAAAGTAATAACTTGTACTGGTCCTATATCTCACATAATATCCAAATTTTCCCAAGTGCCTAGTTGCCGGTTTTCGCTTTTACCTTAAGCTAAATGATTGAGATGCGTCAATTCCACGCTCTATACTCGTGCATTCAACATATATTAATAAGGGGAACTGTTACATCTAGTTTAGCGCAGCGAGCTTAGTTTACAACGTGTCACCGTGCCTTCGGATTTTACAACGGTGACTAGAGCAATGAAGAAACTCGAACACACTACACACCACGATGCGTATCGATTATACTAAATCTCATCAGGTAGAGATAGCAGGCTTTGAACACAGGACCATTCGGATATTAGTTGGGACCGCCACCCCTTTAGCTACCGGGTCATGGGGGGGGGTAACACATGGCATAACGGTTTATGCCTGATTGGAGGGCGGGCAACACCCAATATCTACCTGCTTCATCAGTCACGGTCCCTTTGATCGAATTGGGTTAGGTTCACTTCAATGTTGATTAAAATCCACATTCAGATTGCGTGTCGCCATCCATCCACACAACGCATACTTTAAAATGACTTTCCATTCAGCTATCCACCATTATGTTAAGCGTCGCATATCAGGATCTGGTGGCTAAAATGTTAGATCCACTGCGACCTCGTGGTAGCGCCCAATACCACAATGGTCTCGGGTTCGAGACGAGTTCTTTTGACCACATGAGATCAAATATGGTCGAAACGCGTGGTATAGTGTGACGTTTTCATGTGGACACCTCATATCTACCTTCTTCGAGATTGGCGCGAATCGCAAAATGGGCAACCAGGAACTGATTTCACCTGTTTTCGTGAATTCGGAGTGACTGAACACTGAGGAGGGCTTGAGGTACGCGATGCTGCACTGTGTTGGCGTTTGGCTGCACAGACAACCAGGGTCAATACACACGCGCAGCATGTAAGGTGCATGGGATTCAGTCAAGTCTGCCCACAGCTTGGTAGGCAGCACCTAGCTCATGTGTACAAAATGTCTGGGTTCTTCTTGAAAAGTCAACCCCTTTACCTTGCTCACTACAAGTGATTCGAATACAGCATTAATGGCGTCTATAGGCATTACTTCTTGTTTGGTGTGTTAAGGATTAAGAACCACGTCTATGACGAGTGGCCCAACCGCTTAACCAGTAGTTGTTTCTGTAATCTCCTTGCGGAACTTCCTCATGCACAGCTTTGCAAATGTGAGTGTGACTTATTCAGCATTAAGCAAGTGTTTACAAGGGCTGCGTTTCTCATCATTTTGTAAGGTCTAGGTAGAGTCCGACGGACTGCTCTACCCATGGAAATTGGTTAGTCGGCTCTGGAACAGCCACATCTGATAGTTATGGCCCATGCGCTAATGTGTATTGTATTCGTAGGTGAAAGCAGTTGTGCTCTTTTGGTGGCTCCATACTTTTGGCTGGGACCCGTTACACTACTTGAGGACTTCGAAAACGAATGGTTCAAAACTGTACTCTTCTGCCACCTATGTACAGTTGTATAAAAAGCTTGAACAGTCCAGCTTGGTTAGTGGCTTGACAGGTCACCAATCAACCAATAATGCACGAGAACGGTTCCTGCTATACTGATGTGACAGCAACGTCCATGTCGCTCCGTTGGTTCATAATCATTCCCTAGTTTTGAAAGTCTATGTTTTTAAGGAAGTGCTCATAAGATTTCGGCTTTAGGATGCACTATCCATAGATGAGGTAAATGCCCCCATCGATGGTGGCCGACATCGATAAATGCAAATGTTGTTGATTCGAAATGAAACTGCAGTTGTTGATAGCAGTTCTCGAGGCGACTGTTTAACAAAAGCTAAGCCTGACTGTATTTGAACTTACACTGTCTTCCAAGCCTATACTTTTGGCGACTACGCTGCATTGAAGTGAATAGATAATCTGGTGCTTATAGCGGGCGGTGACTATGATACAAAGTCGAGGGTTACACCAAGGTGAACGGATGAAACGAGCCAGACGGAATATCAGTACACCAATACATTGAATGGGCAAGTGCCGTACAGTGGCTGAGTAAGAGCAAAACAAGCATGAACTAGATACATTTGAGGTATGACGAAAGCGTTGGTAAATGATAGTCATAGTTCGGGTCGAACTCGAATGTGCCAGGCGAGTCGAGATTCATGAAGAACAGACCATCTGGAAAAACAGGTGATAGAACTGTTCACTTCAAATGAGGCTGCATTGACAATGGGGCCTGTTGTATCGTTTGTATTTTACGGTTTAGCAACTTGCAAGTTGGGGTGCTTCACGGTCGGCCGCAGGTGCCGATTCATTTGGAAGGCACACAGGACCTGGAGATCTGCTGTCGCTAAAGGACCTTCCGCGCACCAGGAAATCCGAATTTTGCATTTATTCCAGGTCCACCGCGAATCGATTGCACCTGAGTGCAGTCGAATGGCTGGGGTTGGGGTGTGTTAAACAAAAGAGCAACACGCGTAGCGACACAAGGAAAATGATAAAATAAGCGTGCATAAAGGCTGCTGCTGCTGCTGCCGCTGCTGCTGCTGCCGCTGCCTCTTGATATCCCCGGTGTGGCTGCGCTTGATGTGCATATTGACAAAGAGCCCACTACTTCGTTCATACTGGCTCTAGGAGACAGTTTGTCGTTGCTGGAGAGGACGGGGTGCACGGTCCTTGTGGCCGTGTTAGGCTAGAAGAGCGGTTCCATGCACTCAGTGTGGAGCGGACTACGGTCCAGCCACCGCCTTGTGTGCGCTTGATTCCCAAATTCAGCGTGCTTGTGTTTGCCTGGGAAGGAATGTGGGCCGGCTCCGTTGATGCAACATGGTTCCCATCCACATGCCTACCGGTCTTATTCCTTCGGTTTTACACTGGATATGGGGTGCCTGATTGGAACTGTGGGTGGTGCAGCGCAAGCCCCCCATTGTCCCTCTGTAGGCGCAGGCGTCCTGTGGCTGGTCACACTGACAGGCAAATCCGAAACCGGATGCCGCCAACCATAGTCGAAAAGTGAAACATTAAACGCGTTAAATGAATTGTAGCGAAGCGAGAGCAGTCAACATTATCAAATGAGCATCTGCTACTAGGATTAATGATTCTACGCAGTTGTACCAATTGTGGTTTGAGCAAAGCAGGTGAACGGCTTCTGTACCGTCGCAGCGCACCCATTTACAAGAAACAAGGCCCCTTCGGCAAACCTTCCGAAATGAAGCGATTGGAGACTGTACTTATGTTAAGAAGTCAGTTTACCGTTTGAATCCTCACATGTAAGTTACATGTATCCGGGATTATGAAGACCAGACGTTCACCTTTGAGCGGTTGAAAGATTTGGACTTTCAGATGTGGGTAATTAGCTGTCCATACTCCAATGTAGTAAATAAAAGCGGCTTGTTTGCTGATTGAATGTGGTTGTGTACATGTCAACAAAGGGGCCCTGGTGCATTGCCCCGCCTCACTCCCATATTCAAGCATCCACCCCACAGTTCATCGTGTAAACATGGCTGAGCACGCTCGGGTCAGTAAAGCGTAGAGCCACAGTAGTTTCGAACCCAAGCCACGCTCCACGCACAAACAAAAATCCAAATGGATAGTTAGATCTGCTTGACATGCTTCGCGTTCATGAACTTACCAACGACTGCTGCCGCCGCCACCGCCGCCGCCACCGCTGTTGCTGCTGCTGCCGCCGCCGCTGCTGCTGCTGCTGCTGCTGCTGCTGTTGCTGCTGCTGCTGCTGCTGCTGCTGCTACTGCTGCTGCTGCTGCTGCTGCTGCTGCTGCTGCTGCTGCTGCTGCTGCTGCTGCTGCTGCTGTTGCTAGACGAGACTGTGGACGTAATTACTCCTCTCTCCAGGTCTGCCAACCCTGTAACCCTCTTCCATACTAGCTGTTTGTGCTTCCAATTCGGTCATTTAGAAGAACGGTTGGATATCGCAATGAGCTCTATACACTTTGTTACATAAACGGCTATACTGTGGTGTCCATCGCAATGAGGCTGGACCTTACCGTGGTGCGATGGTTTGTGTGCCTCTGTGATCCATTGAGCTATACTAGGTGGTGCATTTCTTGCACCTTCAGAGCCACTCATACCAGATTGGTCAATGGTTACATGCCAAACAAATTCAGCCTCCTGGTCCTCCAGGTTGGGGGTTGGAATGAGGATGGCTGCTTATTCCTTAAAATGGACTCCTTGTAGCCCAACGCCAAATCGACTGCCTTTGGCCAGGTTTTTGAACCAAAGGATTTGGTTGAGAACCCTAATCGTTCTCCTGTCTAGGCCTAGGCAACCTGACAGTATCCTGCCCACGCAATACAATGAATCTTTCCCCAAACAAATTTCTGATGCTCTGGCCACCGCAGAGGATAACCAACGGTGCCCTATCTGCTGCATCGAGCAGGGTGGATAGGGGTTTGGATGCTACTGCTCAAGCCTTCCCATCTTCTTATTCCCCTTCTTGCGCTTTTTCACCCTCAGCGTCCTGTTCCAGCTTCACTTGTATCCCCCCTGTTTTCAACCCCCCAGTTCTCGGCCCTCTCCCACCTTGCTTCAATAGTCGCTTGTCTTTTAGTTTCAACTCACAGGTGAACGCAGAGCGTCATTCCTGCACTGTCAACAGGCCCATATCCAAGCAAGCGGCCCATTCCAGTTCATTGGCTTCCATTTGGAGCCCTCGATCCTCCTTCAGGCTGGCATGCCTCAATTTTCGCACATTGCTTCAGATCGGTCAACAGGCAGCATTTGGCCGAACATTAGAGACCCTCTCCATCGAGATCTGCTGCTTATCGGAGACCCGCCTGCAAGACTCGAGTTCTGTACTCACTCTGCGATCCCCTTCAGGTGACGCAAGCAGCACTTTCTCATTGCGCCTATCCGGTGACGATGCAGCTTCGAGCACCGGCCAAGCCTGTGTTGGGATTGCTCTGAGTCCCCGGGCTGAAGCTGCTCTGGTTGATTGGATTCCAATCAGTAGCCGGGTGTGTGCGGTCCGATTGGCTGGCTCGTTCAAAACTTCGAAGTCACGTGGGACTAACAGGTGTCTATTCGTTATCGCTGCCTTTGCACCGACAAACTGTAGCGATGCTCGGTAAAAGACGACTTCTATCGCCAACTGAACGAAGTCCTTCGCCACCGAAGAAGCTCGGACACTGTAGTGCTGGCTGGGGATCTGAACGCTCAAGTTGGAAAATTATCCACAGATGAGCTGCATCTGGGCGGCCAACATGGTATAGGCTCCCGTAATGATAACGGTGAGCGGTTACTTCATATGTGTGAGGATGCTCGCTTATTTCTTGCAAACACTAATTTCCGACACAGCACCCGCCGGATGGTGACTTGGCGCCCACCATCCTCGAACCAGATATGGACGCAAATCGATCACATTGCTATCAGTTACCGCTGGAGAGGCTGCGTCGAGAACTGTCGCTCGATTTGGAGCACAGGTGTTGACACCGATCATGCACTTGTATGTGCTGACCTGCGGATGCGCTTTGGCGGACGCCCGCGACGATGTTTTGAGCGCATTGACACCGGCAGACTGGTGAAGCCAGCTGTTCTGAACGCCTATCCAATTACGCTGTCATCCGAGTTGGATAAACGCTCACTGGATGCAATTGAAGCTCACTGGTCTCATATGCAACAGGCCTTACTAGCAGTAGGCAAATCCTCATGTGGTATGTCTAATCGCCAACATGAACATTGGGTCTCTACACAGTCTCTGGAACTTATAGATGCTCGTCGGCATATTCCGGCTGGAAGCGAACACAATGAAACTCGCAAAGCTGCTGCCGCTGCTGCTGCTGCTGCTGCCGCTGCTGCTGCTGCTGCTGCTGCTGCTGCTGCTGCTGCCGCCGCTGCTGCTGCTGCTGCTGCTGCCGCTGCTGCTGCCGCTGCTGCTGCTGCTGCTGCTGCTGCTGCTGCTGCTGCTGCTGCTGCTGCTGCTGCTGCTGCTGCTGCTGCTGCTGCTGCTGCTGCTGCTGCTGCTGCTGCTGCTGCTGCTGCTGCTGCTGCTGCTGCTGCTGCTGCTGCTGCTGCTGCTGCTGCTGCTGCTGCTGCTGCTGCTGCTGCTGCTGCTGCTGCTGCTGCTGCTGCTGCTGCTGCTGCTGCTGCTGCTGCTGCTGCTGCTGCTGCTGCTGCTGGAAGAGACTGTCGACGTAAGTACTCCTCTCTCCGGGTCTGCCAACCCTGCAACCCCCTTCCATACTCAGCTGTTTGTGCTTCCAAGTTGGCCATTTAGAAGAACGGATGGAAATCGCATGAGCTCCATACACTTTGTTACATGAACGGCTATGCTGTGGTGTATTCTTTGGAATTATGGTGTACCGTGACGCGCGTAATTTAGTGCGGACGGGTGAGGAATCCGATTGTTATTTGCTATCAGCATTAACCATAACAGCTTTTTATTCCTTATTACATGGTGCCATCTCACTCACACAACCCTAGGTTTAGGCAATCACTTTTCGCTTCACCGGTAGGCAAGTTATTTAGTCTGTTTATACATTATGCGAATTTTTTATTGCTACTATTGCTAACGTATGGGACCAGTTTAGCCTATGCTGTTTTAGCCGGAACAAACCGAAGTCCCAATGTTCCGTTGCTCCCCTAGAGTTAGCAACAGTAATCCAAAAGTGTCTCAGGCGACAGCTGCGAGACTAGCCTAGCCAATATCAAGAAAATATATCAAACATGCTTGGATGTACCGCAGTTCCCTAACTTGTGGCAGCAAGGTATCCTTATGTCGGTGTTAAATGGTAGCAGACGTTAGGAGCCCGCCAACTATTGCCCCGGGGTTCTCCTTCCTGTTGTCTTAAAGCTAATGGAGTAGATTGTTATTAGAGCACTATGGGGTTAGTTAGAATAATCCAACATTATGTCACCGAAACAACACGGCTTCCTTCAATATCGGTCATGAACTCCAAAATTACTGATTGTGCATGATAGTCGGACCAAGACCAATGCCTCCTATCTAGAGTTTGTAACAACTTTGACCATCTAGACCAATAGGCCACTCTCTGGAAACTGCAAACCAATGGAATTGGGAGTCCTGTCCTTAAATCGATTGGAATTATCGAGTTCTGTGGCGGCTACAGCTTGGGATTGGGGGCCAATTGTCCAGGCCTAATAAGGTGAAACTCGTTTGTTGGTATGCTTATTCTTGGTCCTACTTAACGACTTCACGCGTGTTATGAAATCGAACTTCTTGCTTTTTGCTAATGACATCAAGATACGGAGAGTGAATGGAAAGCAAGAGGAGCAAGAGCCATTGAAACGAGACTTAGACCAGGTTTTCGAATGGTCCGAGACGAAGCGACTCCCGTGCAAGCCGAACACGTGCAATAAAATACACGCACGCTACAAGCCAAATACATCTTGAGAACCACATAACAAGGGTGCGATCTAGGGATTGAGACGGAAGATGACCTTCACTATTCGAGTCATTCCATGGTGTCAAAACCGGGTACCAACATATAATCTTTTACGATTGGTGTTCGTGCCTTGCAACCATTACATCTTCCCGCAACTACTCAGTGTTTAATGTTCCCTGTGGAGTAGGTGATTCAAGCTTGACAACACTGGCTATGACGCCATCTGGTTGTACTACTCACCCCACGGTAAGGGATAACGGAAAGCGTTAATGGCTTCTTCCATCTGCCGTGACACTTGCGACGGATAGCCTTAGGAGTGTACAATAGAAAGTGTAGCCTTATACGGGGCGACCTCTTCATAACGTAGCAGCTTGTGAGAGACCCTACTCACGCCTCCCTAACACACGAAACTTAGCAGCAACAAAAACTGAGGGTCACCAGCTGAAAGAAGCCATCTAATACAACGGGCTAAAAAGCCACCAGAACTTTCCTCCCGAATTTATCAGTCGTGGAACATCCTTCCGTCAGTTGCCATTTCAGCGCCTATGCTACTCATTTTTCCAAAATCACTCGATGATGCATCAGCCCATTTGGACAACGTGAGATGAATTCAGTTTATCCGGTCCAGACAAAGGCCAAAATGAACATTGTGCTCGCCAGTCTCACGAAATCAGGGTAAACGAGGGCGCGGTTTATTCAACTGAAAAATACTTTTTTTAACTTGCTTATTTCACACCGACTTAAATGGCCTTGACGTCTTAACACGTATCATATCATTGTGCCATTGTTCAGTAGATGCTGTCGCGGTTTGCTGGAAGAAATTTTCTTGCAAGGACAGCAGGCCAAACGGTGGCTGGTGAATATCCGTCGATAACATTTTGTCTACGTCTGCTTCTGCTCACTAAATCATTCGTTCATTGCTGACACTGAATGACCGAAAAGTTAGATTCAGTGGACGACACCATTTTGTTCCCCTTTGTTTAGCGCCTTGCCTTTGGTCCAATGAGCCTAAGGATTGAGGTGGATTGGTGGGTCGGCAGGCTTTTCATCATGGGTGCTTATTACCAAACTCGATCAAACTGCGATAAAAGTCACCCCTTCCCTAGACCCCGGGTCACACAGTGAGTTCCAATGTGCGAGATCTGCTATGCCAAACCGAGGTCGCAAAGCCAATCAGCTATCTGTCACAGTCTTATACTGCGTTTCGCTCACCTAGGAGAACAAAAATCGGCCCATCGCTTATCACATGGAATGCCCAACTCCCCTCACTCCCATGTGTAGGAAACGGGTGTCTGTTGTCGACCGAATTAAAGTCTCAAGGTAAAAACTAAATGGTAGCTGTTTATTTTAGTTAAGATGGCACGATCACTTGATATAGTCTATCTGCTGAACCTGTGCGAAACGGAACCTGTGAGCCATACGTGGCCGAACGAGACAAAAAGAGCAATTTCACTTACTGTTGATCTTTCCGTCTAGGCAATGCAGTTGAATGTGAACCATAGGGAGGTTAATATTTGTGTGTGATTTAACTGGTGGGGCGACATTCTCCAGTATTGGACCTGGTGGTGCATTACTACACAGCTAATTCAGTTGCTGCATCCAATTACATTTGCGGCTGAGGAGTACCTACGAGAATTACTTAATTGGAACAACTGGAAGAAACATCATATATAGTGGACATCGGACTCGTTGCTAAAGAGTAAGCAAGTTTTCGGTTCTAACACTAATTCCGTGTAGCATTGCAAAATTGTCGAAATATTATCTTGACCTATCTATCCCATGCTCAGCCTAATTTACCTATCAAATGATGCCACCAGTGGCCTTGGTAGCAACCGCCACTCGCAAATTGGTCTTTACCGTTATTCTCTATGCTGCATCTCATCGACCGATTATATCGGCTGTAGTTAGCAGTGGCGGGACGGCGATAGAATTCTGGCGATTTGTATTACTTCCGTCCTACATGCAGAACGAGGATTCCAACCTCAACCACACCGCTCGATACTGTGGAAAGTGCTTTAATGCACACGCAATCCACGCACCAACCCAGGTATTCTAACTTTCAGTACTGAGTTGATCGGGCTACCTGGGTCTCCTTGGTGTTCCCCGTGCACATTTTATCTGACTACGACTTCCTACCGCATTGACGTATAGGGAAATATAGGTTCGTTTGCCAAGTCCATCCTAGCGCCCTCAGAAAAATATTGTGACGTGCGTCACGCCTGTCACTGCACACAAGTTACAATCCTTAAACACTGACTATAGTGAACCAGGCCAATCGCAACTAGTATGTGACGATCAAAGCGATTCGGTTATTCTAGTGGCAGTTCAGCAGTATTCTTTTTGCTTCTCGAAAGCTAGAGGAATGGTTGTTTCAGTATGTCGCATTTGATCACCAAGTCTGGTTAAATCGGGCAACAAGAGACGATTGTTGCCTACCGTCCCTTAGTAACAAAAAGCTGTCACATTTAATTGCTCATTTTTTCGCCGAGCTGCGAAATTGGTTTGCAAACGTTTCACCGTCATGCGAGACGGCATCATCAGTGCGTCGAGATATGCAGTGTAATCTCGCTGATTGAATTGTCGACCCGTGATCGGCGTGCAGGTGACATTTAGAAAGTGACGGCTTTGGTCTGAGTCCCGTGATCTCTACACATTTCCCTGTGGCGGAGGTCGTCGCTTGGGTTGTTCCTATTCAAGCGGCGTCTCATAATTTCTCTAAGTTCTCTCCATCGGAGGGGTTGGTAAACCGGGTCAATCTCGATATGCATGTTGATCGAGTCTTGTGTTGAGAACCATGCTTCCAAGAATTCCCTTGCTCTTCTTGTTTCACCTCGTGCCAGGACTTCTGTGTTGGCCCAGTCGAAGCTGTGTTCTTTTTCGTCCACGTGTGCTGAGACTAGCGAAGATGCATAGTGTTTTTTCATGCTCTTTCATGCTTTTGTAATCTTGTTGTTAATTTTCTGCCTGTTTGGCCAACATAGTCCTTTTCGCAATTTCTACAAAGTAGTCTATATACAACATTGCTTTGCTCATGAGCTTCCAGTTTCTCTCTCGGTTTCGACAGAGTTTTTCTCAGTGTAGCAGTTGGTTTGTGTGCTACGATGAAGTGATATTGTTTGAATGGTCTTGCTGCCATTTCGGATATATTCTTCATATAAGGTAAAACAACGCGTCTCTCCGTCGTTGGTGTGGACTGTCTGTTTGGTTTGTTGTGGTTCAGACACCTTCGGATAAAGCTTCGTGGATATCCGTTGAGTTGAAAACATTTAAATAGGTGCTTCTCTTCTTGTTGCTTTGCCTCCGTGGTACTGCAGTGTGTTTGCACTCTACCAAATAGTGTCCGCACATAGCTTACTTTGTGGCATTTCGGATGGTTACTGTTAAAATTCAGAATTTGGTCCGTATGTGTCCATTTTCTGTAAACTGATGTTTGCCGCCTCCCTTCCATAATTCTGGTTACCAAGACATCCAGGAAAGGCAGTTGGTTTTCCTTCTCCATTTCCATTGTAAACCGGATGTCTTCAATGGCGTTGTTCAATAGCTGCTGTGCGACTGTAACTTGATTGCGTTTGATGATCACAAAAGTGTCGTCAACATATCGGACCCACAGTTTCGGATTAGTGAGTGGGAGTACATCTCCCTCCAATTTCTGCATTACCATCTCCGCGATGAGTCCCGATATAGGTGATCCCATTGGTGCGCCTTTCAATTGCTCGTAGATCTTCCCGTTGAAAGAGAAGTAGGTTGACAGACAAAACTGCAGTAGTTTTCATACGTTTCCGGTCGTTATGTTTCCGATTGGTTGTTCACTGCTGTTCAGGCGTTCTGTGATGACTGTTGTTGCCATTTGTAAGTTTACAGATGTAAAGAGGGCAGTCACGTCGAAAGATATCATTGTTTCATCATCATCTATTTGCAGGTTTTTGAGCTTTTGTAGAAATTGCTGGGCATTATTAATGGAATATTGCGATCCGCAGGTCAGATGTTTGAGGCGTGAACCGGGGTACGGAAGGCTGCAATGTAGTCAAGGTGAGGAGCCATCAAATAAAACGCTAAGTGATTCGTTTGCAAGATTTCGACTCATCAGATCAATCAAAGTAGCAACGAAGGCAATAACAGGCTTCTCTGTGATTTCACGGATGGCTCCTCACCTTGACTGCATTGCAGCCTTCCGTACCCCGGTTCACGCTCCTATAAATAAATAAATAAGTAATTAATTCGAACTTTTATTCTCGACAAGGCGAGGCACGCCTTTACAAGCATGCTCATTTCGACATAACAATGCGTGATCAAGAATGTACAAAATTTTGATAGCTTTGCCATAAAGCGTATGGAGAGCCTATGGTTCGCTGAGGCTGGAGATGGCTAGATCCTGACAGATGGTCTATCCACTGCCGTTTCCGTTGTGCCATTGGCTGATGTCCTGGGCGCCTACTCGTGGCGACCGCTGGTTGGGAGCTAAGTTACCCCCTTCTCCTTGCTAAGATCCAGGACACCAATCCGCATGAGTCAGTGAACTGACCATAGGCTAGACCCGCTGCCTTTCGCGTGTTCATTTAATCGAAGGCTTTGGCTGAGGACCCGAGTCGTTCTCCTGTCAGGTGTGGGCGCCCTGTCAGTATCCAAGTCCATCCTCTTCGGAGGTTAGGAAGTGGTCGATGGCCCTCCTCCCGTAAAACCTAACCAAGGGAGACAACAGGTCTGCGAGTTATTAGCTCACAGCTCGATTGTCGTAGAGCGCAAACGCCCCGCATTGTCTTTGACATTGGGAGGGCACTTCCGGGTGTTCAATAATTTACTACTGCCCGCCTCAAGCCAGGCAGCCCCTGCTCGGATTGGTGCAAACTCGCCAAAACCCACCTGCGTCTGGCCGTGGTCGCAGGTGTATCCTACTACGGTCGCAAAATATGTAGATCGTTCCAATACCTCGAAGGTTGCGTGTGACGGCCGTCAAGCAGATTCCAAACTGTTTCTGTAATCAAATCCCCCAGCTGGATCTGCTCCCCACTACCTTGTACGTAAGGCTATTGAGCCAAAGGCTCCGGGTGGAGTCCCTCAAGCAAACCTCCGAAGCACAACCGCTACCACGCGTGCGATTGCCCACCAATGCAATCGTATATCTGCGCGCAAATCACTCAGCATCGGGTGCTGGAACGTGCGCACAATACTGGACCGGAACTCCAATAAGCGCCCGGAGCGACGCACTGCACTCGTCGAGATGGAACTGGCGCGCTAACATATCGATATTGTGGCGCCCAGTTAGACTCGGCTAGCTGAGCAAGGTAAGTTGGATGAAGTAGGTGCTGGCGATGTACTTCACTGGGTGGGCAACGCCGCCACAACGCCACGTGAGCATGGGGTCGGATTTGCAATATCCGATCGCCTCCATGGCCAACTGGTGGGTGAACCAACAGACATCAGCGCACGACTGATGACAGTTCGCCTACGACTCTGAAGAGGTAAGTTTGCCACCTTTATAAGCACGTACGGTCCGACCAAGTGTTATCCTGATGACACGCATGATCAGTTCTACACTATCCTCCGTGATACGATCTGTGCCCAGGAGCGACTGACTATTTCTGCTGGGTGATTTCAACGCGCGCTTTCGGCGTGATGCATCAGTGTGGACAGATGTCATCGGTCCACACGGCATTGGTTCAGCGAATGCGAGCGGTGACAGGCTGGTCTAACTGTGTGCCACTCACGGCCTGACGATCACGAACACTCGGTTTACTCTGAGTGTCAGTGATATATCAACTTGGACGCATCCACGGAGTGGTCACGCTCACCTGCTCGACTATGTCATCGTACGTCAGCGTGATATGCATGAAGTACGCATGAAACGTGTACTGCGTGGAGCTGAGTGTGGCACTGATCACAATTTGGTGCGGACCAAACTGTGCACATATTTTCATATATCTATATATTGCACACCTGTCGAGAATCGGCGTAAACTTAACATTCTCTCCCTCGGTACTGTGGAGAAACGTATTGGGCTGGAGAAGGCGATGGTTGCATGCCTGTGTAATGTGGACGGCATAGCCAAAGTGGGCGACCTGTGGCACCACATTCAAGACCAAGTGACAGCTTATGCCGAGGAGACCATCGGGCGCGCAAACGGTAAGCGGCCTGGTTGGTTTGATGACAACGAACTGACGATTGGCGCATTGGTGTCGGAGAAGAATGCAGCAATTGCTGCATATGTGGCAGACCCCAGTGACTTGGGGAAGAAGAGTCAGTTTCGCATAAATCGACAACGATTGACCCGAGAGCTCCGTCGCATTAAAAATGCATGGTACACGAAGAAGGCGAAGTAGATTAAATACTACGCCGAACGCCGCCAACACAAGGAATTCTTTCACTCCTTGTAGGCGGTGTATGGACCGAGATTGGAGCAGCTGAGGATGCTGATCGATGGTAGTTCAGGCGTTACCTGCACACAAACTGCAGAAATAATGCAGATCTGGCGAAAACACTTCAACTGTCTCTTGAACAACCGTTTAGAGATTGGCTGGACAACACTGAACGGCCTCAATCAGCACGATGTGAAGGCGAGTCTGGCGGACACGCCGACACTGGATGAGACGCAGAGAGCACTTGCTCAGCTGCGAAACGGCAGGTGTGCCGGGACCGACGGGATCCTGCCTGAGGTATTGAAACACGGCGGACCCATGTTGGTGACTGCGCTGCACCACTTGGTGCAACGCGTATGGATTGAGCAAGAGGTGCCTGCTGAGCTGAAGGATGCCCTTGTGCTACCCCTGTACAAGGGCAAAGGGAGCAAGCAATGTTACACGAATTATCGTGGCATCAAATTGCTGAGTTGTGTGAGTAAGGTGAGCGCACGAATCCTGCTCAATCGCCTCATCAGTCAGGTTGTGGAATCTAACGCGGCGGAAGAGCAGTGTGGATTCCGTTCGGGTCGCGGCACTATAGATATGGTGTTTGCGGCTCCTTAGTTGCAGGAGAAGTGCAAAGAACGACACCAGCCGTTGTACTCTCTTTTTGTTGATTTCACCAAGGCATTTGATACGGTGAACCGCGAGGCATTGTGGCTGGTGTTGGGTAAGTTTGGTTGTTTGTAAGTTTAATTGGATGTCTGCACAGTGGTATGCGGGCCAGGGTTCAGCTGAGTAGACAGACCTCGGATGACTTTGCAGTTATCTCTGGTTTGAAGCAAGGCTGTGTCTTAGCTCCTGCCCTGTTTAATATTTATCTTCATGCAATGAGGTCATGTGCCTTTGATACCGCTTGTGCGTAGGGTGTTCGTGTGGAGCACCGGATTGATGGTGGGTTGCTGAACATTTGCCGTTTCGGTGCGAGAACTGTAGTCTATGAGACATCTATCCGTACGTTGCTGTTTGTTGACGACTGTGCGTTGTTTTCATACAGCGCGGATGAGTTGCACCACATGACTAGTGCTCTGGCTTCGACAGCGGCAAAATTCGGGCTCCCACCAACACAAGCAAAACTGTCTGTCTCTTTCAGCCTTCACCCGAGGGGCCATCTTCAACATTGCCGCGAATCAGTGTTGGTGCTGAAGTATTTGCAACCACATCCTGCTTCTACTACCTTGGGGGTGTGATGTCGACTGATCAGCAGATACACAGTGAGCTTCGCATATCCGCGTGTCTAAGGCAGAGGCGGCATTCGGGAAGCTTGTGTACCGAGTGTGGAACAACCATCTGCTTACCATTGACACGAAGCTGATGGTGTACAAATCCATGGTGCTGTCTGTTCTTCTATACGGCAGTGAAATGTGGACCAAGTACCGGCGGGATGTGCAATATCTCGAGCGGTTCCATCAACAGTGTATACGACGGATTTCGCGCATCGGTTGGGGCGACAGAGTTGCTGACACGAAAGTGTTGCGTCGAAGTGGGATGTATGCAGTGGACGGCCTACTTTTACTGCGACACCTGAGATGGCTCGGTCATGTGAGGCGTATGAATTCGACGCGGATACCGAGACAACTCTTATATGGTCAGCTGAGTATTGGGAAGCGGCATGTGGGGAAACCAAAATTACCTTACCAGGACCTGATCAAAGTGAGCCTCTCACGTTCTAATCTTGATTGCAGGTCATGGGAATCGAACGCGGTTGATTGGCGTGCATGGCGCGATCTGATGACAAAGACAGTTGCCGAAGTGCGAGAGAAAGACCTCATACATGCAGAGAAGAAGCGGCAAGTTCGGAAGCGGCAAGCACCGCTGAGTTGTACTCCATCGACATCGAGCGCATGGTGCTGTAGCACATGCGGTCGCGAGTGCCTGAGTCAGGCAGGCCTAGTGAGCCATGAGCGACGCCACTCGGGACCACTACCGAAGCGACGACGGGTCCTGCAGAGAATGTAGGCAGAACCGGCGCAGCGTTTGTAGGCACGCTGCATTCGATTTACTAACCGCGTGCTTGCATGCTAGGTCTCTTTATTTCAGGTAGTGGGTTTGCAGTTTTGTCCTAATGCTTTTCTTTCTCATATAGACGTCTGCAAGTGCTGTCTTCTCTAAACTTGTACATTTCGCTTAAGCCCATTGTAGTTAATTTCGATAGCATTTTCGTGTTTGTGGCATTTCCGTAAAATATACTTTCTGACCCCGTGAACTTATCTAGGATTCGTTTGTAAACAACTTATTTCATATGCTCATTAAGTTAAGAGTTATGTCACCGTTTCCTTATGCATTACTCGATTTATTTTATTTGTTGTCTTCCTCTCAAGTGATTGACTGTTGCTTGATATCCCCGGTGTGGCTGCGCTTGATGTGCATTTTGACAAGGTGCCCATCTGTATATTACCCATTACCTCGTCCATACTGGCTCCAGGAGACAGTTGGTCGTTGCTGTAGGGGACGAAGCGCACGGTCCTTGTGGCCGTGCTGGGATCAAAGAGTGGTTCCATGCACTCAGTGTGGAGCACACCACAATCCGACCAGCGGCTTGTGTGCTATTGATTCCCAAATACAGCGTGCTTGTGTTTGCCTGTGAAGGAATGTGGGCCGGCTCCGTTGATGGAACGTGGCTCCCATCCACATGCCTCCCGTTCTTATTCCTTCGGATTTACACTGTATATGGGGTGTGTGGATGGATCTGTGGTTGGTGCAGCGCAAGCCACCCGTGGTCCCTGTGCAGGCTCAGGCGTCCTGTAGCTGGCCACAGTGACAGGAAAATGCGAAACCGGATGCTGTCAACCATGTTATGTAGCTGTGTAGTTTGTGCTTGTACTTCTGCTGCTCCATCCTTGAATGTTTGATATCGTCCGCAATGTGCGTGTATAAGATTGGTGTCCGTGTGTTGTAAAGGATTATTCGGATAGTCACGAAACAGTGACTTTGGTTATGGCCAGTCACGGCCGCCACGTCACAGTGTTGTTAAACGGACATTTGTGACTTTTTGTAGTAAGAACGCTTGCCAGACGAAAACGCATTGGGTCCTGGAACACGGTCGTCGAACTCTTTGCTGGAACGGCATTAACCCGAACCACCCAGCTGGCACCACGACGAGATTGTTCGGCTAGCTAACTAAAACCTTTCCTTTTTCGTGATGATAAATATACCCGGTTTCAAATAGCCCTTTGACCTCTTAATTGATTTGTCAGCTGTTTGTGGTAAGGCGATTTGCTTGGAACCAGTTACTGGTTCTTCGGATGGCATGCAATGAGACATATGCACTCGTTGGTTCCATGAGGGTTGAACTGGGTTGGATAGACAGCGGTCTATTCTCCTAGAAAACAGCGGGGATTTACCTTATAATTGCACTGATTGTGGTAAGCACAAAGCATATCGTCTAGTCCCAAATGACGAATTTCATGCATTGGTGAATAGAGTGGGTACCTTCTATCGTTGTTTAGTTCTTTAAAGGGAAAGGTTGCGCAAATCGTCGTACGCCTTGTGCGTGCAGGAGTTCTCCGAACAAACGTGCGTTCAGACGACTGCGTAAATAGCAATGCTTCGAAGGATGCATCAAGGCGGCGCCTGATGATGGTAAACATCCTGATGTTATATGAAACTCAGCTGTGAGTGGGGAAGTTTTACAGCCTAGTGTATCTGTGGAGGTAAAGCGACCTAAGATAAATAAATCGACCAATACAACCAAACCCAAGCTAAAAGATGTAGAGTTGGGCTCTGTGGATACTCCGTTCCCGGTAACGGAGGCAGAAAACTCTTCCATCTCATTGCAGTAATCCTTATCATGTGCACCTGCTGCTCCTACTAAGGATTATATGAACTCGGGCGCTGCGCCGGCTACTGGTACCATGACGCATGCTGTAAATACCTCTCGTCGTAGTGATGCATTTACGGACAGCAGCTTTATCTTTAGGAATAGCGCGGAGTTCTCTGCGGCCCTTCCGAAAGATCTCATGTTTGACGACATTCACTGGTTCAGACTTTGCGTTTCCAAACTACTTTCACCCCGGTTTCCTGGGGTTACGATTAGAAAACCGACTAGGCTTGGGAACATGTCAAGTGACAGTACTAAAAGTTGGCCCGGTCTATTGCGAGTGGTCCTGTCTACACCGGAGGAGCGCCAAGCTTTTTTGTGCTTCGCCTTTAAACTAATTGGTTCCGTAGTTAGTATACAGCCGGATCTACATTTAGCGAATAGGATAAAGCTTAAAGAAGTTATCAAAAACCTTACAATTCGTCGAGAAGCTAGCAAGAATGGCTTATGTTTGGTGGGTATTCGGGTGGTGAGTCGGTGGTCCACTTCCGCTGTACCAGAGCCCATTCTGGTAGCACACGATCTGGGGCTCTCTATACCAGACGTTTTCACGTAGTTCTTAGTAATGTACGTAGCCTGCGAAACCAGTTTGAAGCTATGGTCCTAATAGACAACTCCCAACCTGATGCACTCGCGTTCACTGAAACATGGTTGTCTTCTGACGTCTTGGACAGTGCATTCTACGTTCCAGGCTACGCAATACTGTGATCTGACCGCCCATCAGATCGCGGCGGAGGTGGAGCCGCCCTGTACATTAGATGTGGTGTAAACATATCAAAAACGCCTACTTTTAACTTAGCTAATAGAACTGTTGCAGCTTTTTTAGTTGAAGTCTGTGCTAAGTCAACGTAATTTAAAATTGTGCTGCTGTATGGGAGCATTGACAGCGCTTTGTGGAGTTTCACTGAGTTCATACGCACTCACGCTGCAAACAGATGCTTGATAATGGGGGGGGGGCTTCAATGTCCAAGAACTAAATTGGCATGACCTATCTTATGAGGCAGCGACAAAATGGTTGGCTACCGAGCTTGTCGTCTTGATAATGGAAGTACCCTTGCATCAATTTGTCGATCGACCACCCAGGTACCTAAAGGGTCGTGCTCCTTCACTATTGGACCTAGTTTTGCAAAGTCGGTTGAGTTTGCGAGAGACCTTGAGTATGGTTCCCCTTTGGGAGCAAGTGACCATGTGTGTTTGTTATTCAATTGTGCTCTCATTAGAGACTACTGTTCACGCATGGTCCGAACTTCGAACATTGGGCACGCCGACTTTCAGTCTAGTACAGCCAAGGCAGTAAGTTTCGTGCACATCAGCTTGCGACATGGTGATATACAGACGGCTTGGGATACGTTTAAGTCCTTCTTCTCTAATATATGTCTCCCCCACATCCCATTTTCGGTGAAGTAGATTGCCAAAGCAAAGCCACCATGGTTGGACTCAGTCGCACACCAGCTACTGAATAGACGGGCACGATGCTAGCAGATCTACCGGACATTTCTCTCGGAATGTACTTTTCGGCGTTATCGTGAAACGCGAACTGCCTGCATGAGTCGTTTACGTGCTGCTAGACTTAGCTATGAGATGGAGCTAACTAACTCAGCCTCCCCAGACCCCAAACGATTATTCGCCTACGTCAAAAGACGTAGCAACATTGGCTCAGCTATCCCAGTGTTATTTGGCAGCGACGGCGCCACTGCCAACACTGATCACGAAAAAGCCTGTCTACTCGATGCGCAGTATGCCTGGACTTTGGTTCGGGATGAGCAGTTGCAGCCTCTTGACTTAACGATGAGAGTCCTACAGAGCTACTGTTTAACCGACGTCTCAATTGCGGGGGCGCAAATTCTCCATCTTCTTCAAGGGCTAAATCCTGCTTACTCCGTTGGGATGGATGATAGTCACCCAAATCTTCTGTGCAAACTCGCAAGCGTGGTATGTAACCCAGTGACACGTTCGTTTCAGTTATCGCTTCGCAGCTGCTCCTTTCCCAAGGACTGGAAGGATGCTATCGTCTGCCAGATTTTTAAAACGGCGACAACCATCACCCTGTTAATTATAGTTTGACAAGCGTACTGGTCAAGTTATTCGAGAAGTTGGTTAGGTACGTGCTTGAAAACCACCTGCGGGAGTTTAGTCTACTCAGTCCACTTCAACATAGCTTTCTCAAGGGCCACTCCTGCATGACTAATTTGCTAGTTGCACGCAAATGTTGGGCGGCTATTTTGGATTGGGGTCATGCAGTAGATGTACGGTTTATTGACCTCTCCAATTCGTTTGACACTGTACAACATACTCGCCTCTCCATGGTGCGTCCGTCCCAAGGAATTCCAGGGCGTGCACTATGGTGGATCACCACGTTTCTACAAGGGAGCAGCATGTGTGTTCCGGTGGGGTCTAGTCTGTCTTTCCGTCGGTCAGTTCTCAGTGAGGTCCCGCAGGGTTCCGTGCTTCGCCTATTGTTATTTTCTCTGTATGTCAATGAACTGCCCAAAAGGCTGGGGTACCTTCTCTCATGTTTGTAGATGACCTAAACTTATGGCACATAGTGGTCTACCACGATGGATCCCAGATTCTGCAACGGACCCTAGATAAAATTTGGGACTGGGCTGCTCTGTAACCGTTGCCTATAAATTACGCATTGTTACATTTTACGATTACGGCCAAATGGCCCAAAAAGTGTTACCTGCTTGGTGGGAAGGAATTACAGCATGTTTCCCAATTGGTAAACCTAGGGGTGACGTTGTCTTCAGAACTTAAATCCGGTGAGAACTGGGGGAAAGCTATGTGCAGGGTTTCAGAATGTGTGCATTATCTGCAGCGGATTAGGGAACATCACGGGCGATATGTTGGTTAGGTTATTCTCAGCCTCCGTCAGACCGCACTAGGAATATTGCATCCAAGCTTGTCCACCTTGCTTAGTCAGAGACAGGAGGTCAGCGAAGAAAGCATTGTGTGTTGGAACCAAACTGGTTCACGGACTACGGAACCTTTCTTACCCAGAAAGACTATTTAAGCTGAGAATGTTGTCTATGCATTATCGTCGCCATCGTGGAAGTCTAATCTCGACCTATCGCATATTTACCGGTAAAATTAGACCCAATTTATCTGGACTTTTCCAACCGGCTTGGCTTCCATCTCTCCGAGAACACTAGATGAAGCTACACAAAACTCGATCGAATGGAGTCCGGGCGGACTTTTTTATCGCGCCGAGTGGTGCATTCCTGGAATACACTGCCAGAGACCGTGGTATCAGTACCAACGGTGAAAGAGTTTGAACACTGACTTGACGCTCTTGACCTTCAGTTCTTAACTTTCCCATCACACGTTAGCTTATTCGCCTTACTGAATTATTACAACTATTACTTTTTGGTTTTTAACGCTCTTATTACTTTCGTACTCCTGTTTCTTATTTAATGTGACCGGTGAGGCGGGGACTACCAATGCAGATCGAGTGTGTATTAATTGGTGGATCGTGGTGTGAATCGCGCACGATGATCTGACTGTTCTGGATTCCAGTTATCGCGGACAAACAATACTCTGGAAAAAGGATACACCACGGAAGGAACATTTACGGGAATTTATTTCACTGTTCTAGTCCCACATGAACTTGGACTCGATATGCACACAAACGCGTGGAGCCTAAGACGAATCGCTGCTTCCACACAGAGGTGTTGAAATTGGGAATAACTAAAGATAATGGTGCTGGTGAACACTTTCAGTTGTCAGCAATGGCATTCGGATTAGGTCATCTAGTTAATAGTAAATACCTATAGTGTCACAGAAAAGTCAACAAATCAGCAAAGGTATGTGACGCAAGCGATCTAAGCGAATAAAAATTTTGAGAGATAAGCAGTGGCTGCTAGCATGCTCCAGATATGCGCAGAGAAGTATGAAACCTATAATGAATTGCAGCAGCTAAACGAAGGTGACGTAGGGAAGACGAACGCCAGATAATGGCGCTAGGAAAAAGTATCAGTGGCCAGGAATGGCATTTGGATTAAGCATTTAGTTACTCGTGAATACCTACGGTGTCACAAAGTAAGTCCACAGGTGAGTAAAGGTATGTGATGCAAAGGGTCCAAGAGAATAAAAGTTGGCGGGATAAGGAGTGACTTTTAGCAAGCTGCGGATATGCGCAGAGGTGCAGGAAGCCTACAACGACTCGCTGCTTCCAGAGGTGTTGAAAGTGGGGCGAATGACAGATAATAGAGCTAGTGGACAGTTTCAGTGTTCAACAGTGGCGATTGGAATAAACCTCCTAGTTACTATTGTATACATACAGTTTCAAAGAGTGTCAACAAAAGAGCAAAGGTATGTGATACAATCTGTCGAAGAGCAAAAGTTGGAGAGAAAGCCTGCTCCTAGCAAGCTTCGGATAAGCGCGGAGATGCATGCAGCCTATGACGACAAGCTGCGGCTAATCGGAGCTGCTAAAAGTAAGGTGATCGACAGATAATGGCGCTAGGGAAGGGTATCAGTGGCCAGTTGTAACCATTCCATTAAGATGTTTGGTCACTTTTGGATGCCTACATTAGCAAAGAATAACTCAACAAACCAGCGAAGGTAAGTGATACAAACATCTTAAGAGAATAAATATTGGAGTGAAAAGGAGTGGCTCCTAGCCAGCTGCAGATTTGAGCAGTGATGGATGGAGCCTACGGCGACTAGCTGCTTCCAATCAGGGGTATTGAAGATGAGGCTAATGACATGTAACGGTGCTAGTGGATAGTTTCAGTGCCCAGCAATGGCATTTAAATTAAGCCTTTTGGTTACTAATGAATACCTACAGTGTCACAAAATACGTCAGCAAACCAGCAAAGTATGTGATGCAAACAATCGAAGAGAAGGGGCTGAGAGTCGCAGCTGCAGTGAAAATAGGGTTGCTGTCAGCTGGGATTGATACCAGAGTTAGCGGTATATGATGAGGATAGTGGAGTTGGACGCGCAGATATTTGTGCTGATGGGCTAGATTCTGTCGCTGCTTAGTCGGAATAAGACAGAGAACTAGCTGAGTTGAATGAGAGTTAAACGATGAGACCTGTGTCCAAGCGGTTGTGTTTTCGGATTTAAAGGTGATCGGGGCCATGTTCCCAAAGTTCATCCTCCGGTATAAATGATGACAAGGAGCTCGCGTATGGGCATGGTAGCAAGGTGTCTATGTAGGGATAATTTTAATTGTGCAATATTCTTGGCTGCGCTAACATGTAACGGTAGCCGGTTCCAGACGCGGACGAATATATAGAGAAAGAAGTTATTACGCACGGTGGTGAGAACCGTAGATAGGGTAATGGCTAAGGGTCTATTGCGGAGTGGATACGGAGAGCCACCATTTTGTTGAATATGTCCTGCGAGGTTGGTGTTTGGGTTGTTTATCGTCTGGAATAGGAAAATGAGGTTGAGTCTCATTCTTCGTAATCATAGAGGTTCAAGCCAAGCAGTTTACAGCGCTCGTGGTATTTGAGAGTGTTAGTGAAAAGCAGACGCTTTGTGAATGAGCGTTGCACTTTCTCGATTGCTATTCGGTTACTCTTTCTGTAGTTGGTAAATATTATTGAGCAGTATTCTAAAACCTGTCGTGCGCATCCTTTGTATAGAGCCAGTCTGGATTCGGTTACGAGCATTGTCTTGCAAATATGACCAATGAGGGATCTTTCTTGCACTACACAATAGCTTAATTGCTCCGGCAAATGTAGTAATCTTGAATAGTGTACGCCGCGATCCTTTACGGTTTGGCTATTTGCAAGTGAGAGGCCCTGTAATGTTAGTGCATTAGACCGTGCAGTGCATCTATACGAAAAGGCTCTGCACTTAGCAGGAGAAAAATCAAGCTTTTATGTGTTGCACCAAGTGTCTAATGCTTTAAGGTCATTTTGAATATTAAGGTGATCGCTAGTTAACTCGCTCGGGTCAAAGGAGCATGCGAGTTGATATCAGAACAGGTACAGCTTTCCATATTCAAAGACTTGAAATACGTTCTTAATAGAAAATATCAAAAACACAGGGCCCAGTACATTTCCCTGGAACAAGCGGCTAGTTGCTAGCTTCAGTGAGGACTCGGAGTCTCTTAGTCTCACCGGCTGTTTTCGACAAGATAGGTAGGATGAGAACCCAGGATGCAAGTGGTCCGATATGCCGTTATAGGCCAGTTTGGTCAGCAGTCCATTATGACAGACTCGGTCGAATGCTTTTATAAATGCAAGAAAATGAGGACTAGAGCTTTCCTGCAATCAACCATGACGGGTACATTGTTCGGAAATTCCAACTGGTAGGTTTGACAGGATTTGGACGGGAGGCATGCATGCCAGAATTTTTTGACGACATTGTAGTGGAGCGAAAAATAGTCTTAGACTACCGCGCCGGAAGCAAGGAACCAATGTTAGATAAAACATGGGAATACGTTGACCTTCATGTGTGACCGGCTGGACTAACTCCACACATATTTCACACTCCCTGACGGAATAGTCGCAAGATGATATTCCACAGTGGTGTTTCCGCGAAGCTCAGACGTTTAAGACACACTGTAGCAGTCTGGAGATTCCCCGGTTTGCCTGTGTAAAATTCTAACCAAAATTCTTTAATTGTACACTTAGGCAACCGGTGTGGTTTGTTGAACTGCTTGCTGAGTTCGAATGCTTTACTTGCTCATCGCCATTTTTGCTTGGCGCTCGCTTCGGTTGCAACGCGCGACTGCTCTGTGTGCTGTGCTTGATCCGTTCCCCTAGCTAGAGCGTCCACGGTGTCGTTCGTTTATAGCTAGCTAACGGGGAATCTTTTGCTGAACCAATAAAAGTTTCCCTGCAACTCGATCCGTCTTCTGGAATCGCTCTCTGGGCTCCCGGAATAGGCAACCCTCTAAATTGGTGACCCCGGATCCGGAACAATCTCAACGCCGGATATTTCGAACTTTTCTCCGGTGAGCTCGTTCCATTTATTTTTCATATTTTCCGGTTTATTTTTGCATACGATAGCCTATTTTTCGCGTCATTTTTTCAAATCATGGCATCTGTAGACCATAAGGTAGAGTCTATGCTTAGTGTTGTATCTCTCTCTGTTCCACCTTTTTGGGACATGGATCCTGTTTTGTGGTTCGCTCATCTTGAGGCTGAGTTTTATAACCACAGAATCACTTCCGACTATGCGAAGTACTGCAAGCTCCTGTCCTATCTCCCCAAGGAGATATCAATGCAGGTTCGTGACGTCATCATTTCTCAGACCGAAAACCGCTATGAGGCTCTCAAAGAGGCCACGATTAAGCGTGTTATGCCCTCTGAGAAAGTTCGCCTTCAACAGCTTTTCAGAGATCTGCAGCTGGGCGACAAACTGCCCTCAACCCTGCTACGAGAGATGCAGCAACTCCTTGGTTCTTCAACCATGGATGAGACCTTACTTCGTGAACTATGGCTACAACGGCTACCGGAAAACACACAAGCGATTCTCGCTACAGTGAGCTCCGTTCCGCTCACTCAACTAGCAGATTTAGCGGATCGAGTTATTGAACGATCACAGCCACAGGCCGACGCCAGCAAGATCAATGCCGTCGCGTCCCAGGGCACTTCTATCACTGGCTTACAGTCAACTATAGAAGCCCTGCAAACAGAAGTCGCGACACTTAGTCGCCAGGTCCAGCACCTTACTATGGACCGTCGTCGTCATAGCCGATCAAAATCGCCCTGCAAACGTTCTAAGTCTAACAACAGGCAAGCTAGCTGTTGGTACCACCAGCGTTTTGATACCGCAGCTCGTAAATGTGTCAAGCCTTGCACCTTTGCCGAGAAGCAGGGAAACCTCGGCCGGTCCGTAACGGCGACGGACGCGACTGGCCAACACCAAAGTCGCCTCATCCGCGTCAGGGATTTAACTTCCGGCACTGAGTTTCTAGTCGACACTGGTGCCGAAATTAGCGTTATACCCCGTAGAGGTCGTCTCACCATCGCCGACCAGCTGCGTGCGGCCAATGGCACACCAAACACAACATTCGGCGAACAACTGCTAACGCTCAATTTAGGCCTCCAGCAAATCTTTCGCTGGCCTTTCATAATAACTGCTGTGCCTTTCGCCTTCATAGGCATAGACTTTCTTCAACGCTTCGACCTCATCGTCCACGCTAAAGGGAAGCTTATCGACTCTAGGACACAGCTGAGTGTTAGCGGGACCAAAGCCAGGGTGGCTGCTGTCACTCCCACTCGTGTCCTACCTCAAGCTTCACAGCCTTTTCTAGAGCTTTTCAGCGAGCACCCTAAACTCGTTCGCGTCCTGAACGAACCTGTCGCACCAGATGACATTGTTAAAACAGCAGTCATCACGCCGTTCGGCCTATTCGAGTACCTCAGAATGCCTTTCGGCCTCAGCAACGCTGCCCGAACTTTTCAGCGTTTCATTCATGAGGTAACGCGAGGACTCGAAGGCGTTTACCCTTATGTAGACGACATACTCATCGCCAGCTCTTCTGACGAGGAGCATCTTCGTCACCTCGACGCTCTCTTCCTGCTCAACTGCCTACGTGAACTTTATTAACTGTCCCCCCCACAAACAGTTTTTTTTACCGTTTCACGGAGGACACGGGTGGGAGCCCGCTAGGGACCGATGCATGGTTCTCCCCCAGTGTAGCAGTCTGGAGATTCCCCGTTTGCTTGTGTAAAATTCTAACCAAAATCTATATTTGTACACTTAGGCAACCGGTGTGGTTTGTTGAACTGGAGCGCTCGCTTCGGTTGCAACGCGCGACTGCTCTGTGTGCTGCAAGCTAGAGCGTCCACGGTGTCGTTCATTTATAGTCCTGCAACTCGATCCGTCTTCTGGAATCGCTCTCTGGGCTCCCGGAATAGGCAACCCTCTAAAACACGACAAAACAAGATCAACACGCCACCGCAGGAAAGTAGAACTCCCCGTTAAAGTTCGAGAAAGTGTATCCAAAAAATCGGTAAATTAAAACAACTGTACAATGCTGCTTGAAAAACAAAGTGAGATAAAGTGCAAAACATGAAATTCTATGAAAACTACAGGACCCTTCTTAGAGCAAGGGTGGACAAGCGAATGCTCGAAATGTATGGCTCACTGCTTATACAACGCTAGTTTAGAATGGGGAACCACTGTACGACCAAAACGTGTGCGTTTGTGTGTGAGTGGTTATGGTGGGTGTCGCAGGGGGTAGCGAAGTAGGTACATTGGGATCACACATAGGTTGTGTAGGAGGGGTGCCTGGCGACGGATCAATATCGGGACCGGATGTGACTTTAGGCTGCTGCGGCGAAGCAACTTCGATGTAAGCAGGTTACAAACGACCGATGCTCACAGAGCCTTTGCAAGAATTTTGGTCCAACACAAAGTACTAGTCCATACGCTCGATAACATTGTAAGGACCGTCGTAGGGTGGTGTCAGAGGCTTACGAACAGCCTCCATGCGCACAAGAACGTAGGGACAATCGCGAAGCTCAGGGTGATTCTACGGATCACAACATGTGAGTCGTGCAGATGTTAGGCGTACCGAGCTAAAGTGACTCCTCAGGCGCGTGACACTGGTTGTTGGACATACTTCACCAGTGACCCATGAATCCAGTACCATCGCACGGGGAAGTCTAAGTGACGTGCCAAAAACTTACTCGGCGTGGCAACAGCCTATATCAGCCTCGACAGTGTTCCCTATGCCAAGCAGGATTATTGGCAAACGCTCCGACATTTGCGGGCTCCACTGAGAAGTGGTAATCGAAGCTTTCAGCTGGTGATGGAAGCGTTCGACTAAACCATTGGCTGCGAGATTTTAAGCGGTTGTGCGTAAGTGTTAATAACCGGGCAAACGTCTCAGATCACGAAACAACGAAGAAGTTAACTGTGGACCTCTATCTGCCGTGATAGTAGCAGGTATACCAAAGAAAGAAATCCACGTTTTGATGAAGGTTCGCGTTACTGCTTCTGTGGAAACCTCCCATAAAGGCAATTTGTGCAACCAACGCGTAAACCTGTCAACACATGTCAGCACGTACTGAAAACCGTTGGAAGGAGGCAAAGGACCAACGATGTCCAAATGAACATGTTGGAAACGAGCATCCGGTAGCTGAAAGGTGCCAGGACATTGATTGTATTGCGATTGTAGGACCAGTTAATACTAGTCCAAGACGGTGTGCGAAATTAAGCGCGGATATATGAAGGCAGTTGGAGTCGGACACAGCGGATTGTATTCGATGGGCTACAATAAGAAACGGACGGATGAAGCCAGGCGAGAGCGAACACGTGAGCGCGGGAACTTACAATGTGTTCGAGTGTCGAGCTGGTTGTAAGGAAGATTAAAACAAGAAGAAATAATGTACAATCGGTCAACAAGTAAATTGTACATGGAAAATAAGAGTTACCTTTTTGGGCGCTACAGAGCTCCTCCCTAGAAGGCTGAACATAGAAAGCCTTCGCTTTCGAAAAGGTCTGTTGAATCAAGGTTTGTAAGGCAAAATCGTGCCAAGTAAAAGTGAGGGAGCGCTCGTGTAAATGGGGTTCGCCGGAATTCGGAATCCGCTGTGCCATTTGTGATTTGTTATTTATTGATTGCAGGGCAGGGTGCATATCGGCGAGCCGTTGGAGCGGGCTTGTCGGACTACAAAACCTGACCAGCCCAGAAAAAGGCCGACAGGACCTCAACCACCGCTGCTGCCAAACGGTGCGCTTGGGAGTGATCTCTCCCCCCGCCGCACCCCACCCCGCGCCAAAACAACCCTCGTCCCACGGAGAAACGACCATCGTCCCACGAAGAAACGACCGCGGTCTTACGGAGAAAGGACCCTTGTCCCGCGAAGAAACAAGTAAACTGTACATGGAAGATAAGGGTTATCTTTTTGGGCGCTACACGAAGTACCTTGGTGGACTGACACGTAATACAGTGCTTTGCCCACTGGTGGATGTCAGAGCGCATATTGTGCCAAACAAAGCGACCTGTGATCAACCTAACGGTAGCCCGAATGCTTGGATGCGAGCGACCCTTGGAAATGATGGAAAAGGACTCGGCGGTATCGCTGAGGAACGTAGGGTCGGGGCTTACCCATAGGCATGTCACAATGAACTTTAGTGTCCGCGTTAAGAAGCGGCGAAATAGTAAGTTTGCTCGGTGGATTTGCGTTCATCAGCATAAACTCAGGCTCTATCTCCTGATGAGCAGTGATTTCCTCTAGATCTGTGCTGGACGGGAAATTTCGTACAGTGCAGTGCGTGACGTCGCGCCGACTATCACGTTAGTACTGGCGTCTAGATGACGGATGTCAATTGTAAACTGCGACAGGTAATCCTATGCCAGGTTTCACGGGGAAAAACGATCCGAAGAATCGTGAAAAGCAAAAACATTGGCACCCGTTCCGCAAGAATGGTAAATAAACGACCTTCGTGAAGTTGTCCAAAGGGTAGTGGCCTGAAGCTCCTCGTGTGATCTTGCAAAGTACCTTAAACCATATTTAAAGTTTAGCTTTCTTATCTACTAGGGAAATACGCGGTTTGCCTGTTGGAAGCTTGTTCCCGTTTGTCTGAAACACAAGTAGGATATCAACCTTTGGCGCGCGACTTGACTGTGGACGACGCCTTGTTCAACCACTCGACGCCCAACTACATCCTCCCTAGCCATCCCTCCACCAGTGCCCTATTTTTAGCTTTGGCTAGTTCTCCCGTGCAATAAACCGTCCCCTAGCTAATTTTTGTGCGGTATCCCGTACGCTAACGGTTAGGCGTTTAGTCTCCTACCAGATATATAGCGCGCGCTTGAAGCGCTATAATTTGTGACCCCGAACACCTATTTTTGTAGGTTTGTTACTAATATTTCTTTTCAGATATGTTAACTTATTCCGTCTACCCTTCTAATTTTACTTTTTACTATTTCGGTTCACTTGCACTGGCTCCGTCTTTTTCATCATGTAGGTCATTCACCCAGATTCGGACGATCAGGTTAGTGCGTTCGGTCTCCCTCTCCCGCCATTCCGAGATACTAATCCTAAATCCTGGTTTACTCTACCAGAATCCATTGTTCGGTACTTGACGCAAAGTCTGACAGTGCCAAATTTCACTGGGTTTTGAAGCGTTTTCTCCGCAAGTCGGCGATGATCTCGACGACATTTTAGAACTTTCCGAATTTCAGAAGCATTACGATGAGCTTTAGGCCGTCGTCTTAAAGCGATACGGCATAACAGCCAATGTTTGCGTTACGCAGCTTCTTAAAGAAACTAAACTAGGTGAACGAAGACCTTCTTGGCTGCTGCACAAGTGGCGGCTCCTTGCCAAACCTCTCTCTGTTGCTGACTCTTTCCTTAAAGAGCTGTGTCTCCGCCGCCTGTCACGTGAAATACGTACACCTCTGTATGCAAGCGATGCATCTCTTTCTCAGCTCGCTGATATCGCTGAACGGTAGTTGAGAATCCAACGCCCAAGTTTCTCAGGTTCTCAGGTAGTAGAACTAAGAGCATAAGTAGCGACACTTAGCAATCGACTAAAGAACCCAACACGGTCCGGATCCAACCATCGAAATCGTTCTAACCGTCGCACTCGTCCTAGATCACGTACGAAATCTCCACCTACGTCAATCTATTGGTGGTACCACGAGCGACTTGATCATCAGGCCAGATAGCGTCGCCCGCCATGTTTCTTCAAACGTAACCTGAAAGGAAACGGGCGGGCTAACGCGTAGGGGTGAGGGACGTTGCTGGCTGTTGCAGTCGCTAGTCCTTCGTCACCGGTCGCAGTATGCGAGAACGTTAACTCTTTGACACCAGTACATAAGTCAGGGTCATCCCACCTGCATCCAATGAGATTATTGAATTGCAGACCAGTTAACGGCACACACCAAAAGACACTGTCGTTCGCGAGTATGGTCCACGCTCGAGCACGCTTTAGTTGAACCTGCGACATTCTATTGAGTAGGCCTCTCTCTTCGCATATGTCTAGATGTCAGTTATTTGCCTGGACTTTATGCAGCACTGTCCTTTGCTTGTTGACGCAAAACAATGCTGTCTGCTCGAGTGTCAAACAAATATGGCAGTTATAGATACTTTGGCCGACATTGAGTCAATCAGTCCTCTATACGCCAACCAATCCAGCTCATTTATTGAGCAGACGATTAATACCAACGTCCCGCAAGATTTTCGTGCAATGGAACCATTACTATTTGCCAATGATGCAGCAAAACATCCCACCGTCACCAAAGGTCCGCCTGTTCTCACCAAGACCAGACTATTGTCCCCCGACAAGACAATTATACTCACGCAGTATCCGAGCGCATGTTGCACTAGACATTGTTTGCCTGTCTAAAAGCTCGCGGGTGCTGCCGCTTCACATGTTACCCAAAAAGCCAAGAAAGATGCATCCATGTTGTGATTAGCAGGTACTCATTAACGTTACCAGTTACACTTGCTATCCTATTCCTCCTCTTCAGGACCTCACTGCTCGCCTGCGCGGCACCCTGTGTGCACGCTATCACCAGGTTCCAGGCGCTGATGAAGATACAGCAAACACTGCTGTAAGCACGCCGTTCAGGCTCTTGGAAATTTTGTGTATGCGCTTCGGTCTCCGCAACGCAGCCCAGAGGTTGCAACGATTTACTGGTTCAGTCATTAGAGGACTACACTACATCTATTCATACGTCGAGGATATCCTAGTTGCAAGCGCTTCTAGAGAACAGCACGCAGATCTCATGATTCGTTCGATAGGCTGGCCGCTAATAGCATCGCTGTCAACGCCGACAATTCTGTATTTCAGTGGCATTTCGTCGAAGTACTTGACTACGATATGGATAACTATGGCATATGGTTTCCAGACGATGAAGGCCTAGCCATCAGGAACTTTCCGGTTCCGACTATTTAAACCCCACTTCGTCGTTTCAGCAGAATGATTAGCTATTATCGGCGTTTTCTTCCACATAGCGCCTTATAGTATTGCTCAGACTTTAAGAGTTTAGCTCCTTCCATCGCTTACCTGTCCATTTTCTGACCCTCTATATTTGTTTTTCTGCATTACCTGTACGACTCAATCTCTATGCGCTATTTTATCCAAATTCGTCTGAAAGAACACCGGTTCTACGAGTTTTCTTAGCCCACTGCTTCGTTAGCAGGCAGTGTTTGAAGGCGAGCTCGTCTCGTGGGCTTCTTCAGCATTCACCTTGACCCAGTCCTTTCATTATCGCGCTCTCTGTATGTATACCTTTCTCAATCAGACCGCCATCTTGCAGTGCCCTGCAGTGATCTTGTCTCACCTGACTAGTCTGCTTCTCTCTGACTGCTCCTACGCTACCGATAATTAAGTTATAGGCTCTGCAGACTCAACGATACGTTCCTCTTACATAGGGCGACCGCTAGCCTTGTTCACTCTTTATTGTTATAGCTTTTTTCACACCTTTATTCTACGTCCAAATCCCAAAGCGCCGACTGATTCAGCCTCGCCTGAGCGGCTTTCTGCTCTCCGAATTCACTCAGACTTTTGAGACGCAACCTCTCCTGTTTCAGCTGACCAAGCGATCTGTTCATACAACCTGGACAGCCTCGTGGGCTTTCTACTGTTTATCATTAACCCCTTCTCATCCCGATCCTAACCTTATCTGATTGCACAATATGTTTTCATTCCTTATTCAATCGGACGGCCAGCTCTCACTTCCCTGCTGTGATCTAGTCTCACTTAACCTGTTTTCTTTCTCTGACTTCTCCTATGCTATCTAAGCTTAAGCAGTATAGGCAATACAGACTCCATGCTATGTTTCCCTTACATCGCGAGGCTGCTAGACTTGTTCGATCTTTATTGTTATAGCCTTCGTTCCTACCTTCATTGTACGTCCGAATCCCAACGCGCCGACTAATCCAATATCGCCTGATCGGCCTCCTGCTCTCCGAATTCATTCAAACTTCTGAAACGTCACCTTGCTTGAATCAGCTATCCCATTGGACTATTCCCTTTACCTCGAAAGCCTCACTGACTTTTCGATTCTTTACCCATAATGCATTTCTCATCCCTACCCTGGCTATTCCTTATCGCGGTCTCTGATTGCCTTGCTAACTGGACAGCCAACTCTGTGCTTTTCCTTGATCTAGTCTCATCTGACGGTTCTGCTTTTTGACTGCATCCATACTACCGAGACGTATATGAGCTAACCGTTGCATACCCAACGCACTGCATCTTTCACGCTGAGAACATTGCTGGATCTGTTTGCGCATTATTATCATAGCTTCTTTAATTCCTAACCTGTCCATATTTGCTGACCCTCACCATTCCTCTTCCCAAATTAATGACCGACAGTCGCAATGCACCGAATAACCAAGTCTCGTCTAAAGGTCCTCTTGGTTTTCTACTTTGTTCAGTCAACTGTGACATTAAGGAACACGGTTCGGCTAATCCAACGCTCTTGTATGGCAAACTTCTACTAGATATCCAATTTATAATAATATTTATATTAGGTGGTTCATTGCTTTAAGCACTCTTGCGAATGATCTTATTTTTCTCTGAGTTCCGCATGCAGCATTTTTGTCTGTTTACGTGGCTGCCTTTGCTCGTTGCCTTTTTCTACGAGAGTTCCACAGAAACGGTGGCCAGCAATTGAGGAAACGTCCATTGCTTTGCCCTCAACGCTAACGAAACACAACACTCCTGTACCCTGAAATAGATGGATAATTATTTTGCTGTTTTATTACGTACGGAATGGAGAAACTACTTATTCGCTACCGCAGACGGATTTCATTATAATAAGGTCTGAACAATTGGGTTGAGCTCGCCACTTTTTCTCATACTTTCTACCCGGTGCTTTCTCGCTGACATTTAATTTCAACTCGGCCGTTTCGAATGACTTTGCAGTGCAGATTTTCATGCCAATTCAAGTGCCTAATTTGAACATATCCCCAAACAATGCTGGCTTTCACTATGGCCAGGACGAAAGGGTTCGGCCGGTTTCAGTCGTGTACAAATACTTTTACATACCACATTTCTGGAGCAGATCACACTACGTTTATCCTCCATTTGGCCGTCGATGCCAGTGTGGCCAAACAATACAACTTACCCGAAAGGAATTCTGGTTCCTTATTCAGGACAAATTGCGACACCTTTGGTCCTGAACAATTGGGTTTGTCCATTGCTCCTCCTTCATTAATATATTATTAAGGTAAATATTTCAACACCAGATTACTTTGGATACCTCACGGAGATAGTACGCGGTTCTACAGACGACAAATACGCAACATTCCAAAAACGTTCAAATCATTGTTTACCTGACAGGACCTTCATGCATCAGCCGGCGAAAATTATGGCGTTATCCGGAGTGCGCGTAACAGAACCAATAACCAATCAATAAGAAGCATTGTCAGTTACAGTTTGTCATTGCACTGGATCGAAGGCAGTGTTCCAGGACGTGTCGGGTTTTTGTATGGCAAGCTTTCTCTCTATAACAAGCCATAAGCGTTCGTTTAACAACACTGCTAAGTGGCGGCTTTGACTCTCCACCGGATAAAGTCACAGCCCAATACTTCAGACTTTCAAGTCGACTAGGACCAATTCTTGCCTTATTTGATACACCTGAAACATTCCTAACAGAATACTTCACCGCCAAGTCCCTTTCTCCGCATTCACCGTGGTCCTTTGCGCAACCTTCACCTAAATCCAGTATACGGTGTAATCATAGTTGGTCTTGTTCTTCATCAGCTCTTTTCGAATTGCTCAGCTCTAGGTCTTCATCTATTCGTGCCAGAATGGTTACTGCAGTTCACGGCAGGCCGACGGCGCCTATACGAACGTGCCCAAACTCACGGCCATAGGATTTTTCATTTTAACTTCTAACCTAGTTGTACATTTTCAACCATGAGTCTGAACGACCTCCGATTGTCATTGTTGCAATCGTCATGAAACGTCTGCACAGTTGCACTTATTTGATCATGCCACCGGGGGCATGCCTAGCATATTCAAGAATAAATAATCATTCAGTTGCATTTGTATGCTGTCTTGGCCAAAGTGACTTTGCTTCACTAATCCGATCCGAACCCTCCGCTCAATGGTGCTGTTGACGCATTCGACCTCCGCCGGTGGCGCCGTCCTACAGCAACATACGGCTGGATGCTGAACACATTCTTCTCTCTACACTAGACGCATACAACCTGCAGAAGTCAAGTACAGCACGTTCAGTCGCGAAATGTCTGCCGTTTACTCGACCGTTCGACATTTCCAACACGTACTTGAAGGTAACGCCATCATTATCTTCATGCATCACAAGCTGCTTTTGTATACATTCCAAAATCAATTGGCTGGACGCTCATCAAGTGAGGTTCGTCAGTCGGATTGCGTTGCCCAATTGTTGACTGCTAGTCGACACATTTCCGTTCAACAAAACGTTCTCGCTTATGATCTTACATGAGAACCTACGATCGGCCCTGCCGGGCAAGCAATCGTTTTGTCTGCGTTGGCCGTCACGCAAATCAAACGACCAGAGCTTTACGGAAAACTGTGCTTCTTCTTTGCAGATACCCCACACCTTTTGCCTACATCTCATGATACAATTTTGTACGACACATCGGCCGGACGACCTCGACTTGTCTTCCAGAAATCTATCGCTTTGTCGTTTTCGACACCCTCTACAATATTGCCCACCCAGGTATCAGATCTTTTGCTAAGCGTAGCTTCGAGAGACAGGTTTAGCCGGGGATGCAAAGCAACCTTACGGTTTGAGCACGCAGCTCTCTCACCGGTCAGTAAGTCAAACTCCAGCGGCACGTGTCCACTCCCCTTGGTCGCTTTCCGCCAGTTTCAGCGCGATTTTCTTATCTCCACCTCGGCTTGGTTGGACTTTAGGCCAAGTTAAACGAATGGTCTGCAGGTTGACCATAACTGAGCCCGGCATCCGTTGACACAAAGCCGTGCCCCTCATTGACGTAGCTGCTAAAACCATAACGCTGGCTTTTGTCGAGCGTTGGGTCGCTTACACGGTTGTCTAGCCACAGTGACGACCGACCGCGATCCGCATTTCAAAGCTTTGACATTTAACGATCTTTGTATACTCAGTGGATGCCGACGCATGCGCACGACTGTATATCATCTGCATGGAACGACATGGTGAAACGTTTCCACCGACAGCTTGGAGTCTCAGCTAGCTCCGCCGAAGCGTTGTTAGACCAAGGTTCTGCCTATGCTCCTCCTTGGGGTCCCATCAGCCCTAAACGCTGATCTACGTAAGTCTAAAGCCGAGTTAGTATATGGACAACACTTACGTTTATCTGGCGATGTCTTCCCCGATAGTCCTAGTATACCCCTTTACGACGCGAAGTAGGCTCCTCAGGTAGCCACGAGCATGCGTCAATACAAGCTTTCCAACGTTAACGAACAACGACGTAAAACTTTTGTGCCACATTAACTGAAGCATTGTCCGTTCGTTTTTCTCAGCTTCGATGGTCTCCGCAGACCTCTGGAGTGAACGTACAAAAGTCCTTCCAAGGTTATACAGCGTAAGGATCGCGTCTTTATTATGGACAAACCCGATAAATGAGAAGCCCTTACTATTGACCGTCTTAAGTTTGTCCACGTGGAACCTGAGTTTGATGAAGATCCATGCTCGTCTTTTGACGAATCGGTCCAGCATATGATGGAAGACACGCCTACTTTCCACCCCAATGACTAGAAGATGCACCCTCCATCCAAGCCTTCCACTTCAGCTCCTTTGCTGCTCATCGAACTAACCGCTACATCTTTCGTAATTTTTTCTAATTATCGATCAGATAGAATGTCTTAGACGATGCCTACCTCCGGTACAGACAAGTCTATTAGGTCGGGTATGTGCGTTCATTGGCCAGCGCGGTTAAGGAAATAGTATTCCTTCCAGATTCCTTTTCTCGCTTTCTTTTTTCCGCTTGGCCACCGTCGTACACACACAGAATCTCAGCAAAAGCTTTAGAAAACGCAAACGACCGAAAAATTTACTGCCAAATTAAAAAGAACGCAAAACGTTTAGAAAGCACGAAAAGCGGTGCCTTTTGCTTGAGGCCTACCACATCCGGTAAGTGTCAGCCTTACTTTTACTCTCGCCAACGCTGTCGCTGATTTTGTTCCATATATCTTCTGTGCATCAACCGGATGAGTGACGAGACTGAAGCGAACATTTGACATACACCAAACTGCAAACATTTGATGCTTACGAACATCTCCCCATTTGCGTTTTCGGCATATTTAGTGGGGACAAGGGTGGGAGCCTGCTAGGTGTAGTATGCCTGGTTCTACTCCAGCAGATGCATCCGTTTTCACTACCTAATCTCGCAGAAGACTGGCTTGCGACAGACTGTCCTTAGATAGATTGAACGGTCACCTCCAAGTTTTCTTCTAGGGGAGAGCAGTGTAGTGCCCTGGAGCTGCCTCTGTAGGACTGTGTAAATGATTATAAAAAAGTTAAAAATTATAGCCTTTTTACGAATTAAGGAATAACTTAGTTTGCCAGTTGGAACTAAGTCTCCGCTTGTTTGAAACGCGAGTATGATACCCGCCTTCGACGCGTGTGACTCGACCGAAAACGACGCCCCATCTAAGCGCACGAAGCGCAACTACACCCTCCCTTGCAAGCACCCCTCTGGTGCCCTACGTTTAGCCTTAGCTAGCTCTGCTCCCGTTTAATAAACCTTTCCCAACTTATTTTCTCATGTTCTACCTTATGCTAACGGTTGGTCGTTTAGTCTCGCACCTTATATATAGCGCGATCGACGCTCTATAGAATACTTTGGTGTTCAACAATCCAGACGCCATCTCGGTGGATGACCTTAAACGAGCATTATGCGCGATTAATGGGTTTGCAATTAACGCTGTACGGAATGAGGGGTTCACCAAACGTTTCATTTAATTTGCGACTGTGATCCAAATCACTGTTAAGAATGGAGCTGATCTGAACAGACTTGTGACAAACTGCTAGCAACTCCGCAAAGCAACCATGCTTAACCTGCTATAACCTTAACTGTCGACACAAGTCGTGCTACAATCTGCCTTGGTTAATGTGGAAGCAAGCACACTTACACTGAACGTAAACAATGCACTAAATGTTGGCACCCTGTCCGGTAGAGCTTCAGGCGACCCGTAAAATGAGCGCATAAGTTCAGGCTTCAGCACACGGTATTTAGCATGCAGAAAGATGCAAATGGATCAGAAGTTAAGGCCAAACGATTCACTGGGTACAAAACACTACAAGATCCTTCTTTAATTCAGGTAGGGATTAGCCGGTACGAATCCTTCCCGACACCCAAACAGTTATTACCAAGCAACCCGCGGCCATCCGCCGCCACAATGAAAAATCCTTACTATCAGTACACATGACTGCCGAGGACCATCAGTTGAATCGGGCGAATGTTAAAAAACTTGGATGTGCAATTATTTGCAGTGGGCGAGAGTTCCTCGGTGCTTGGATTTCTGGTCGGTACTCAATCAATTAACAAGTGGAGCCGGAGTGTGTACGAAGCTCTGCCCGTTAAAGCGGCAATAGGCACCAGATCGAAAAGGAGAAGAGGTGCCCACTCGACCAAAGCAAGTAAACCAATCGTAGGCTGACATTCAAAGCAGGACACAACCAACAGTCCTTCTGACCAGGCATTGGTTGGCGAGACTCCGCGTATCAGGACTGAAGAGCCGCACCTAAAATCTTGCCACTTTTGTTAACGAATCATCTGCAACGGAAATGCCCGGCTCGGAGAACAGGACAATCCTCTCATCCACATCCGAGCCACGGGTATACTCAATAATCTCCACACGGTGGCTTTCTGACCGTGGGCTAATTATAATTTGTCCTGAAGTCTCTTGCATATATAACATTTATTATTGGATTCTTAGCGTTTTCGCGAATCAATGTCGTTTATTTGCCTATATGTGCGAAGTGTGACTGAAACGTATTTTTTGACCACTTACGTGTTACCTAGAAACTGAGGGGCTTTTAGGCTATGTAGAGCATATCTAGATAGGTATGCCTATTTCAAACTTTACTGATTCGCCATTTTTTGCATTTCACTTTTTCGCTGATACTTGCTTGTAAAGCAGAAAGCCATATTTTAGCGAAAAGAATAATGGCGATATTTGTAGACTGCCATTCAATGGTGAATAACACGTGGACTACTGCACATAATGCATCGCATTTATCTTTAGCATAATCGGCGGAGAAAACTTGTTCTGAGCAACTTATATTTGTGCCACTTGTGCTATATTCTAATCTTAGAAGAGTTTTGCCCTCCGTTCTGAAATTTATTCCGTTTTCTTTTTGTCACCAGATCAAATGTAGTGTATTTTTGCTTAGATATTTTGTTAATTTGTATTATTTTTAGTTATTGACGCAGCAATAATATGTCTCCAAAAACGCGTTCCATAGTTATTTGCCTATCCACAAATTATTTTTAACCATTTTTGTTCCTTATTATTCCGCCGCTAGTATTTCGTTCCGTGTGGGCACCATTAAAGGTGACGACTGAGCGTGTCGAAATAGCACAAAGAATTTAAGGTGAAAGTCGTGGTGCATTGGATCCTATCTCCAAAGAAAACATACACATCTAGAACTCTGCACAAGTTCCACAACAAACAAAATCAAGAACACCAAGTTCGCCTAAAAGAACCAAAAGAATATCGAGGTTGGCACGTAAAAACACTTCAGCAGTTCACGTAACAAATCCTATACATTTGTAATTAACAACAAGAAACATACACTCATACTGTTCTCACTCTCGGCAAGAGAATGGGATAACGTAAACGTTGAACTGATTCCTGAAGGGCGCGGCAACTAGCCAGTCTAGAATTATACCTATTTATTTATATTGCTTTATTTATCCTTAATGTCTGTATCCCAGAGATCGATTTTTCAAGTCTGGGTCGGATGAAGCATGAACAACCCCGGCACTCGGGTGTCACATTGTGCCTTATCCAAACGAAGCATGCAATAAATTGGGGCAAAGCATTTTGTCATCCTTAGCCTAATGTCTGTCCTTCCCACCTCTGAGATCTCGCCTGGATCAATTGCACGATAAGTCTAGGAGCTAAGACTGTAAACCCGGGTATATTACTAACTTCAACAAATTTCATTCTCACGACCCATTTCTGGCTTGCCTGCAGTCACTCAGGTCTTAAGAACCAACGTGGCTTTGGCAAATGCGGTTGCAACGTTGGCCTATTATGCCAAATTCGTATCTTCACTATTGCGGCTGGCTACCTCTCTTGCCAATTTTCTACGGCGCAAATATTGTGATGCTTGGCATACCACTCTTGAAAAGGGTAGCAACTTCGAGTGTTTGATTAAGCTGGCCGTTTCTCTGGCAGCGCTTCATTATTCGATCAGGACTTCCTTGTCCTAAATTTCCTTTGCTTTAAGGAGTACTGCGCAGCAACAGTAAGCTTAAATTAGAAGGCATAGTTACACTCCATGCTCTCATCTTCAACGCTAGACTTTCAAATAGGGTCAGCTGTGATGCTTATAAATAAAGCGGCGGTCAGTTGTAACACGGACGGTCGCGCAACTTCCGTAAGAAGCAGATTGAGCTACGACCCCCGTTTTCCTATCCGCTGGTGTCACATCTGAATGGCTACCTCCAGTAGTTCTCCAGCACTTTTCTCCAAATTCCGTTCCTTTCTTCTTCCAAGAAACCATGGATAGTTGAACACCATGATGTTTCATACGCCACAGACCACCTTTCGACCTGTTTTGACCCACACTTATTTATCTTGTAATCCGGTTTGTTATAAACGCTGCTCAGCGCAATGGCAAAAACTTCTGAGTTGGTGGATAATATGCCCAAACCAAAACCACCAGCGGTTCCTTATCTGCATCTTCCTACTCACGTCCAACAATTAACTAGTTTGTCCTGTGGCTCCGCGCAATTGAAACAAACTTGGTAAACGCTTCTTGCGATACTCTTCGCAACCGGGACGCATGTATGCGCACTGATGTGCTGATAGTCCGTGGTGTCCACCAGCCATCTGTTCATAACTGAGCCCAACTGTGCCCATCGGTATTATTCAACGCAGCTCTACTCTTTTAACCCCACACTTACTTGCCTACATGGGCGCCATTTATCAATAAGGTCTCAACCAGATCTTAAAGTCCCACCATTAGTCGTTTGTATATCCATTTGTTCCTGCCCCATTCGTTCAAACCGTGGCTCTGCGAGTATGGTTGCAACTAAAAATACTTACCCAGCAAAAATGTCCGAAATGATGAACGCTGCTGAGGCGATGGATTCAGTATGGATAACGGCTGATATCCTGGGATCCACGATATTATTTGGGTGTGCTTATAGACCACCTGATACCTCAGTTAAGGGTGACAAGGCACTTATGGATGCTTTTGCGCAAGCGTCAACTTTTCCCTGCGATTACAAGCTCGTTGCAGGAGATTTCAACCTACCTGAGTTAAACTGGTTCTCACCTGCTGCAACAACGAAGTATGCTGCCCTACAAGCATGCATCAATTTAGGCGGCTGGACGCAACATGTATCTGCTCCAACCAGGAAGGAACACATCCTTGACCTAATATTTACTCTCAGCATCCCATCAACGCGAGTGGCAGTCGGCCGGGAATTCCCGGGTAGTGATCACAGATTAGTGCATTGCTCGGTTTACTTAAAGCAACATACTGCCCACCCAACAGAACCAGGTGCAGTCTTAGTATACCGCCCGATGCACCTCGTCAACTGGACAACCTTTGCTGTGCTCGTCCGATCAAAAAATTGGGATGATTTCTTTATGTCTGATTCTGTGGCTCGCTCGGCTGAGCTGTTTTATGAGGAAATACTCCACTGTCTCGACTCTCTAGCTCCCTCGTCGCATTTAATAAGGCATTCTTCTAAAAGTATGACCCAAACCAAAATGCATAACAGAATGCGTCAGCTTAGACGATCCTATTAAAAAACCTTCAATTTTGCTCACATCATGTGAGCGAACGAAATGGCACACCAGTTTTCTGCCAGAGCTAAGCAGCAGCAAAGCAAGCAAGAAATCGCCGCACTAAATAGTGCGAACAAAGCTAAGAGTCTCAGTCGGCTGCTGCGCTCTCGAACCCCTAACTTTGGACGAAAGATCTCTACTCTAAAGATCAGTCCCAACGAAACGTCTAGTGACCCAAGAATTTTATGTGAAGCCTTCAGCTCACATTTTAAAGAATCTCAGTGTTTGATAATAAGCTCAACCTTTCAGGCCATGAAGGTACCCGGTAGCCAGTCCCTGTCCTTTGTACAGTTTGACCTAAGTAGTGTCCGTTCCGCGATCTCAACTACCAAGCAATCCTGGGACCCTGGTCCAGACGGAATCCCGCCCAGTCTACTTAAGAATGGTGGTGAAGATATCCCTATGCTTCCTTTGAAAATCTTTACGTTATCAATGCAAAAAGGTCAATGCCCGGCCGCATGGAAACATTCTATCATGGTGCCAAGACATAAGGGCGGAAGCCTACAGGAAGTTGGTAACTATCGCCCCATTAACCACACTTCCATTATCTCGCGCGTGATGGAGAAGCTGATTAAAAAAGCCCTCATGACTCATCTTTACGCAGGAGAGCACATAAATGAATCTCAGCACGGGTTTCTAAGTGCTCGGTCTTGTGCAACCTGTCAGCTGGACTTCCTTAATTTGGTCACCGAGGCCATTGACTCTAATCAATCAGTTGTCATTCTTTACCTTGATATGCAAAAGGCGTTTGACAGGGTACCACACATGCGCCTGATGCATAAGCTAAAGGCTTATGGGGTAGACGGTCCTCTATTAGACTGGCTATGTTCCTACTTAATAGGACGTACGCAGTCTGTTAAGGTTGAACAAACTATATCCACCCCGACCGCCGTCCCCAGTGGCGTGGTGCAGGGGAGTGTCCTTGGCCCTACCCTATTTTTGATTTATATCAATGACCTCTGCAAGATTTTGCAACACGGTCGCTCCTTTATCTTTGCTGACGATGTGAAAGTTGTCTACGACTTTCCCCGTGGCACTGAATTTTCCGCAATAAATAGTATCCATGAGGATCTTAATGCACTTGAAAAGTGGTGCGAACGCTGGCAAATGACCTTCTCTGCTCAAAAATCTAACGTCATGACTCACAGATTCTCTATACCTGCTGGGTCCCTAACAATAAACGGCAGCACTATCAAACAGGATATCATAACAACAGATCTGGGCTTGCGCTACTCTATGAGCCTCAACTTTGCAGAGCAAGTGCATTATCAAGTCGCAAGGGTAAGAGGATTATCGTTCCATATACGCCGTTGCATAGAAACCGCCGATGCTAGGCTAGAACTTTATAAGAGTCACGTCAGGCCACATCTAGAATATTGCTCTTTTATATGCAGCAATCTACGTAAGTCAGACCGTGTTCTGCTTGAGAAAGCTCAGCGACGCTTTACGAAGATGTTGACTCCACCGCAGCATGCGCTGAATTACCGACAAAGGTGTGAACACCTTAAAATTCAGCCGCTATGGCAAAGGCGCCTTATCCTTAACATGTGCTTCTTACATAAGCTAATTCATAGAAAGTTGCACAGTAATATCACTTGTCTTAAACTAAGGAGCGCGTCTGTATCGAGACTCCGAAACAGGGGCCATTCCATTACTCCGCTAAAGGCAAAGAAGAGAATGCGGTCTCGTTTCTTCTTGGTTGTATACGTGAACATGTAGAACAGGTTGCCTTCCAGAATAAGAGAAATCCAAAATTTGCAGGTCTTCAGGAAGGAGATACAAAAATTCTTATGTTTTGGCAATCTACAAAGCATCTTCCATATCTGCGATTCGCAAGACCACTTCTTTGAAACTGGCCCTGATGTAGCTTGAGGACGCCCAAGATGTAGTGCAAGACATCTAAGCACCTTGAGCTCAAAACTCATCCACATTCATTGTGGTTACCATTCTAGCACCTAAGAGACTTGAACGGTATCCGTCGCACCCATTTTCCAGGGTTTAAGAATAGCAAACTGAATACAATATGATCTTACTCTTCAACGACCTCTTCTTTCAATCCTTATTTCTTATCTACATCTTCATTCCTTCTCTTCAGACTTACATTTATCACTTTCCAACCTCTTGACCACTGGATCCGTGGAAAAAGTATTAGGCTTATGACCTCTATGGTACTCCTAGTAAAGGCATGCTACCAGACCTAAGCCTTGCATAGGATGATGAAAGCGTTTTCTGCTGCTGATGCACCCAAGCTTAGTATTAGAATTGTCCAAAATCGTCTAAATGCCGGCTTTAAATGAATCTTTATGTGTCTTTCTAGATGTCGGTTGCCAGCGGGGCCTAATTGAAGCTTTTTCATTAAGTCTGAGCACTAGTTACTATACTCAGCAGTTTCCAAATACTATCAGTAGGTAAACAGCAAAATAAAACATATATCTTTCTTATTGTTGACAAAGAGCGTACTTTGAAAGTTCTAGGCCCAAGAAGCAGACATTTTGCTCTCCACTTATTCTCTCTTGGCCCCAAATACTTAGCTTTATCTGGTATACATGTGCCTTTCGCTATTGGCAACACTAGTAGACAGTCATAATGAAAACCAGATCCTCTTCTTTAACTGCTTTTGCTCGTAAAAAACACTCTCATTTCCAGATTTCATTTCACTGGCACGAAAGCTAACCAACGACAGAGAGGCCCCTGTCACACTGGCTGGCTGGAGCACCAGAAACTTTCCACCACCACTTTTCTTATCTTGGCCGCCCGTGTATCATTTATCTTTTAGCTGGCTCTAAAGCCTACCATGCGTTATGCGTAATGGTGGGTGAACGACCAGCTCCCACTGGTTTTTGTTACTATTCTACTCCTGATTTACCTTATCGCTCTTCGCTTAGGGTGCTAGAACAGCTCTTGCCAGGAAAATCACAAAAGAAATAGTCGGTGTGACATTAGAGTACCAGTTAACATTGCCATCTGGATGAACACCGCCGGCACTATCTTCGGAACTTAAGAATGGAGAGAAATAAATCGAAATTCATCAAAGAGCTGCACAATAGTGTGCATCTACACACGAGGCATAACAATAACTCAAGTGTGAGCAAGCTCAACCACCAGAAGTAGAGTTGTTAAAGCCCAACCAATGTAGGCCAAAACGGATTTCACGCCCAAATGCTATTAGCTAAATTTTACTAAATTTTCCCATGCTTATTTCTTTATTATTGGTGACAGGCTCCTGTAGCTCTCTGATGTTAGTGACAGAGCCACATGAATATAGAAAATCGGCTCTAAGGGATAAATCTTGTGATGTTTAGCTAAGTAATGTGTGTATTTTGCAGGCCGAAATCTGTCAGCGGATCTGAAAGATCCCCTGGGTTACTCAGGTAGACCTGGCTCATGCGGCCTAGTTATAAGCTTTAGAAAAGCTTAGAGGCTTAAAAAATGCTAAACTCTATTTTACTGGTTGTTTATGTGGCTCAGTATCCCCTGAAAACGGTGTGCTGTGGCCTTAAAGCGCGAAGCGGGATCGGTACGCTTTAAAACCAATACGCGAAAATAAGGCCAACCTCCGATGAGTGGAGAACACCAAAAGTAACGCTAGGAAAAATTTATTAAGTGGGCGAAAGGCTATCTAGTGCTAAAAATAAGGCACCGAAAGATAGCTAGCTAGGGAAAGGTGTGGTCGCGTGCGCGGAGAGCAAAGATGGCCGCGGAGCCGAGGAGCGTCGCGCCGTTCGAAGGCGGATGCTATGTTGACTCAAACAAACACGAGCAACGTTCAAACAGGCGAGCGGGTATTTTGCTATGTACATCGAGAAAATATAATTTTGTGATTTTGTAATATTTTACGCAGCATGCGGCAGCCAAACAGTGGAATCTCCAGGTCACTACAGCCTTCTAACCGTGAGTTACTTACAGGCTCCCCTGAATTCCCATGTAGATATAATATTCCTTGCTGGATTTCTAGCGGTTCGCGCAAAATCATCCCTTATTTGCATATATTTATCATATATGCCTGCAAAGTTTCCTTTTCGGCCACCTGCGCAGCCCGTAGTTGTCGCAGGGTATTACGGGCTAATTAGAGCATTTCTGGATAGCTATGCCTATCTAGAACACACGACGCTTCCCTACTTTTTATGTTTTCTTTTCTTTTTTCTGCTATCTGCTTGCAAAGCAGAAAGCCATTTTTAGCGAAAAATAAAAATGGCCGTATTCGTAGACCATCATTTAATTGCGAATAACTCGCAAAATACTGCACCTATTGTGTTGCTTTTACGTTCAGCGTATTCAAGCACTAAAGCTGGTACAGACCAGTGTAATTTTATGCTACTTTAAGCGGTATTGTAACTGTAGAAAGGCTTTTTCTTTTATCTGAGAATAACTCAGGTTGAAATTTTGCGCCGGAGAGCAATATCAGCGTAAGAAAAGTAGGGCACTATTTTTTTGTTAATTGGTATTTTTCTACTGAAGCGCGCAGATTTCTTTTCTCTCTTAACAAATTGTTTCTATTCTTGTCTGCATTTATCGAATTTTTTTCTTAACTTTTCGTATGCCTTATAATCCCTTCACTCATTTATTCCATGTGCGCAACAACAATTGGGGCAACTGAGCGGCCAATTAATGTGCGATCAATTTAAAGTGAACTTGTGGCGAATTGGATTCTGTTCCAAGGAGAAAAGGCGCAACTCCGCGAAGTTTTTCACAATAAAAGAACAAGGAGCTCAATACCGCCCGAAGGAACCAGAAAACGTCAAGGTGGGCGCCTGAGACCCAGTAGCTGTATACCAAACAGTGCCAATGCATTTGTAATTTCTAACGATGAACATATATTTATATTTTGCCTACTTCCATGCAAGAGCATCGGATTAATGTAAGCCTTGATCTGAACCCTTTAGGGTGCAGCCTCTAGCAGGTCTAGAAATATACCTATTTATTTATTTATTTAGTTACAGATCCGGCTACCAAGGGAATCCCACTAGCTCTTCTCCTCGTAGTGGAATTTAGTGTCGTGAGGCCGCCGCTACGGAAGGCATACATTATTCCAACCTAAGTCACTAAGAAGAATGGACAAAACGAGGTTAATACAAAGTTTTTGAGCCAAACATATTAATAAGTGCGCCGGCCATTGAGTCAAGGCCTCTTAAACCAGACACCTTGCTTGCCAATTTCTTTTCTCTTGGTCCTATATCTTAGCTTTTATCTGAGTTTTGCATTCGCCAAGCACTATTGGAAGTACTGGTGTACTAGCGGCATGATGAACCAGATCCATTTTTGATCGCCGTTCATGCCATCCAAACATTTAATATTTCATATTCTGTGACACTGGCATAAAATATAGGCGTGTGCCGGAGAACCCGGCACACTGGCTAGCTAGAACTCCAGCTATTTCGGACCACCTCTTGTTTTATCTTGGTCAGCTGTACAAAATTTAGCTCTAAACTGGCTCTATTGCTCACCCTGCATCATGCGTAGTGGTGGGTGAAGCATCAGCTACCCCTTTCTGGGTACTTTTCTCTTCCTGCCTTACAGTATTAGTTATTTATGCTGTCTAGCTAACTAGAATAGCCCTCTTAAGAACATTCAGCGACATGATAGGTATGTAACCTTAAAGACTTAACGTATATCGATGTCACCCATACTGGGCAACCAAAACTATTGAGATGAAGTTCAGAATGTGCAAACAGTTGCACAGTAGAGCGTCCCAACACATGGGGCAAAACGTAGCAGTCGGGAGATTCCCCGGTTTGCCTGTGTAAAATTCTAACCAAATTTCTATAATTGTACACCTAGGCAACCGGTGTGGTCTGTCGAACTGCTTGTTGAGTTCGAACGCTTTACTTGCTCATCGCCATTTTTGCTTGGCGCTCGTTTCGGTTGCAACGCGCAACTGCCCTGTGTGCTGTGCTTGATCCGTTCCCCTAGCTAGAGCATCCACGGTGTCGTTCATTTATAGCTAGATAACAGGGAATCCTTTACTGCACAAATAAAAGTTTCCCTGCAACTCGATCCGTCTTCTCGAATCGCTCTCTGGGCTCCCGGTACTGGCAACACTCTAAAACAATAATGCTTTACGCCTGCATAACTCAAATGCTTGAAACCAAAGTTCTTGAGGCCCTATTCAAGCAAGCTCTTGTAAATTACACGTTTAGAAGCATACTGCTACTTTTCGGAGGCTCATTTATTTATTCCTGACGAGACACCTGTAGCTTACTAGCATAAAATGTGCTAGCATTGAGAAATCTTGCGAAATTTGTCCTATAAATTGATGGGCTTACAGGCTCGTTCTTGCCAAATGGACAGTTAGCTATCCTGGCTTGTCCATGTAAACCATAACCACGTAGTCCCAGGACGGCATTCACAACCGCCTGAAGTTACATAATTTTGGGGATTTTACTTAAACTATGGTTTCTTCGATTACCTGGCCACTAAGTGTACGAGCCGAGGTATTTGACCATGGCCAAATTACAGAACGTCATGTAATTTCTTGCAAGCAAAAATTCCATAGGGTCTGTCGAGCGTTTCGGCGTGCCTTCTCATGTAATCGTCCAGGTTTTATTACGTACACTAAGTGTGTTTTAAGGCCACTGCGTAGTACATTGCAAGCACTACTACTTTGGAGCTAGATTGTACATTCCTAGATACGTAGCCTTATTAAGAATCTATAGCAACGAGCCACCTTTTATAACCTTTCTTATGTGCTCCGTGTTTTCTTGAAACCCGATACAGCATATGCAGCAACAATTTTGTCTACGGTATTAGCAGCCGCTCCAGAACTCGAGAAATCATGTAAGCGGTATAATAATTTTGCCCTTGTCACGTAAAGCGACTACGCTATACTCTGATTAGCTTATCTAATTTTTAATTATAACGTTACTTTCATTGCAAACAAGCTTTTGCTTTTGGCTGCGATTAAAGCCATTTGAGTTTGGCGCCTGAATTCACCTGTTCATCAAATATAAATGTTGTATTTTATGTGTATGCTTTCCAGCCAACAAAAGCCGAATTGTCGTCCGTCGTTAGGATGTATTTATTTTTATGTTTTAAGTTTTTTACTGGAAATCATCACAAAATTTTTTGACATGGCTGAGGCCATCGCGCTTCTTTTCCCTTTTCCTGAGCCTACCATTTATTGGGACCGTTAACCTAATGAGAATGGCTAATGGAGCTGGAGTGAATATCTTTGAGAGACAGTTTCTCCAGCGCTAGCGTATGGTGATTAGAAGATGCACAAACAGGCCTTTGTGAAACAGAACGCTGTTGAAAATATGGAGAAGCGTGCTCGTCAACGGTGACATCCAGCAACTGCATCCCCGAAATCCTTAAGGCCTGTCCGCAATTTGCAAGCCTCGGAAGCCATCGCTTATTGAAATATTAAGTGCCACAAACGTCATATCCGTCGTCTTGGTGCAATACGCATGATCACGAAGTAAGTAAACTTAGCTTCATTATTAGTTATGCATGTGCATGTGATTGCTGTACCTTATGATCTGACCCCACGCAACAACTTCCAACCAAGTCTAGAAAGGTACCTTTATTTAGTTGTCTGGTCATATATTTCGAAGTTTTGTACACACAGTTACGCTCCGCATAGAAGTGGCAAAGCAATAAGCTAATGCATACAAGATACAGTTCACGTTTAAACTAAAGCGGACGTTGCTACGCAGTGCCTTGGATGAATTAGGTGAATGATTCACTTTCCAAACATAATTTATTCTGAACAAAATTTGACTTGTGTTTGCATTTTTAGTTGCTGTACCGGTCTTAATTAATCTCGTGACAACTTCTGATAATTGACGCTGTATCTATTCCAATGACCCGAATATGATATTCTAGCGCTCATGCCGCAGCAGAGTTGTCGTGGCTGTGCATGCCGCACCATTGACGGTAGGCTACTGTGGTTTTCCCATCTTGCACTCTAATGATCTGCTAAGCAATAGAAGTATAACGGTGTATGGATGAGAAACCTTTTTCTGGCGCGCTGCATGATTTCAAAGTTAAGCAAGCATCAACTCCACAAGGAATGAGTGAAACATTTCACGCGACCTGTAACTAACCCGTTCTGTTGTTATTCACTCGGTGAAAACCAGAACGGCCAAGTTCACATAGGTAGCAGTTCATGTAAATGAAGTGTTTAACCAATAAACTAATACTCTCCTAAAAACGGGGGAGTGTACAATGCGTTCACGATCCGCAACGTTGGAATACTTAAAATGACTTTTCATTATTTTCCCATAAAATAGGGGTAACATTATTGGCGCCGATAACGTAAGCTCTTTATTCGGAACTATATGCCTATATTATCAGAGCTTACGGCAGTCCATATTTGCCCTATTGCATTGTTGTGACTGGAGTGGTTTCATGCCGCCAGGTAAACTGCATCGCTTACGATTCCTGTGCTGACCAGCTTGTGCGAACGCCACGGGTGTCGAACGATGGTAAAATTTCGCTAATTCCTCCTTCCAGATACAGAACCAACACCCCCTGCGTGAGTTTGTGTAAATAATTTACAAAATACCTATTAGTATAAAGATATGCGTCGGCCAACTTCCTCCGTGGTTCCAGTGGGCTGGTTTGGATTAAGCTTGCTTGTGCGAATGGTTTGGCGGCAGTTGTTCGTGACATAGTGGGTTTCCGTCTGCCAAGGGCTCTCCTCATAAAACACCAAAATTATATGCTTACAATCACGGCGACGTGGCGGAAGTGACTCGCAGCTGGAAGTGCACTGCCATACGCACTACATTGATGCCCGTCATCCAGAACAAAGTTCCCATCTCAGCACTTCTGAAGCAGACGGTCCTTCCGAATACAACCAAAAGTACGACCTCACGTCTAAAAAATCAGATAATACCGCTGCATTCATTCATACCAAAATGCATACAACTACGCACCACAGAGATTATATGCTACAGCTATACTCGCAACATTGTTGTAAGCTTGAAAATCAATCGCGTTTTTATTGCTATGCTTATACGTATTCAAGCGTGCCGCTAACTCGCGAACATACTATTCCTTTATTGATGTTTTCTAAAGAGATAATGTTATTAATTAGAACGTCGACAGCACTCTTTATTTGCACTTCTTTGCATGGGAGAGTTGAAGTGTTGGACTGGATGACAAAACGTCCGGCGATGCAGCTGACAAACGATAGTTAAGGTAAGGTTGGGACACGCGTATTGCAACTACTGTCCCTTCTCAGAAGTGTTTTGACTACCTTTGTCATCCCGACTACTTGCACTTTATGCACGCATGGAAAGTCCCTCATACCATAAAACGTGAACACACAGCTACAACCACTTTGTTAGGCAACGGTATACTGCTGTCCACGTTTAGCTACCACCTATTAGCCCGCGCCTTTCCTGTGTAAGCCGTATGCCGTATCTCTAACTGTGACACCTGGTGAAGTGGTCACATGCTTACGGTTACTGACACGATATAGCTCACAAGCTTGATTGGTGGATCCTATAAGATAAAAGAGAAAAGTGTAAGCACGCATTGCGCATGTGGGGGATTTAGCAATCTATGTAAAAATCTGGGTTTCACATCCGCAGACTTACAAAGCCTGATTCAAAAGGCTGCAACATCCATGGTACTTCAGATAAACCACTCGTAAAACCTTGGTCCACATTTTCCCCACGGTTGTTGACTAACGGGCGTTACAATAGAAGCTTGCCAAACCTGTAGATCGCCAGTGGATACGTTTCCCTGGTAGCAAAATTTTCATCTGCTTGGCGTCAGCGTCCCATGGATAGGTAGCCCAACAAGACATTGTGGTCGAACAACCATCGCTACGACTCTGGAAGCTCATCTATTATGGTCTGTTCTCTCAAGTTCGGCCATACCTGTATGCCGGGGAGTACAAGGCGCCTACGGATCCGTACCCTTTTACTGTTATAAGCAAGTTGGAGCAGATAAACGTCAATTTGGAAGCATCTCCAGCAAAACTTAAGTTCGAAAACCTGCAGGTGTTCAAAGTCCTTGCGATGCCATGGCGTTAAGCTTCCTCCAAATCGACAGTGGAATATATCGCCAGGCATAGGAATCCTACTAAAATTGGCACGATAAGGCAATGGATGGTACATCCACCTCACCAGTGCAGTGTGAAGATGTTACACCTTTCTGAGGTATATTGTCCTTGGTCTATACTACTGCGCCCGCCCATAGCTCATTCCAAAGACCACAGTCAGCTCGTCGATCGTCCGAAACATCCGCTCAAAAAGGCTTCATCCCCCGCAAGCGTCCTACTTAAGTGAGATGGTTAACTCTCGTGGACCTGCCAGGTGCACCCACCTGGCCCAAGGGTTGTTTCCTCGGACAATGACACTGGTCATGATTTGAATTCCATACACACTTGTGTAATACAGCATCATAATTTACGCAGCCCTATCTCTGACCAGTACCGCCAGCCCCAACCGTGACTGGAGAATCCTGACTAGGCCTTTCGCTGAACCAAAGGAAATTCGGGTGTACCAATGCCATTGCTAGTCCTCGATACTAGCTCTCCCTAAGTACCATTATCAGTTCTTCGTATTACCTATGTCACCACTCTTCAGCTGCAGCGAGTCATCGTAAGGGGCCTACATATTTGCGCTAGGAGCCACTCCTTATCTCTCCAACACTTACTCTCTTGAATGGTTTGCATCACACACCTTCGCTGGTTTGTTTACTTCTTCTGTCAATGTGAGCATCCACTAATAAATAGAAGGCGTAATGAGAATTCAGTTGCTGTCCACTAGTTCCCTCGTTTAGCACCATTACCCTTCGTTCCTCTTATCTTCATCACCTTTTCTGCAGTGATTCGTTGTAGCCCCCATACATCTTTGCGCATATCCAGAGCTACTAGGAGACATTCCTTGTTTCTCCATCCTGTAAGCTTTTAGAATGTCTGTCTCACTTACCTTCGCTGGCTTTCTGATTTATTCTGACACTGTAGGAATCCGCTAGTGACCATACTGTTTAATGGAATGACTACATCTGGCCACCGAAATTTTGGCGTAGCGACATTATCTGTCGATCCTCTTAACCTCAGTACCTCTACTTAGGAGCAACTAGTGGACGTAGGTTCCAATCATCCCTGCACATATCCAAAGCTTGCTAATAGCCCCTATCTTACCGCCAACCTTCATTCTTCGGGACTGTCTGTGTCACATACATTTGCTGTCTGTTGACTTATCCTGGGACACTTTAGGTATCCACTAGCCACTAGAAGGCTTCAACCCAATCCCGTTGTTAGCCGTTGATACTCTCTTTCCCTTAGTACCATCATCAGTTCTTCGTATTACCTCTGGCACCTCTGTTTAGCGGCAGCCATTCTGCCTAGGCTCCAACCATCTCTGCGCATATCCGGAGCTTGTTAAGAGCCACGCTTTTATTCCTCTCTGGGACTGCGTGCGTCGCATATATTTGCTGGCTGTTGACTTACGCTGGGACACTGTACGTATCCACTAGCAACTTGAAGGCTTCACGCCAATGCCATTGCTAACCCTCGATAATCTCTCTCCCTTGGTGCCATTAGCAATTCTTCGTATTACATACGTCACCACTTTTAGCTGCAGCGAATCATTGTAGGTAGCACAGACCTTTGCGCTAGAAGTCACTACTTATCTCTCCAACACTTACCCTTTTGAATTGTTTGCATCACACCTCCGCTGGCTTGTTGACTTCGTCTGTCACTGTAGGTATCCACTGGTAATTAGTAGGCTTAATCCGAATGCCTTTGCTGACCACTGATACGCTCTCTCCTAGTGCCACTATCTGTCGCTCTTCTTAGCTTCATTACTACTGCAGCAATTCGCCGTATGCTCCATGTCCCTTCTTCACAGGTCCTGAGCTTCCTAGGATACACTCGTTGTCTCTCAGTCATACATTCTCCTGGAATGTCTGTATCACTCTCCTTCGCTGGCTTGTTGGTGTATTCAGTGACCCTTTAGGCATACACTAGTGACCAAGCGTCTGATTGGAATGGCTACATCTGGCCACTGATAGTCTTTCCTAGCGCCACCATCTGTCGGTCGTCTTAACTTCGGCACCTCTGTTTAGAAGTAGCTAGTGGTCATAGGCTCCATGCAATTGTGATTATCCAAAGCTGGTTAAGAGCCACTGCGTATCTCAATAATCTTTATTCATTTAAAATAACTGCATCGAATCTTTCCGCTGCCTTACCGCCAATAGACCATTAGATCTCTCGCGCGGCAACCTATTTATTTTTACTCTTATTCTGCGCTCCCTATCGTATTACGCTAGCTACGTCCTGTTCATGCATCTTGCAATCACCACCAATATTCTAACTCTCTTTGCTTTCTCCCCACGCAATGTTTGGCTCATACTAAACCGATACTCCGTGGATTACTTATTGGTACAACGCGCTTGTTTCTACGCATGCGTTAGCAGTCTACCCATACGGCCAATTATTCTATAGGATATTAAAAAGGCACTTTCAGCATAATCATTGTTGCACAGTATACATGCTTTTGCCTCAACCCCAAATGTTGCAACATAAGACGTTAAAAACTTTTAACTCCACGCCAGTTCTTGCGGTCTTCTCTCGGTTGTCCCTCACTTCCCATTTCTCCGAGGTCCGGAACTTCTTGGAAAGCTAGGACTGGACTTAGGAACAGGTTTCGCCCAAGACGGACATAACAACCAACAAAGACTTACATGGTTGCACACCAAAAGGACCCAACTACAATCACCACAACCCTGTCCAGTATGGAGTGCTGGACATATCTTCATACTCCCATACATTATGCATCTGAAAATTCCAGATGGCAGAAAATTTGTATTTTTACTCACCTGGACACACAACAAGGCGACTATTCGCGATGTTCCCCTCCTCAACCGGCCTCAACAGTCATGGCGGCCCTGCTCAAGTTATCAGTCCAACTAACAGAGGACATTAGAAGCCATTTGACTGCAAATAACCGAGTATGAAAGCAGTTGTCAAGCAGCTTTTTTAGTTATGCATCAGTGTTCAAAATGCTTCACGGCAGTGTTGCTGGAGGTGGTGGGTTTTCGTCTAGCAAGCCTTCTCCCTATAAAAGCCACAGATGTCTGTTTAACAGCACTGCGAAGTGACGGAAACGACTCGCCACTGATTAAAGTAATTTAAACGTCTACAAATACCGTTTCATTCCACTTATAGTGCCTTGACCGTTTCAACTACATACGATTGAACAAGTAGTATCGCCGTGCTCCACGACTGCTTGTAAACCTTGATCATGCCTGATTTAGTGTGTCTCTATAAATTTGAGGATAAACTATTTAGTTATTTATTTAGGACTACGATTAACCGTTCGGAAAATCCGTCCTACAGAAGCGTTAAAAATATCTCAATGCTATTCAAATCGTGATCAACGGTAGTGTTCCAGGACGTACTAGGTTTCCGCCCGGCAAGGGTTTTCTATATAAAAGTCACAAATGTCAGTTTATCAACCCTGCGACGTAGCGGATTTGACTCTCCGCCGAAATAAAGTCACTGACCACAACTTCACACGGATTATAATCTTAGTACCAGATACTTGCGAGCAAAACGTGTCTGTCAAACACTGTATCAGACTCCTACGCCTAAGGAAAAATGGGGATCAATCTCCGGCACCATTCAACTCCCCACCCAGCATTTCCGAAAAAGAACCACTTAGTGAGATTACAGTGCTTTGGCGCCATATTTCTCTTTAACACCAATGTGCATGCCATTCCGCCCTGGATTATTCCTATGCAAAGGTATGTACAATTTTTGAGTCGTTTAGGTTGCCAACACATATCTCTGTCGTGCGGTGTACACGCTCTTAGTGTTTCTGTGGCTCTCTCAATCACGTGATCAAGCTTGTACCCGCGTTTCTCGTTTCGCCGAGAATATTTGCATGAGCTTGGAAGGTATATACTACTTACACTTCTTACGCTGATGACTCCCAAACGCCAAAGAAACTATAACCTGGTGCCACAGAGCAACTGTTTGGATATTCAATAGGAAACTAGCAGTTTGTTAACATTAGTTCAACCGGACAGTGCGCTGCAATATCAGGTTTAGTCATAAGCTAGTGGGAATTTACAGCACAGTAAGCAGGTTCTAGTATAACGCGTATTGAAGACATCGATCTGTGCTAAACATTACATATAATCACAGACCTGGCATTACGTGAGCCGTAAAGCATTTCCAACCTCTAATTTCTGATGCGATATAGCCTTCCACCGTCTAGCTTTGCTTGGAAGTACGTTGCTATCTGGGCTGAGAAGAGCTCACAGCACACAATAGCACAAAATATAACTATCACGGTTATGTTAGTGCATAGTGCCAGCTGGTAATACAGCGGTAAACCTGCAACCCATTGCGTGCACAGACGATGAAACCAGAAAAATGAATAAAGGTTCCTGCCCGTCCTGGTCAGCAGCATATTGCTGTTAGCTCGAAGGAACACGGCAACCGCAAGCAGATAGTCCAAGGTTAATGCACTATGTAGGCAAAATTGTATCAACCGTAGAAGTTGCATATTTGGCGGCTTATTATTCAGTCGGAATAGACATCCCTGCATACCACTGACATCCTTGAACCAATGCATGGGACCATAAAGTTGTCTGTGAGAATATGAGAACAATTAAGGATTTTCAACATACCTACCTGGATTACCAACCTGTAAAATGCTTTTACACACTACGATGTAAGCAATAATTAAATAAAAGAGCTTAATACATACCTATGTCCGAGCATTACAAAAAAGAGTAACATAACTGCAACACCATTTACTTAGAAATTAAGGCTTAGAAGTATCACCTTCCACTGCAGGCTAGCCGAAAAACCTACTTGCGTTGTCAGCGTTAATTCCGTGGCCACTTGGGCGTTGCGGCCATGTCCACGGATGTGTTCCAGGCATCTACTGCTATCCGTTAGTATATGGGAAGAAGAAAAATGAGACCAGGCGAACTGCCAAGGAAATTGAACAGGAATATGTTATGTATGAATAAAAGCATTTTGGTACTTTGGTGGCGGTTAGATGGACCGAAACATGTTTTATAGCAGGTCTGTTATTTTGCACGCCCGTGCGGGACCCTATACTTGTTGAATGCGAGAGGCAAATACTGTCCGAATAGGCTTAGCCTAAGCAACAGTTTTCCTGTTTGGAAACCGGAAGTATCGCGCGCTTTTAACCGGTGAATGAACTGAGGGAATCAAAAGAGCATAGAAAGTAGTGGCATATGCGACCAGGATGTCGGCAGAACCATCAGTCACCAGTGGTAGAGATTGTCGTCTAAACATGTAAGAGGGCCAGTGGGGTTTCTACGCCGGACTAGGGACCCTTGAGAAGCATAAAGTAACAAGTTTGGTAATCGGACGTTTATCAAGTAGCTGGGAGCTGGTGTGAATCGCGGGGTGGGAGAAGTTGCAACGAAAATAGAATGAGTTACGTACTAAGGTGTAACGAGCATACGGCTGCCAAGCTAGAACTGAAATGGTCCTGGACTAGCGGGAAAAGATAGGCAGCAGGGCCAAAAGCTACTAAAGGTTCCACTCCGAGGTGAACTTCTACAGTAAAGCATCCAACTCAAACAGGCGGAAGAGAAGTGCGGTGGTGGGAGTTGGAGTAATTGTGATGAAAACCCACTAGCTATCACAAGACGAGGCACGGGCTAAGAGGCGTTCAACGTTGGAACTGCATTATGGAGGAAAGGGGTTATATACTACGGCTGTAGCCAGAACACGGTTGCAGTGTTAACGGCCAAAATGAACAAGGTAGCGAATATGCTGAGTAACTGCGCCGATAGATACTAAGCGCTCCACTCCAAGGTAGACAACTACGGTGAAATTGCAACGTATCAAAGATGACTTGGGAGGTGAGCGGCTGTGTGCCGGATTAATTATTAATTAGGAGTGGCATACTGTTTTAGGATCAGGCTGGAATTAATAAGTATACCTTGTTCAAACAGGACGGAGAACGGACGGGACGATGTGCTACAGCTGTGGTAATAAACGCTGGCGGGATTGGCCCTGAAATACCCAGGTGGATCCAAATAATACAGGCAGGATTGTCAAAGATACTGTGTTCCACTCCATAGTGGACTTCTACTTTGAAATACGTATTACAAATAAACGGCAGAGAAAACTGCTAGCAAAAATCCAGCAGGAACCGGAGGCTATACTAAGATGCGGCATGACTAATATGCTAACAAAATTAACAACGGTGAACTTACGGAGAGGCAAACATACTACAGCTGTAACCAGAATACGGTTGCAGCGAAAGATCTGACAGTTAACAGGGGTAGCCGGATGAGCTGGACAGCAGCGCCAAAGGACAATAATTGTTCTACTTCAAGGCAGGCTGCTACAGCAAACATGCAGGTTCATTTCTGGCTGGCTTTTTAAACGTACTCACGCTACCGCTGTAGTATATAAATCCCGCACTCTTCACAACTTTGACACCCTGTTTAACCCTTCACCCAGCTGTCTCACTACCATCCGATTACTGAACATGTTACGTTATTACTTTCATGGGTCTCAAACCCGGCGTATTAACTTCAATGGCTTTCATACATGTTCGACCGATAAGTTCTATTACTGTCAACCGATCGGTCAACCCAAATCATTAACGCATATTAAACCACTCACTATGTTCTGATTCTCTTAAATCATTTACCGCTTAACAACACCTGATGCTCACGGTTTCCACACAAGACAGCTTTTGCGTACGCTAGGCCACTTCGGACAGCATTTATCTTTCACATTCAGCAAATATCAGGCCTCGTGTTTGAACGCAAAACAACGGATATGGTGTATAACATATCCGGTCGCTCCATTGCTTTCAACCAGCACAACGTTACCATAACTTTTCCATTTATACAATAACATAGTCCTGTTCAGTTTTGTTAGCACTTGGCTCGGTCCGTTTTCCTTCTCTCCCTTGTTCTAAAGGATAAAAGTACCTGTACGGAACCTCGCTGAGGACATACCTGCGACGCTCCCACGGACACGGAATCAATACAGAACAGAGAAATCACCCGCACTTCGCAATTCTGACACACTAAAGGAACCCAGAAAACTAATCAAATCCATACAAGGTACCTAAGTCGTCCGACTTCAACAGCTCCAACCACTTGCGGTTGACTCCGAAGTAGACTACACAACCATGGGAAACAAATTGGCAAAACCTGACTGCGAAATCCGCGAGGGTAATAAATCTACTGCAATCTTGACAATGCCATATCACCAGTCGGCAGTGTTCCAGGACGTGATGGGTCTTCGTCTGGCAAGTGATTTTCTATAAAAAGCCACAAATGTACGTTTAACAACACTGCGATTTGGTGGATGTGACTCGCCAATCAATAAAGTCACCGCCCCTAACACACGTTGGCAAGTTGACCGACACCATTTTTACAAAATCTTTGCATATATCTGCTCTCTCACGAACATGCCTACATATATGATTAGTGACATGCCAATATTCTTCAATATTTTTTCAGCTTTTTCCTCATGCTTCACTCACCTGACCCACACTGTGTACACAATCTCACCGGGCTAGTTCGTCGTCGACATACTCCACATTAGTGAGCTGATTTTTATCTCTACATCTCGCCTTCTGTGGACTTAAGCTTCGCACAAACTTTGGGCCACATGGGCTTACACTGCTGTATCCAACTGTACTACTCCTGCGCTTGGTGCGGCTAATCTTGCTATCATGTACAATATTGCAATATGCTGATCATGTCCAAAACGCGTGCTTCGCTTTGCTGAGAATAAAATATTTATTTTTATTTACCACGAAGTTTTCATGCCCTGATAAAAGGATACCGTGTAGCTGTTTCACTTGATTAAATCAAGCCGGTCCCTCTTCATGAGGGTAGTCGATGGAATTTTTCTCATAGAGTCTGCGCAAGAAATCAGCGGTGACTTCGAAATTAACTTCACAAATAGCGAGGTTACTTTACTCAGCAAAGACTTAGGGATACATAACGATATTGTAAAAATTAGGTTCAGTGGCAATGGCAAGGCCTATTCAAAGGCCCCGCAACTCCACTACCCTTAGAAAAAGAGAAGGGGCTAACAGCATTCTGGGATGTATAGAGCAGAAAGGAGACCCTCTGTTAGCTCCATCATCTTCCCATTATTGTGCGGACGCCTCAATTCGCTGAGCAACGGGGTTCCACTGGGAACGTTGCAGTTGCCTTGAAAACAACAATACCTCGGCATAATCATCAGATGGAAATCCGACAACCGCTTAAAACTTCCTCCGTGTGGGCCTCGACGACTTACTAGGGTAAGTAGTTCTAGTCATTTGACACAAGAATAAAAAGACAACTTTGCTATTTACTCGAAGCCTCTGCGGTTAAACAGCTTCTAACTATGTCCACGTGCCACATCCTCCAGGCTAGCAAAAGCAACCCTCCTAGCTCAGCTCCTAGACCTCCACTTTGCAAGCCCCGTGAAAAGCAGACATACAAGGCAGCGACATAATCCCGGAAGAACAGGTCCACCCACTAAAGCAGAATGGGATAACAAAGGTTTCGCGACTCCGGGACACTTTTCGAAGCGCGCCGCTGAACCTCCTTAATCAGGTTGCCTTCAGTCTTCGTTAAAGGATGGGCAGCAGGCAATCCGTACTCAAGCATCGGCTTCAAGTGGGAGGTAAAGCGAAGCTTGAAGATTGCTGACCTAGATGTGGTGAAGACTCGTTGCATAGGAGGGCAGAGGTCTATGGCAAAGGCGCCCTCTCTAAAGTAACCTGAGTTGCTCATAAGTCAGGGGACAGAAGTATTCTAAAGCCGTTCTCTTGAGAGGCATTTTTGAGCAAGAACCCATAAAAATGTTAGACCCCGTACGGACTTTGTCTAATAAGTTGATAGGCTCATTCGTTCCAAATGGACATTCAGCTGTCATTGCTTACCCAAGTACACCAGATCATCGTTGTCTCGCGACCACATCCGTCACTGCCTGAACTTAAATAGTTTTAGGGCTTTTCCTTTTGCTGTGGTTCCTTCGACTAATTGGACGCGGTAAACGACAGACTGAATACTTTTAACCATTGCCTAATTACCAGATGTCATGTAATTCCATGCAGCCAAAACATTGCATAGGGGCTTTCTAGTGTTTTCGTGTATAATTTTCACGTATGCGTCCATGTTTGATTACGTACGCTTAGAAAGTGCGTTTTGCGTCCATAGTATAGTATATTATGGGTGATGCTACTACAGAGCTACTTGGTACATTTCTAGATAGCAGCGCTATTAGGCATCGGTGGCAATGAGACACTTTGTATACTTTTTATATTTTCTCCGCAAATGATTGAAACGAAACACAGCGTTTTAGCTCGATTTTAGGCCACCGTATTGGCAATTGCGCCGATACTCGTGACATACGGCACGTATTGTATTAATTTTGCTTTTATCGTGTACATCGATTATGCTGTGTAATGACCAGCGTGTCAAGCTTCTACGTCTTCACGATACTTTTAGTTCAAACTAGGTTTTCACTCTTAGCTGCCGTTAAAGCCATTTGAGTTTGGCGCTTGAGGCCAGCTGCCCATTAAACGATTACGTGACACGAAGCCATTTCCGCCATCCTGGTGCAGTACTTGTGATCAAGGAGTACATAAACTTACCTTTATTATTATTCATGCAGGAGCATGTGGTTGCTGTACATTATGTTATGACCCCATGAAGACAACTTCTAGCCGTCAAAAGATATACCTTATTACCTTATTTCTTGATGTATCTGGTTTCCAGGTAGATGCGAACCTCGATGCTGTTACCACTTATTACGTTTGCACTGATAACCATTCTCCTTACTTTGGTCACTGGTAATGTGGTCGCTCTATAAACAATGCGAACACATGTGCAGCCGGTACTCCATTGTGCGTCATGTAATGCTGCATATTTACCGTGACTTGTTTGTATTCTATAAACAAATAAATAAATAAATAATTTATCCTCGTCACTGCGAGGCGCACCATCAAGGGCGTGATCATGGTAGTACAGACATGTATGATCAGCGATTGCACAAATTAGTACATTTTGACCAATAGCATGGGAATTTATGTGTGTGTTGAGATGTAAAACTATGCTTAACTGTGTATTTGGAAGGAGACATGTTATGTAAGTAAGTAAATGTGACTGTGTGGGCTTTTGTTTGTTGTGTTCGCCATCAAAGAGGGAATCAATGGAAAGCTATGAATCAGAAGACGTCCGTGATGTGTGAATGATCCTCCGGAAAAATGAAGAGGCAGTGACTTTATTTAGTGGCGAGTCACATCCGCCACGTCACAGTGTTGTTAAACGATACTGTGGCTTTTTATAGGGAGAACGCTTGCCAGGCGAAATCCCACCACATCCTGGAACACTGCCGCCAAAACCATTTGCTGGAACGGGATTTACCCGAACCACCCAGCTGGCACCACGAGAAGGTTGTTCGGCTAGCCAGCCATATATGTCTGACTCCTTCGACTAACTTGTTCGCATGTATTCGGAACAACGCACCGATGTTACTGGTCTCCGTAGCACTTGATTTCGACAGGATGGTCGTAGTGTCTTGGTTTCATAAATCTCGCCGTATATGTAAAATGCGGCTCTGGAAACCCATCAGTCACCTGCCCCAGGGGACCGCATCCACCCTGTGGAGTTTATCATGTCTGCCAGTAGGTTCTTTTCCAGTAATTCACTCAGAAGATGGTTTCGATTGCGATCCCTCCACGGTACTAACGGATGCCAGAAGGACAGCTTTAGCCTATACTGATGATACCGTTGCTATGGGAGCAAATCAAAGCATATATATGTCGATTGGGTGTAGTACACTGTTAGCAATCACGGGGAAAATGTGTGCGAGGTCGCCAGGAACATGAGGTCATCGCTGATGACTTGTGGTGTCGCATCATGCATAAAATCTTAAGAAGCGCGCAGTCTTCCCTCTCCAGTAGGTCACCACTAATGCTGTTATTCACTGTAAGTGGCACTTGTTATCTGCATAGATGTATTAAAGCGAGGCTGCATGCATGGTTTCGGTCTGCCGGGTTGACCGCCGCGCATGGCACCTAAGCTATCCAAAACTGGTTGCATTCCGTACGGCGCAATGTTCACAATGAACATGGGACAGAAGCCTCAATAGTCCGAGTGAAGTAAGCATTGACATATAATTTCAACTCATAATTACATTTCAGGCAGTAAAAATTGTAAAGTTAAACAGAAGCATGGAAGCCTGATGTACCCGTAAAACCTTTATGACTGTACTTATATTTCTGGATAAAGTTGCTTCTTTGCTGCACGCTCTGTGTTACTTAGGTTCAGGAACATGTGCAATGAACATGCACAATGACTTCATTTGTGTGGCCCTCTAGGATTTTCTCGTTTTCGCTTAAGTAGCAGAAATACGGTTAGGGCTACACCGGTGTGCGTTCAGCACGCGCGCTGGCAACATCCTGGAGCTAGGTCAGGCGCGAAGCAGCATGTATTGTGGAAACAGCGGATGTAAGACGTGTGTATATTTTAGAGTGCTACGTGCCGAATTCGCATCGTTCGAACAGGTGATCATGTTTGCCTGCCGGCGGGATCACACCGAGCCTTAACAGCCACCGACCGCGCGTCCATTCCCAACCCATGGGTTTCTGACGAGTTTCACTGAAGTTACTATCGATTTACGGAACATCACCCATTATATTTTTAAGGATTATCAGAGAGGTTTGTGGAGGATTTCTGAACGACTCCAGCGTGCAGCTCGTCCTGGAAATCTTGGGGTTCCTACATGGCACTTGGTGGCAAACGCATGACCATAGAAGGATTTTGTATAGGCGGCTTATAGAGACGGAATTAATGTCAATCATTTTAAAATCGTACGGTTATGCTGGGTGGTGTACTCTAGATGGGGTTTTATAGTCGCGGTTATGAGGGAAGAAAACCACCAAAACTATGGTTGCATAAAAAGCTTTTGAGGTAAAAATACTCATTTTGTGCTCGGTTGGCAACAAGCTTGCACTCCAGTGAAGGTTTGAAGTCGTTCACAATAGAGATGCCTAAGCACCGTTCCTCAAATGCAGGTCGCGGCTGTTAGCACCGTAATCGCTTTACTTCGCGAAGTCAGTAACTGGCATTTTTTGTCGTTTAAAGGCAAATCTCATTATGGAAACATAGAGTAATCCCATCTAAAACGCACAATAAATTACCAAGACAACATTTGTTTATGAAAGTCACGCTGTACTGCTCTAATTAGATTGTGCACCAGCAGGTGTTCGCAGATTCTGAACTTAGAGGAGTTTTCAGGCACTGCAGCGCGATGCTTCTCAAACTAAGAGGTCTATACTTAAGTGGCGCCGACTCAGAACCATTGTGGATGGCAATAACGGTTGTCACCTTCCAATCGCATGGTAGCTTGTCTTCCTTAAGAGACTGGTTGAATAAAGCCGCGGCAGGATACTGAAGGACGCCAGCCTGTGATTTATCTATGAGTGGACCTACATTGTTATCTTTTTGGGCGCTACACGAAGTACCTTGGTGGACTGACACGTAATACAATGCTTTGCCCACTGGTGGATGTCAGAGCGCACATTGTGCCAAACAATGCGACTTGTGATCAACCTAACGGTAGCGTGAATGCTTGGACGCGAGCGACCCTTGGAAATGATAGAAAAGGACTCGGCGGTATCGCTGAGGAACGTAGGATCGGGGCTTACCCACAGGCATGTCACAATGAACTTTAGTGTCCGCGTTAAGAAGCGGCGCAATGGTAAGTTTGCTCGGTGGATTTGCGTTCATCAGCATAAACTCAGGCTCTATCTCCTGATGAGCAGTGATTTCCTCTAGATCTGTGCTGGACGGGAAATTTCGTACAGTGCAGTGCGTGACGTGGCGCCGACCATCACGTTAATACTGGCGTCTAGATGACGGATGTCAATTGTAAACTGCGACAGGTAATCCTATGCCAGGTTTCACGGGGAAAAACGATCCGAAGAATCGTGAAAAGCAAAAACATTGGCACCCGTTCCGCAAGAATGGTAAATAAACGACCTTCGTGAAGCTGTCCAAAGGGTAGTGACCTGAAGATCCTCGTGTGACCTTGTAAAGTATCTTAAACCATATTTAAAGTTTAGCTTTCTTACCTACTAGGGATATACGCGGGTGGCCTGTTGGAAGCTTGTTCCCGTTTGTCTGAAACACAGGTAGGATATTAACCTTTGGCGCGCGACTTGACTGTGGACGACGCCTTGTTCAACTACTCGACGCCCAACTACATCCTCCCTATCCATCCCTCCACCAGTGCCCTATTTTTAGCTTTGGCTATTTCTCCCGTGCAATAAACCGTCCCCTAGCTATTTTTTGCGGTATCCCGTACGCTAACGGTTAGGCGTTTAGTCTCCTACCAGATATATAGCGCGCGCTTGAAGCGCTATAATTTGTGACCCCGAACACCTATTTTGGTAGGTTTGTTACTAATATTTCTTTTCAGATATGTTAACTTATTCCGTCTACCCTTCTAATTTTACTTTTTACTATTTCGGTTCTCTTGCACTGGCTCCGTCTTTTTCATCATGTAGGTCTTTCACCCAGATTCGGATGATCAGGTTAGTGCGTTCGGTCTATCTCTCCCGCCATTCCGAGATCCTAATCCTAAATCCTGGTTTACTCTACCAGAATCCATTGTTCGGTACTTGACGCAACCTCTGACAGTGCCAAATTTCACTGGGTTTTGAAGCGTTTTCTCAGCAAGTCGGCGATGATCTCGACGACATTTTAGAACTTTCCGAATTTCAGAAGCATTACGATGAGCTTTAGGCCGTCGTCTTAAAGCGATACGGCATTACAGCCAATGTTTGCGTTACGCAGCTTCTTAACGAAACTAAACTAGGTGAACGAAGATCTTCTTGGTTGCTGCCCAAGTGGCGGCTCCTTGCCAAACCTCTCTCTGTTGCTGACTCTTTCCTTAAAGAGCTGTGTCTCCGCCGCCTGTCACGTGAAATAAGTACACCTCTGTATGCAAGCGATGCATCTCTTTCTCAGCTCGCTGATATCGCTGAACGGTAGTTGAGAATCCAACGCCCAAGTTTCTCAGGTTCTCAGGTAGTAGAACTAAGAGCATAAGTAGCGACACTTAGCAATCGACTAAAGAACCCAACACGGTCCGGATCCAACCATCGAAATCGTTCTAACCGTCGCACTCGTCCTAGATCACGTACGAAATCTCCACCTACGTCAATCTATTGGTGGTACCACGAGCGACTTGATCATCAGGCCAGATAGCGTCGCCCGCCATGTTTCTTCAAACGCAACCTGAAAGGAAACGGGCGGGCTAACACGTAGGGGTGAGGGACGTTGCTGGCTGTTGCAGTCGCTAGTTCTTCGTCACCGGTCGCAGTATGCGAGAACGTTAACTCTTTGACACCAGTACATAAGTCAGGGTCATCCCACCTGCATCCAATGAGATTATTGAATTGGAGACCAGTTAACGGCACACACCAAAAGACACTGTCGTTCGCGAGTATGGTCAACGCTCGAGCACGCTTTAGTTGAACCTGCGACATTCTATTGAGTAGGCCTCTCTCTTCGCAAATGTCTAGATGTCAATTATTTGCCTGGACTTTATGCAGCACTGTCCTTTGCTTGTTGACGCAAAACAATGCTGTCTGCTCGAGTGTCAAACAAATATGGCAGTTATAGGTACTTTGGCCGACATTGAGTCAATCAGTCCTCTATACGCCAACCAATCCAGCTCATTTATTGGGCAGACGATTAATACCAACGTCCCGCAAGATTTTCGTGCAACGGCACCATTACTATCCGCCAATGATGCAGCAAAACATCCCACCGTCACCAAAGGTCCGCCTGTTCTCACCAAGACCAGACTATTGTCCCCCGACAAGACAAATATTGCTCACGCAGTATCCGAGCGCATGTTGCACTAGACATCGTTTGCCTGTCTAAAAGCTCGCGGGTGCCGCGGCTTCACATGTTACCCAAAAAGCCAGGATAGATGCATCCATGTCGTGGTTAGCAGGTACTCATTAACGTTACCATTTACGCTTGCTATCCTATTTCTCCTCTTCAGGACCTCACTGCTCGCCTGCGCGGCACCCTCTGTGCATGCTATCACCAGGTTCTAGGCGCTGATGAAGATACAGCAAACATTGCTGTAAGCACGCCGTTCAGGCTCTTGGAAATTTTGTGCATGCGCTTCGGTCTCCGCAACGCAGCCCAGAGGTTGCAACGATTTACTGGTTCAGTCATTAGAGGACTACACTACATCTATTCATACGTCGAGGATATCCTAGTTGCAAGCGCTTCCAGAGAACAGCACGTAGATCTCATGATTCGTTCGATAGGCTGGCCGCTAATAGCATCGCTGTCAACGCCGACAATTCTGTATTTCAGTGGCATTTCGTCGAAGTACTTGACTACGATATGGATAACTATGGCATATGGTTTCCAGACGACGAAGGCCTAGCCATCAGGAACTTTCCGGTTCCGACTATTTAAACCCCACTTCGTCGTTTCAGCAGAATGACTAGCTATTATCGGCGTTTTCTTCCACATAGCGCCTTATAGTATTGCTCACACTTTAAGAGTTTAGCTCCTACCGTCGCTTACCTGTCCATTTTCTGACCCTCTATATTTGTTTTTCTGCATTACCTGTACGACGCAATCTCTATGCGCTATTTTATCCAAATTCGTCTGAAAAAAACACCGGTTTTCTTAGCCCACCGCTTCGTTAGCAGGCAGTGTTTGAAGGCGAGCTCGTCTCGTGGGCTTCTTCAGCATTCACCTTGACCCAGTCCTTTCATTATCGCGCTCTCTGTATGTAATCCTTTCTCAATCAGACCGCCATCTTGCAGTGCCCTCCAGTGATCTTGTCTCACCTAACTAGTCTGCTTCTCTCTGACTGCTCCCGCGCTACCGATAATTAAGATATATGCTCTGCAGACTCAACGATACGTTCCTCTTACATAGGGCGACCGCTAGCCTTGTTCATTCTTTATTGTTATAGCTTTTTTCACACCTTTATTCTACGTCCAAATCCCAAAGCTCCGACTGATTCAGCCTCGCCTGAGCGGCTTCCTGCTCTCCGAATTCACTCAGACTTTTGAGACGCAACCTCTCCTGTTTCAGCTGACCAAGCGATCTGTTCATACAACCTGGACAGCCTCGTGGGCTTTCTACTGTTTATCATTTACCCCTTCTCATCCCGATCCTAACCTTATCTGATTGCACAATATGTTTTCACTCCTTATTCAATCGGACGGCCAGCTCTCACTTCCCTGCTGTGATCTAGTCTCACTTAACCTGTTTTCTTTCTCTGACTTCTCCTATGCTATCTAAGCTTAAGCAGTATAGGCAATACAGACTCCATGCTATGTTTCCCTTATATCGCGAGGCTGCTAGACTTGTTCGATCTTTATTTTTATAGCCTTCGTTCCTACCTTCATTGTACGTCCGAATCCCAACGCGTCGACTAATCCAATATCGCCTGAGCGGTCTCCTGCTCTCCGAATTCCTTCAAACTTCTGAAACGTCACCTTGCTTGAATCAGCTATCCCATTGGACTATTCCCTTTACTTCGAAAGTCTCACTGATTTTTCGATTCTTTACCCATAATGCATTTCTCATCCCTACCCTGGCTATTCCTTATCACGGTCTCTGATTGCCATGCTAACTGGACAGCCAACTCTGTGCTTTTCCTTGATCTAGTCTCATCTGACGGTTCTGCTTTTTGACTGCATCCATACTACCGAGACGTATATGAGCTAACCGTTGCATACCCAACGCACTGCATCTTTCACGCTGAGAACATTGCTGGATCTGTTTGCGCATTATTATTATAGCTTCTTTAATTCCTAACCTGTCCATATTTGCTGACCCTCACCATTCCTCTTCCCAAATTAATGACCGACAGTCGCAATGCACCGAATAACCAAGTCTCGTCTAAAGGTCCTCTTGGTTTTCTACTTTGTTCAGTCAACTGTGACATTAAGGAACACGGTTCGGCTAATCCAACGCTTTTGTATGGCAAACTTCTACTAGATATCTAACTTATAATAATATTTATAATGGGTGGTTCATTGCTTTAAGCACTCTTGCGAATGATCTTATTTTCTCTGAGTTCCGCATGTAGCATTTTTGTCTGTTTACGTGGCTGCCTATGCTCGTTGACTTTTTCTACGAGAGTTCCACAGAAACGGTGGTCAGCAATTGAGGAAACGTCCATTGCTTTGCCCTCAACGCTAACGAAACACAACACGCCTGTACCCTGAAATAGATGGATAATTATTTTGCTGTTTTATTACGTACGGAATGGAGAAGCTACTTATTCGCTACCGCAGACAGATTTCATTATAATAAGGTCTGAACAATTGGGTTGAGCTCGCCACTTTTTCTCATACTTTCTACCCGGTGCTTTCTCGCTGACATTTAATTTTAACTCGGCCGTTTCGAAGGACTTTGCAGTGCAGATTTTCATGCCAATTCAAGTGCCTAATTTGAACATATCCCCAAACAATGCTGTCTTTCACTATGGCCAGGACGAAAGGGTTTGGCCGGTTTCAGTCGTGTACAAATACTTTTACATACCACATTTCTGGAGCAGATCACACTACGTTTATCCTCCATTTGGCCGTCGATGCCAGTGTGGCCAAACAATACAACTTTACCCGAAAGGAATTCTGGTTCCTTATTCAGGACAAATTGCGACACCTTTGGTCCTGAACAATTGGGTTTGTCCATTGCTTCTCCTTCATTAATATATTATTAAGGTAAATATTTCAACACCAGATTACTTTGGATACCTCACGGAGATTGTACGCGGTTCTACAGACGACAAATACGCAACATTCCAAAAACGTTCAAATCATTGTTTACCTGACAGGACCTTCATACATCAGCCGGCGAAAATTATGGCGTTATCCTGAGTGCGCGTAACAGAACCCATAACCAATCAATAAGAAGCATTGTCAGTTACAGTTTGTCATTGCACTGGATCGAAGGCAGTGTACCAGGACGTGTCGGGTTTTTGTGTGGCAAGCTTTCTCTCTATAACAAGCCATAAGCGTTCGTTTAACAACACTGCTAAGTGGCGGCTTTGACTCTCCACCGGATAGTCACAGCCCAATACTTCAGACTTTCAAGTCGACTAGGACCAATTCTTGCCTTATTTGGTACAACTGATACATTCCTAACAGAATACTTCGTCGCCAGGTCCCTTTCTCCGTATTCACCGTGGTCCTTTGCGCAACCTTCACCTAAATCCAGTATACGGTGCAATCATAGTTGGTCTTGTTCTTCGTCAGCTCTTTTCAAAATTGCCCAGCTATAGGTCTTCATCTATTCGTGCCAGAGTGGTTACTGCAGTTCACGGCAGGCCGATGGCGCCTATACGAACGTGCCCAAACTCACGGCCATAGGATTTTTCATTTTAACTTCTAACCTAGTTGTACATTTTCAACCATGAGTCTGAACGACCTCCGATTGTCATTGTTGCAATCGTCATGAAACGTCTGCACAGTTGCACTTATTTGATCATGCCACCGGGGGCATGCCTAGCATATTCAAGAATAAATAATCATTCAGTTGCATTTGTATGCTGTCTTGGTCAAAATGACTTTGCTTCACTAATCCGATCCGAACCCTCCGCTCAATGGTGCTGTTGACGCATTCGACCTCCGCCGGTAGCGCCGTCCTACAGCAACATACGGCTGGATGCTGAACGCTTCCTTCTCTCTACACTAGACGCATACAACCTGCAGAAGTCAAGTACAGCACGTTCAGTCGCGAAATGTCTGCGGTTACTCGACCGTTCGACATTTCCAACACGTACTTGAAGGTAACGCCCTCATTATCTTCATACATCACAAGCTGCTTTTGTATAAATTCCAAAATCAATTGGCTGGACGCTCATCAAGTGAGGTTCGTCAGTCGGATTGCTTTGCCCAATTGTTGACTGCTAGTCGACACATTTCCTTTCAACAAAACGTTCTCGCTTATGATTTTACATGAAAACCTACGATCGGCCCTGCCGGGCAAGCAATCGTTTTGTCTGTTTTGGCCACCACGCAAATCAAACGACCAGAGCTTTACGGAAAACCGTGCTTTTTCTTTGCAGATACCCCACACCTTTTGCCTACATCTCATGATACAATTTTGTACGACACATCGACCGGACGACCTCGACTTGTCTTCCAGAAATCTATCGCTTTGTCGTTTTCGACACCCTCTACAATATTACCTACCCAGGTATCAGATCTTTTGCTAAGCCTAGCTTCGAGAGACAGGTTTAGCCGGGGATGCAAATCAACCTTACGGTTTGAGCACGCAGCTCTCTCACCGGTCAGTAAGTCAAACTCCAGCGGCACGTGTCCACTCCACTTGGTCGCTTTCCGCCAGTTTCAGCGCGATTTTCTTATCTCCACCTCGGCTTGGTTGGACTTTAGGCCAAGTTAAACGAATGGTCTGCAGGTTGACCATAACTGAGCCCGGCATCCGTTGACACAAAGCCGTGCCCCTCATTGACGTAGCTGCTAAAACCATAACGCAGGCTTTTGTCGAGCGTTGGGTCGCTTACACGGTTGTCTAGCCACAGTGACGACCGACCGCGATCCGCATTTCAAAGCTTTGACATTTAACGATCTTTATATACTCAGTGGATGCCGGCGCATGCGCACGACTGTATATCATCTGCAGGGAACGACATTGTGAGACGTTTCCACCGACAGCTTGGAGTCTCAGCTAGCTCCGCCGAAGTGTTGTTAGACCAAGGTTCTGTCCATGCTCCTCCTTGGGGCCCATCAGCCCTAAACGCTGATCTACGTAAGTCTAAAGCCGAGTTAATATATGGAAAACACCTACGTTTATCTGGCGATCTCTTCACCGATAGTCCTAGTATACCCCTTTACGACCCGAAGTAGGCTCCTCGGGTAGCCAAGATCATGCGTCAATACAAGCTTTCCAACGTTAACGAACAAAGACGTAAAACTTTTGTGCCACATTAACTGAAGCATTGTCCGTTCGCTTTTCTCAGCTTCGATGGTCTCCGCAGACCTCTGGATTGAACGTACAAAAGTCCTTCCAAGTTTATACAGCGTAAGGATCGCGTCTTTATCCTGGACAAACCCGATAAATGAGAAGCGCTTACTATTGACCGGCTTAAGTTTGTCCACGTGGAACCTGAGTTTGATGAAGATCCATGCTCGTCTTTTGACGAATCGGTTCAGCATATGATGGAAGACTCGCCTACTTTCCACCCCAATGACTAGAAGATGCACCCTCCATCCAAGCCTTCCACTTCAGCTCGTTTGCTGCTCATCGAACTAACCGCCACATCTTTCGTAATTTTTTCTAATTATCGATCAGATAGAATGTCTTAGACGATGCCTACCTCCGGTACAGACAAGTCGATTAGGTCGGGTATGTGCTTTCATTGGCCAGCGCGGTTAGGGAAATATTATTCCTTCCAGGTTCCTTTTCTCGCTTTCCTTTTCCAGCTTGGCCACCGTCGTACACAAACACAGAATCTCAGCAAAAGCCTCAGAAAACGCAAACGACCGACAAATTTAGTGCCAAATTAAAAAGAACGCAAAACGTTTAGAAAGCACGAAAAGCGGTGCCTTTTGCTTGAGGCCTACCACATCCGGTAAGTGTCAGCCTTACTTTTACTCTCGCCAACGCTGTTGCTGATTTTGTTCCATATATCTTCTCTGCATCAACCGGATGAGTGACGAGACTGAAGCGAACATTTGACATACACCAAACTGCAAACATTTGATGCTTACGAATATCTCCCCATTTGCGTTTTCGGCATATCTAGTGGGGACAAGGGTGGGAGCCTGCTAGGTGTAGTATGCCTGGTTCTACTCCAGCTGATGCATCAGTTTTCGCTACCTAATCTCGCAGAGGACTGGCTTGCGACAGACAGTCCTTAGATAGATTGAACGGTCACCTCCAGGTTTTCTTCTAGGGGAGAGCAGGGTAGTGCCCTGGAGCCGCCTCTTTAGGACTGTGTAAATTATTATAAAAAAGTTAAAAGTTATAGCCCTTTTACAAATTAAGGAATAACTTAGGTTGCCAGTTTGAACTAAGTCTCCGTTTGTTTGAAACGCGAGTATGATACCCACCTTCGACGCGTGTGACTCGACCGAAAACAACGCCCCATCTAAGCGCACGAAGCGCAACTACACCCTCCCTTGCAAGCACTCCTCTGGTGCCCTACGTTTAGCCTTAGCTAGCTCTGCTCCCGTTTAATATACCTTTCCCAACTTATTTTCTCATGTTCTACCTTATGCTAACGGTTGGTCGTTTAGTCTCGCACCTTATATATAGCGCGATCGACGCTCTATAGAATACTTTGGCGTTCGACAATCCAGACGCCATCTCGGTGGATGACCTTAAACGAGCATTATGCGCGATTAATGGGTTTGCACTTAACGCTGTACGGAATGAGGGGTTCACCAAACGTTCCATTTAATTTGCGGCTGTGATCCAAATCACTGTTAAGAATGAAGCTGATCTGAACAGACTTGTGACAAACTGCTAGCAACTCCGCAAAGCAACCATGCTTAACCTGCTATAGCTGGAACTGTCGACACAAGTCGTGCTACAATCTGCCTTGGTTAATGGGGAAGCAAGCACACTTACACTGAACGTAAACAATGCACTAAATGTTGGCACCCTGTCCGGTAGAGCTTCAGGCGACCCTTAAAACGAGCGCATAAGTTCAGGCTTCAGCACACGGTATTTAGCATGCAGAAAGATGCAAATGGATCAGAAGTTAAGGCCAAACGATTCACTGGGTACAAAACACTACAAGGTCCTTCTTTAATTCAGGTAGGGATTAGCCGGTACGAGTCCTTCCCGACGCCCAAACAGTTATTACCAAGCAACCCGCGGCCATCCGCCGCCACAATGAAAAATCCTTACTATCAGTACACATGGCTGCCGAGGACCATCAGTTGCATCGGGAGAATGTTAAAAAACTTGGATGTGCAATTATTTGCAGTGGGCGAGAGTTACTCGGGGCTTGGATTTCTGGTCGGTACTCAATCAATTAACAAGTGGAGCCGGAGTGTGTACGAAGCTCTGCACGTTAAAGCAGCAATAGGCACCAGATCGACAAGGAGAAGAGGTGCCCACTCGACCGAAGCAAGTAAACCAATCGTAGGCTGACATTCAAAGCAGGACACAACCAACAGTCATTCTGACCTGGCATTGGTTTGTGAGACTCTGCGTCTCAGGACTGAAGAGCCGCACCTAAAATCTTGCCACTTTTGTTAACGAATCATCTGCAACGGAAATGCCCGGCTCGGAGAACAGGACAATCCTCTCATCCACATCCGAGCTACGGGTATACTCAATAATCTCCACACGGTGGCTTTCTGACCGTGGGCTAATTATAATTTTGTCCTGAAGTCTCTTGCATATATAACACAAATTATTGGATTCTTAGCGTTTTCGCGAATCAATGTCGTTTATTTGCCTATATGTGCGAAGTATGACTGAAACGTATTTTTTGACCACTTACGTCTTACCTAGAGAACTGAGGGGTTTTTAGGCTATATAGAGCATATCTAGATAGGTATGCCTATTTAAAACTTTACTGATTCGCCATTTTTTACATTTTACTTTTTTGCTGATATTTGCTTGTAAAGCAGAAAGCCATATTTTAGCGAAAAGAATAATGGCGTTATTTGTAGACTGCCATTCAATGGTGAATAACACGTGGACTACTGCACATAATGCATCGCATTTATCTTTAGCATAATCGGCGGAGAAAACTTGTTCTGAGCAACTTATATTCGTGCCACTTGTGCTATATTCTAATCTTAGAAAAGGTTTGTCCTCCGTTCTGAGATTTATTCCGTTTTCTTTTTGTCACCAGATCAAATTTAGTGTATTTTTGCTTAGATATTTTGTTAATTTGTATTATTTTTAGTTATAGACGCAGCCTTAATATGTCTCCAAAAACGCGTTCCATAGTTATTTGCCTATCCACAAATTATTTTTAACCATTTTTGTTCCTTATTATTCCGCCGCTAGTATTTCGTTCCATGTGGGCACCATTAAAGGTGACGACTGAGCGTGTCGAAATAGCACAAAGAATTTAAGGTGAAAGTCGTGGTGCATTGGATCCTGTCTCCAAAGAAAACATACACATCTAGAGCTCTGCACAAGTTCCACAACAAACAAAATCAAGGAACACCAAGTTCGCCTAAAAGAACCAAAAGAATATCGAGGTTGGCACGTACAAACACTTCAGCAGTTCACGTAACAAATCCTATACATTTGTAATTAACAACAAGGAACATATACTGTTCTCACTCTTGGCAAGAGAATGGGATAACGTAAACGTTGAACTGATTCCTGAAGGGCGCGGCAACTAGCCAGTCTAGAGTTATACCTATTTATTTATATTGCTTTATTTATCCTTAATGTCTGTATCCCAGAGATCGATTTTTCAAGTCTGGGCCGGATGAAGCATGAACAACCCCGGTACTCGGGTGTCACTTTGTGCCTTATCCAAACGAAGCATGCAACAAATTGGTGCAAAGCATTTTTGTCATCCTTAGCCTAATGTCTGTCCTTCCCACCTCTGAGATCTCGCCTGGATCAATTGCACGATAAGTCTAGGAGCTAAGACTGTAAACCCGGGTCTATTACTAACTTCAACAAATTTCATTCTCGCTTGACCCATTTCTGGCTTGCCTGCAGTCACTCAGGTCTTAAGGACCAACGTGGCCTTGGCAAGTGCGGTTGCAACGTTGGCCTATTATGCCAAATTCGTATCTTCACTATTGCGACTGGCTACCTCTCTTGCCAATTTTCTACGGCGCAAATAGGGTGATGCTTGGCATACCACTCTTGAAAAGGGTAGCAACTTCGAGTGTTTGATTAAGCTGGCCGTTTCGCTGGCAGCGCTTCATTATTCGATCAGGACTTCCTTGTCCTAAATTTCCTTTGCTTTAAGGAGTACTGCGCAGCAATAGTAAGCTTAAATTAGAAGGCTTAGTTACACTCCATGCTCCCATCTTCAACGCTAGACTTTCAAATAGGGTCAGCTGTGATTCTTATAAATAAAGCGGCGGTCAGTTGTAAAACGGACGGTCGCGCAACTCCCGTAAGAAGCAGATTGAGCTACGGCCCCCGTTTTCCTATCCGCTGGTGTCACATCTGAATGCCTACCTCCAGTAGATTTCCAGCACTTTTCCCCAAATTCCGTTCCTTTCTTCCTCCAAGAAACCATGGATAGTTGAACACCATGATGTTTCATAAGCCACAGACCACCTTTCGACTTGTTTTTGACGCACACTTATTTATCTTGTAATACGGTTTGTTATAAACGCTGCTCAGCGCAATGGCAAAAACTTCTGAGTTGGTTTATAATATGCCTAAACCAAAACCACCAGCGGTTCCTTATCTGCATCTTCCTACTCACGTCCAACAATTAACTAGTGTGTCCTGTGGCTCCGCGCAATTGAACCAAACTTGGTAAACGCTTCTTGCGATACTCTTCGCAACCGGGACGCATGTATGCGCACTGATGTGCTGATAGTCCGTGGTGTCCACCACCCATCTGTTCATAACAGAGCCCAACTGTGCCCATCGGTATTATTCAACGCAGCTCTACTCTTTTAACCCCATACTTACTTGCCTACATGGGCGCCATTTATCAATAAGGTCTCAACCAGATCTTAAAGTCCCACCATTAGTCGTTTGTATATCCATTTGTTCCTGCCCCATTCGTTCAAACCGTGGCTCTGCGAGTATGGTTGCAACTAACAACATTACAGATCCGGCTACCAGGGGAATCCCACTAGCTCTTCTCCTCGTAGTGGAATTTAGTGTCGTGAGGCCGCCGCTACGGAAGGCATACATTATTCCAACCTAAGTCACTAAGAAGAATGGACAAAACGAGGTTAATACAAAGTTTTTGAGCCAAACACATTAATAAGTGCGCCGGCCATTGAGTCAAGGCCTCCTAAACCAGACGTCTTGCTTTCCAATTTCTTTTCTCTTGGTCCTATATCTTAGCTTTTATCTGAGTTTTGCATTCGCCAAGCACTATTGGAAGTACTGGTGTACTAGCGGCATGATGAACCAGATCCATTTTTGATCGCCCTTCATGCCATCCAAACATTTATTATTTCATATTCTGTGACACTGGCATAAAATATAGGCGTGTGCCGGAGAACCCGGCACACTGGCTAGCTAGAACTCCAGCTATTTCGGACCACCTCTTGTTTTATCTTGGTCAGCTGTACAAAATTTAGCTCTAAACTGGCTCTATTGCTCACCCTGCATCATGCGTAGAGGTGGGTGAAGCATCAGCTACCCCTTTCTGCCTACTTTTCTCTTCCTGCCTTACACTATTAGTTATTTATGCTGTCTAGCGAACTAGAATAGCCCTCTTAAGAACATTCAGCGACATGATAGGTATGTAACCTTAAAGACTTAAGGTACATCGATGTCACCCATACTGGGCAACCAAAACTATTGAGATGAATTTCAGAATGTGCAAACAGTTGCACAGTAGAGCGTCCCAACACATGGGGCACAATGTAGCAGTCTGGAGATTCCCCGGTTTGCCTGTGTAAAATTCTAACCAAAATTCTATAATTGTACACCTAGGCAACCGGTGTGGTCTGTTGAACTGCTTGTTGAGTTCGAATGCTTTACTTGCTCATCGCCAATTTTGCTTGGCGCTCGTTTCGGTTGCAACGCGCAACTGCCCTGTGTGCTGTGCTTGATCCGTTCCCCTAGCTAGAGCGTCCACGGTGTCGTTCATTTATAGCTAGATAACAGGGAATCTTTTACTGTACAAATAAAAGTTTCCCTGCAACTCGATCCGTCTTCTCGAATCGCTCTCTGGGCTCCCGGTACAGGCAACCCTCTAAAACAATAATGCTTTACGCCTGCATAACTCAAATCCTTGAAACCAAGGTTCTTGAGGCCCTATTCAAGCAAGCTCTTGTAAATTACACGTTTAGAAGCATACTGCCACTTTTCGGAGGCTCATTTATTTATTCCTGACGAGACACCTGTAGCTTACTAGCATAAAATGTGCTAGCATTGAGAAATCTTGCGAAATTTGTCCTATAAATTGATGGGCTTACAGGCTCTTTCTTGCCAAATGCACAGTTAGCTATCCTGGCTTGTCCATGTAAACCATAACCACGTAGTCCCAGGACGGCATTCACAATCGCCTGAAGTTACTTAAATTTTGGGGATTTTACTTAAACTGTGGTTTCTTCGATTACCCGGCCACTAAAGTGTACGAGCCGAGGTATTTGACCATGGCCAAATTACAGAACATGTAATTTCTTGCAAGTGAAAATTCCATAGGGTCTGTCGAGCGTTTCGGCGTGCCTTCTCACGTAATCGTCCAGGTTTTATTACGTACACTCAGAAAGTGTGTTTTAAGGCCACTGCGTAGTACATTGCAAGCACTACTACTTTGGAGCTATATTGTACATTCCTAGATACGTAGCCTTATTAAGAATCTATAGCAACGAGCCACCTTTTATAACCTTTCTTATGTGCTCCGTGTTTTCTTGAAACCCGATACGGCATATGCAGCAACAATTTTGTCTACGGTATTAGCAGTCGCTCCAGAACTCGGGAAATCATGTAAGCGGTATAATAATTTTGCCCTTGTCACGTAAAGCGACTACGCTATACTCTGATTAGCTTATCTAATTTTTAATTATAACGTTACTTTCATTGCAAACAAGCTTTTGCTTTTGGCTGCGATTAAAGCCATTTGAGTTTGGCGCCTGAATTCATCCGTTCATCAAATATATATGTTGTATTTTACGTGTATGCTTTCCAGCCAACAAAAGCCGAATTGTCGTCCGTCGTTAGGATGTATTTATTTTTATGTTTTAAGTTTTTTACTGGAAATCGTCACAAAATTTTTTGACATGGCTGAGGCCATCGCTCTTCTTTTCCCTTTTCCTGAGCCTACCAATTATTGGGACCGTTAACCTAATGAAAATGGCTAATGGAGCTGGAGTGAATATCTTTGAGAGACAGTTTCTCCAGCGTTAGCGTATGGTGATTAGAAGATGCACAAACAGGCCTTTGTGAAACAGAACGCTGTTGAAAATATTGAGAAGCGTGCTCGTCAACGGTGACATCCAGCAACTGCATCCCCGAAATCCTTAAGGCCTGTCCGCAATTTGCAAGCCTCGGAAGCCATCGCTTATTGAAATATTAAGTGCCACAAACGTCATATCCGTCGTCTTGGTGCAATACGCATGATCAAGAAGTACGTAAACTTAGCTTCATTATTAGTTATGCATGAGCATGTGATTGCTGTACCTTATGATCTGACCCCACGCAACAACTTCCAACCAAGTCTAGAAAGGTACCTTTATTTAGTTGTCTGGTCATATATTTCGAAGTTTTGTACACACAGTTACGCTCCGCATAGAAGTGGCAAAGCAATACGCTAATGCATACAAGATACAGTTCACGTTTAAACTAAAGCGGACGTTGCTACGCAGTGCCTTGGCTGAATTAGGTGAATGATCCACTTTCCAAACATAGTTTATTCTGAACAAAATTTGACTTGTGTTTGCATATTTAGTTGCTGTACCGGGCTTAATTAATCTCGTGACAACTTCTGATAATTGACGCTGTACCTATTCCAATGACCCAAATATGATATTCTAGCGCTCATGCCGCAGCAGAGTTGTCGTGGCTGTGCATGCCGCACCACTGACGGTAGGCTACTGTGGTTTTCCCAACTTGCACTCTAATGATCTGCTAAGCAATAGAAGTATAAAGGTGTATGGATGAGAAACATTTTACTGGCGCGCTGCATGATTTCAAAGTTAAGCAAGCATCAACTCCACAAGGAATGAGTGAAACATTTCACGCGACCTGTAGCTAACCCGTTCTGTTGTTATTCACTCGGTGAAAACCAGAACGGCCAAGATCACATAGGTGGCAGTTCATGTAAATGAAGTGTTTAACCAATAAACTAATCCTCTCCTAAAAAAGGGAGAGTGTACAATGCGTTCACGATCCGCAACCTTGGAATAGTTAAAATGACTTTTCATTATTTTCCCATAAAATAGGGGTAACATTATTGGCGCCGATAACGTAAGCTCTTTATTCGGAACTATATGCCTATATTATCAGAGCTTACGGCAGTCCATATTTGCCCTATTGCATTGTTGTGACTGGAGTGGTTTCATGCCGCCAGGTAAACTGCATCGCTTACGATTCCTGTGCTGACCAGCTTGTGCGAACGCCACGGGTGTCGAACGATGGTAAAATTTCGCTAATTCCTCCTTCCAGATACAGAACCAACACCCCTGCGTGAGTTTGTGTAAATAGTTTACAAAATACCTGTTAGTATAAAGATATGCGCCGGCCAACTTCCCCCGTGGTTCCAGTGGGCTGGTTTGGATTAAGCTTGCTTGCGCGAATGGTTTGGCGGCAGTTGTTCGTGACATAGTGGGTTTCCGCCTGCCAAGCGTTCTCCCCATAAAACACCAAAATAATATGCTTACAATCACGGCGACGTGGCGGAAGTGACTCGCAGCTGGAAGTGCACTGCCATACGCACTACATTGATGCCCGTCATCCAGAACAAAGTTCCCATCTCAGCACTTCTGAAGCAGACGGCCCTTCCGAATGCAACCAAAACTACGACCTCAAGTCTAAATAATCAGATAATACCGCTGCATTCATTCATACCAAAATGCATGCAACTACGCACCACAGAGATTATATGCTACAGCTATACTCGCACCATTGTTGTAAGCTTGCAAATCAATCGCTTTTTTATTGCTATGCTTATACGTATTCAAGCGTGCCGCTAACTCGCAAACATACTATTCCTTTATTGATGTTTTCTAAAGAGATAATGTTATTAATTAGAACGTCGATAGCACCCTTTATTTTCACTTCTTTGCATGCTAGAGTTGAAGTGTTGAACTGGATGACAAACCTTCCGGCGATGCAGCTGACAAATGATGGTTAAGGTAAAGTTGGGACACGCGTAGCGCAACTACTGCCCCTTCTCAGAAGTGTTTTGACTACCTTAGTCATCCCGACTACTTGAACCTTATGCACGCATGGAAAGTCCCTCATACAATAAAACCTGAACACACAGCTGCAACCACTTTGTTAGGCAACGGTACACTGCTGTCCACGTTAAGCTACCACCTATTAGCCCGCGGATTTCCCGCGTAAGCCGTATGCCGTATCTCTAACTGTGACACCTGGTGAAGTGGCCACATGCCTATGGTTACTGACAAGATATAGCTCACAAGCTTGATTGGTGGATCCTATCAGATAAAAGAGAAAAGTGTGAGCAAGCATTGCGCACGTAGAGGATTTAGCGATCTATGTAAAAAGCTGGGTTTCACATCCGCAGACTTACACAGGCTGATTCAAAAGGCTGCAACATCCATGGTACTTCAGATAAACCACTCGTAAACCTTGGTCCACATTTTCCCCACGGTTGTTGACTAACGGCCGTTACAATAGAATCCTGCCAAACCTGTAGATTGCCAGTGGATACGTTTCCCTGGTAGCAAAAGTTTCATCATCTTGGCGTCAGCGTCCCAAGGATAGGTAGCCCAACAAGACATTGTGGTCGAACAACCATCGCTACAACTCTGGAAGCTCACCTATTATGGTCGGTTTTCTCAAGTTCGGCCATACCTGTATGCCGGGGAGTACAAGGCGCCTACGGATCCGTACCCTTTTACTGTTATAAGCAAGTTAGAGCAGATAAACGTTAATTTGGAAGCATCTCCAGCAAAACCTAAGTTCGAAAACATGCAGGTGTTCAAAGTCCTTGCGATGCCATGACGTTAAGCTTCCTCCAAATCGACAGTGGAAAATATCGCCAGGCATAGGAATCCTACTAAAATTGGCACAAAAAGACAATGGATAGTTCATCCACCTCACCAGTGCAGTGTGAAGATGTTATACCTTTCTGACGTATATTGTCCTTGGTCGATACTACTGCGCCCGCCCATAGCTCATTCCAAAGACCACAGTCAGCTCGTCGATCGTCCGAAACATCCGCTCAAGAAAGATTCATCCCCCGCAAGCGTCCTACTTAAGTGAGATAGGGTGTAAGCTCGTGGACCTGCCCGCTGCAGCCCCCCCCCCCCAAGGTTGTTTCTCGAACAATGACACTGGGGTCGATGATTTGAATTCCATACACACTTGTGTATATATCAAGCATTCATGATTTACGCACCTATCGCTGACCATACCGCAGCCAGCCCCAACCGTGTACTGGAGAATCCGGACTAGCCTTTCGGCTGAACAAAAGAAATTCGATGTACGAAGGCCATTGCTATGTCCTCGATACAGCTCTCCCTAAGTACCATTTTTTTGTTTTTTTTATCAGTTCTTCCGTATTACCCATGTCTCCACGGTCTTCAGCTGCAGCGAGTCATCGTAAGGGCCTACATATTTGCGCTAGGAGCCATCTCCTTACTCTCTTCAACACTCTACTCTCTTGAATGGTTTGCATCACAACACACCGTCGGCTGGTTGGATAAACTTCTTCAGTCAATGTGACAGTCCACTAATTAATAGAAGGCGGTGAATGGAGAATTCAGTTGCTGTCCTCTAGTGTTCCTCGTTTAGCACCATATCCGGCGTTCCGTCTTATCTTCCATCACCTTTGTCCTGCCAGTGATATCGTTGTAACCGCCCATACATACTTTGCGCATATCCAGAGCTACTAGAGAACATTCCTTGTTTCGCCATCCTGTAAGCTTTTTGAATGTCTGTCTCACGATCCTTGCTGCTTGCTGAGTTAGTCTGACACTATAGATATCCGCTAGTTTTGACCATACTGCCTAATGAAATGAACTACTTTCTGGCCACCGAAATTTTTGTGGGCATAGCGCCATATGCTGTCGATCCTCTAAACCTCATGTACTCTACTTAGGAGCAACTAGTGACGTAGGGTCCTATCTGCCTCGCACATATCCGAAGCTTGCGACGTGACCTATCTTATCGCCAGACCCTCATTCCTCGGGACTGTCTGTGTCCACATACATTTGGGGCTGGTCTGTTGACGTATCCTGGGACACTTTAATTAGTATCTCACTAGCCCTAGAAAGGTCTTCAACCCAAATGCCCGTCTGTGTTAAGCCCGTGATACTCCTCCTTTTTCCCCTTAGTACCATCATCAGTTCTTCGTATTAACCTCTGGCACCTCGTGGTTTAGAGCGGCAGCGCATTCTCTACTCCAACCATCTCGGCGCCTTGTCCGGCTTGTTTAAGAGCCACGCGTTTATGTCCTCGCTGACTGCTGCGCTTGCCAGATATTGTGCGGCTGTTTGACAGTAACGCTGGACACGTTACGTATCCACTAGCAACTGGATGCTTCAACGCCCAATGCCCATCGCTACCCTCGATAAGTCTCTATTCTCTCTCCCGTTGTGCCATGAGCAATTCTTTGTGTTTACCTACTCACCACTTTAGCGGCAGTAATCATTGTAGGTAGCATAGGATCTTTGCGCTGGAAGTCACGTACTTATCTCCCCAACACTTACTCCTTTGAATGTGTTTG
>OX104059.1:30923592-30958994 GCA_944474145.2 Dicrocoelium dendriticum | reverse complement strand
TTCCCTTTTCCTGAGCCTACCAATTATTGGCACCCTTAACCTGATGAAAATGGCTAATGGAGCTGGAGTGAATATCTTTGAGAGACAGTTTCTCCAGCGTTAGCGTATGGTGGTTAGAAGATGCACAAACAGGCCTTTGTGAAACAGAACGCTGTTGAAAATATTGAGAAGCGAGCTCGTCAACGGTGACATCCAGCAACTGCATCCCCGAAATCCTTAAGGCCTGTCCGCAATTTGCTAGCCTCGGAAGCCATCGCTTATTGGAATATTAAGTGCCACAAACGTCATATCCGTCGTCTTGGTGCAATACGCATGATCAAAAAGTACGTAAACATATCTTCATTATTATTTATGCATGAGCATGTGATTGCTGTACTTTATGATCTGACCCCACGCAACAACTTCCAACCAAGTCTAGAAAGGTACCTTTATTTAGTTGTCTGGTCATATATTTCGAAGTTTTGTACACACAGTCACGCTCCGCATAGAAGTGGCAAAGCAATACGCTAATGCATACAAGATACAGTTCACGTTCAAACTAAAGCGGACGTTGCTACGCAGTGCCTTGGCTGAATCAGGTAAATGATCCACTTTCCAAACATAGTTTATTCTGAACAAAATTTGGCTTGTGTTTGCATATTTAGTTGCTGTACCGGGCTTAATTAATCTCGTGACAACTTCTGATAATTGAGGCTGTACCTATTCCAATGACCCAAATATGATATTCTAGCGCTCATGCCGCAGCAGGTTTGTCGTGGCTGTGCATGCCGCACCATTGGCGGTAGGCTACTGTGGTTTTCCCATCTTGCACTCTAAGGATTTGCTAAGCAATAGAAGTATAAAGGTGTATGGATGAGAAACATTTTGCTTACGCGCTGCATGATTTCAAAGTTAAGCAAGCATCAACTCCACAAGGAATGAGTGAAGCATTTCACGCAACCTGTAACTAACCCGTTCTGTTGTTATTCACTCGGTGAAAACCAGAACGGCCAAGATCACATAGGTGGCAGTTCATGTAAATGAAGTGTTTAACCAATAAACTAATACTCTCCTAAAAAAGGGGGAGTGTACAATGCGTTCACGATCCGCAACGTTGGAATACTTAAAATGACTTTTCATTGTTTTCCCATAAAATAGGGGTAACATTATTGGCGCCGATAACGTAAGCTCTTTATTCCGAACTATATGCCTATGTTATCAGAGCTTACGGCAGTCCATATTTGCCCTATTGTCTTGTTGTGACTGGAGTGGTTTCATGCCGCCAGGTAAACTGCAGCGCTCAAGATTCCTGTGCTGACCAGCTTGTGCGAACGCCACGGGTGTCGAACGATGGTAAACTTTCGCTAATTCCTCCTTCCAGATACAGAACCAACACCCCTGCGTGAGTTTTTGTAAAGAGTTTACAAAATACCTGTTAGTATAAAGATACGCGCCGGCCAACTTCCCGCGTGGTTCCAGTGGGCTGGTTTGGATTAAGCTTGCTTGCGCGAATGGTTTGGCGGCAGTTGTTCGTGACATAGTGGGTTTCCGCCCGTTAAGCGTTCTCCCCATAAAACACCAAAATTATATGCTTACAATCACGGCGACATGGCGGAAGTGACTCGCAGCTGGAAGTGCACTGCCATACACACTACATTGATGCCCGTCATCCAGAACAAAGTTCCCATCTCAGCACTTCTGAAGCAGACGGCCCTTCCGAATGCAACCAAAACTACGACCTCAAGTCTAAATAATCAGATAATATCGCTGCATTCATTCATACCAAAATGCATACAACTACGCACCACAGAGATTACATGCTACAGCTTTATTCGCACCATTGTTGTAAGCTTGCAAATCAATCGCTTTTTTATTGCTATGCTTATACGTATTCAAGCGTGCCGCTAACTCGCGAACATACTATTCCTTTATTGATGTTTTCTAAAGAGATAATGTTATTAATTAGAACGTCGATAGCACCCTTTATTTGCACTTCTTTGCATGCGAGAGTTGAAGTGTTGGACTGGATAACAAACCTTCCGGCGATGCAGCTGACAAATGATGGTTAAGGTAAAGTTGGGACACGCGTAGCGCAACTACTGCCCCTTCTCAGAAGTGTTTTGACTACCTTAGTCATCCCGACTACTTGAACCTTATGCACGCATGGAAAGTCCCTCATACAATAAAACCTGAACACACAGCTGCAACCACTTTGTTAGGCAACGGTACACTGCTGTCCACGTTAAGCTACCACCTATTAGCCCGCGGATTTCCCGCGTAAGCCGTATGCCGTATCTCTAACTGTGACACCTGGTGAAGTGGCCACATGCCTATGGTTACTGACAAGATATAGCTCACAAGCTTGATTGGTGGATCCTATCAGATAAAAGAGAAAAGTGTGAGCAAGCATTGCGCACGTAGAGGATTTAGCGATCTATGTAAAAAGCTGGGTTTCACATCCGCAGACTTACACAGGCTGATTCAAAAGGCTGCAACATCCATGGTACTTCAGATAAACCACTCGTAAACCTTGGTCCACATTTTCCCCACGGTTGTTGACTAACGGCCGTTACAATAGAATCCTGCCAAACCTGTAGATTGCCAGTGGATACGTTTCCCTGGTAGCAAAAGTTTCATCATCTTGGCGTCAGCGTCCCAAGGATAGGTAGCCCAACAAGACATTGTGGTCGAACAACCATCGCTACAACTCTGGAAGCTCACCTATTATGGTCGGTTTTCTCAAGTTCGGCCATACCTGTATGCCGGGGAGTACAAGGCGCCTACGGATCCGTACCCTTTTACTGTTATAAGCAAGTTAGAGCAGATAAACGTTAATTTGGAAGCATCTCCAGCAAAACCTAAGTTCGAAAACATGCAGGTGTTCAAAGTCCTTGCGATGCCATGACGTTAAGCTTCCTCCAAATCGACAGTGGAAAATATCGCCAGGCATAGGAATCCTACTAAAATTGGCACAAAAAGACAATGGATAGTTCATCCACCTCACCAGTGCAGTGTGAAGATGTTATACCTTTCTGACGTATATTGTCCTTGGTCGATACTACTGCGCCCGCCCATAGCTCATTCCAAAGACCACAGTCAGCTCGTCGATCGTCCGAAACATCCGCTCAAGAAAGATTCATCCCCCGCAAGCGTCCTACTTAAGTGAGATGGTTAACTCTCGTGGACCTGCCAGCTGCACCCACCTGGCCCATGGGTTGTTTTCTCGGACAATGACACTGGTCATGATTTGAATTCCATACACACTTGTGTAATACAGCATCCCAATTTACGCAGCCCTATCTCTGACCAGTACCGCCAGCCCCAACCGTGGCTGGAGAATCCTGACTAGGCCTTTCGCTGAACCAAAGGAAATTCGGGTGTACCAATGCCATTGCTAGTCGTCGATACTAGCTCTCCCTAAGTACCATTATCAGTTCTTCGTATTACCTATGTCACCACTCTTTAGCTGCAGCGAGTCATCGTAAGTGGCCTACATCTTTGCGCTAGGAGCCACTCCTTATCTCTCCAACACTTACTCTCTTGAATGGGTTGCATCACACACCTTCGCTGGTTTGTTGACTTGTTCTGTCACTGTGAGCATTCACTAATAAATAGAAGGCGTAATGCGAATTCAGTTGCTGTCCACTAGTTCCCTCGTTTAGCACCATTATCCTTCGTTCCTCTTATCTTCATCACCTTTTCTGCAGTGATTCGTTGTAGCCTCCATACATCTTTGCGCATATCCAGAGCTACTAGGAGACATTCCTTGTTTCTCCATCCTGTAAGCTTTTAGAATATCTGTCTCACTTACCTTCGCTGGCTTGCTGATTTATTCTGACACTGTAGGAATCCGCTAGTGACCATACTGCCTAATGGAATGACTACATCTGGCCACCGAAATTTTTGCATAGCGTCATTATCTGTCGATCCTCTTAACCTCAGCACCTCTACTTAGTACCAACTAGTGGACGTAGGTTCCAATCATCCCTGCGCATATCCGAAGTTTGCTAATAGCCCCTATCTTATCGCCAACCCTCATTCTTTGGGACTGTCTGTGTCACATACATTTGCTGTCTGTTGACTTATTCTGGGACACTTTAGGTATCCACTAGCCACTAGAAGGCTTCACCCCAATCCCGTTGTTAGCCGTTGATACTCTCTTTCCCTTAGTACCATCATCAGTTCTTCGTTTTACCTCTGGCACCTCTGTGTAGCGGCAGCCATTCTGCCTTGGTTCCAACCATCTCTGCGCATATCCGGAGCTTGTTAAGAGCCACGCTTTTATTCCTCTCTGGGACTGCGTGCGTCGAATATATTTGCTAGCTGTTGACTTACGCTGGGACACTTTACGTATCCACTAGCAACTTGAAGGCTTCACGCCAATGCCATTGCTAGCCGTCGATACTCTCTCTCTCCCTTGGTGCCATTAGCAATTCTTCGTATTACCTACGTCACCACTTTTTAGCTGCAGCGAATCATTGTAGGTAGCATGGATCTTTGCGCTAAAAGTCACTACTTATCTCTCCAACACCTACGCTTTTGAATTGTTTGCATCACACCTCCGCTGGCTTGTTGACTTCGTCTGTCACTGTAGGTATTCACTGGTAATTAGTAGACTTAATCCGAATGCCTTTGCTTACCACTGATACGCTCTCTCCTAGCGCCACTATCTGTCGCTCTTCTTATCTTCCTTACTACTGCAGCAATTCGCCGTATGCTCCATGTCCCTTCTTCACAGGTCTTGAGCTTGCTAGGATACACTCCTTGTCTCTCCATCATACATTCTCCTGGAATGTCTGTATCACTTTCCTTCGCTGGCTTGTTGGTGTATTCAGTGACCCTGTAGGCATACACTAGTGACCAAGCGTCTTACTGGAATGGCTACACCTGGCTACTGGTAGTCATTCCTAGCGCCACCATCTGTCGGTCGTCTTAAATTTGGCACCTCTGTTTAGAAGTAGCTAGTGGTCATAGGCTCCATACAATTGCGAGTATCCAACGCTGGTTAGGAGCCACTGCGTATCTCAATAATCTTTATTCATTTAAAATAACTGCATCCAATCTATCCGCTGCCTTACCGCCAATAGACCATTAGATCTCTCGCGCGGCAACCTATTTATTTTTCACGCTTATTCTGAGCTCCCTATCGTATTACGCTGTCTACGTCCTGTTCATGCATCTTGCAACCACCACCAATATTCTAACTCTCTTTGCTTTCTCCCCACGCAATGTTTGGCTCATACTAAACCGAGTCTCCGTGGATTACTTATTGGTACAACGCGATTGTTTCTACGCGTGCGTTAGCAGTCTACCTATACGGCCAATTATTTTATAGGATATTAAAAAGGCACTTTCAGCATAATCATTGTTGCACAGTATACATGCTTTTGCCTCAACCCCAAATGTTGCAACATAATACTTTAAAAAATTTTAACTCCACGCCAGTTCTTGCGGTCTTCTCTCGGTTGTCCCTCACTTCCCATTTCTCCGAGGTCCGGAACTTCTTGGAAAGCTGGGACTGGACTTAGGAACAGGTTTCGCCCAAGACGGACATAACAACCAACAAAGACTTACATGGAGCATGGTTGCACACCAAAAGGACCCAACTACAAGCACCACAACCCTGTCCAGTATGGAGTGCTGGACATATCTTCATACTCCCATAAATTATGCATCTGAAAATTCCAGACAGCAGAAAATTTGTATTTTTACTCACCTGGACACACAACAAGGCGACTATTCGCGATGTTCCCCTCCTCAACCGGCCTCAACAGTCATGGCGGCCCTGCTCAAGTTATCCGTCCAACTAACAGAGGAAATTAGAAGCCATTTGACTGCGAATAACCGAATATGAAAGCAGTTGTCAAGCAGGTTTTTTTAGTTATGCATCAGTGTTCAAAATGCTTCACGGCAGTGTTGCTGGAGGTGGTGGGTTTTCGTCTAGCAAGCCTTCCCCCTATAAAAGCCACAGATGTCTGTTTAACAGCACTGCGACGTGGCGGATGCGACTCGCCACTGAATAAAGTTACTGCCCACAACTAACTACTGGGAAGTCGACTAGACTCATATTTAAACTGTTCCCGACACATGCAAGAATAGGATACTCTCCGTCTACAAATACGGTTTCATTGCACTTATAGTGCCTTGACCGTTTCAACTACACACGATTGGACAAGTAGTATCGCCGTGCTCCACAACTGCTTGTAAACCTTGATCATGCCTGATTTAGTGTGTCTCTATAAATTTGAGGATAAACTATTTAGTTATTTATTTAGGGCTACGATTAACCGTTCGGAAAATCCGTCCTACAAAACGTTACAAATATCTCAATGCTATTCAAATCGTGATCAACGGCAGTGTCCCAGGACGTAGTAGGTTTCCGCCCGGCAAGCGTTTTCTAAATAAAGGTCACAAATGTCAGTTTATCAACCCTGGGACGTAGCGGATTTGACTTTCCGCCGAAATAAAGTCACTGACAACTACTTCACACGGATTACAATCTTAGTACCAGATAGTTGCGAGCAAACCGTGTCTGTCAAACACTGTATCAGACTCCTACGCCTAAGGAAAAACGGGGATCAATCTCCGGCACCATTCAACTCCCCACCCAGCATTTCCGAAAAAGAACCACTTAGTGATATTATAGCGCTTTGGCGCCATATTTCTCTTTAACACCAATGTGCATGCCATTCCGCCCTGGATTATTCCTATGCAAAGGTATGTACAATTTTTGAGCCGTTTAGGTTGCCAACACGTATCTCTGTCGTGCGGTGTACACGCTGTTAGTGTTTCTATGGCTCTTTCAACCACGTGATCTAGCTTGTACCAGCGTTTCTCGTTTCGTTGAGAATATTTCCATAAGCTTCGAAGTTATATACTACTTACACTTCTTACGCTGATGACTCCCAAACGCCAAATAACCTATAACCTGGTGCCACAGAGCAACTGTTTAGATATTCACTAAACAACTAGCAGTTTGTTAACGTTAGTTCAACCGGACAGTGCGCTGCAATATCAGGTTTAGTCATAAAATAGTAGGAATTTACAGCACAGTAAGCAGGTTCTAGTATAACGCGTATTGAAGACAGCAATCTGTGCTAAATATTACATATAATCACAGACTTAGCATTACGTGAGCCATGAAGCATTTCCAACCTCTAATTTCTGATGCGATATAGCCTTCCACCGTCTAGCTTTGCTTGGAAGTACGTTGCTATCTGGGTTGAGAAGAGCTCACAGCACACAATAGCACAAAATATAACCATCACGGTCATGTTAGTGCGTAGTGCCAGCTGGTAATACAGCGGTAAACCTGCAACCCATTGCGTGCACAGACGATGAAACAAGGAAAATGAATCACGATTCCTGCCCGTCCTGGTCAGTAGCATATTTCTGTTAGCTCGCAGGAACACGGCAACCGCAAGCAGATAGTCCGAGGTTAATGCACTATGTAGGCGAAATTGTATCAATCGTAGATTTTGCATATTTGGCGGCTTATTATTCAGTCGGAATAGACATCCCTGCATATCACTGACACCCTTGAAACAATGCATTGGACCATAAAGTTGTCTGTGGGAATATGAAAACAATTGAGGATGTTCAACATACATACCTGGATTACCAACCTGTAAACTGCTTTTACACACTACGCTGTAAGCAATAACTACATAAAATAGATTATTACATACCTATGTCCGGACATTACAAAAAAGTATAACATAACTGCAACACAATTTACTTAGAAATTGAGGCTTAGACGCACCACCTTCCACTGCGGGCTAGCCGAACAACCTACTTGCGTTGTCAGCGTTAATTCCGTGGCCACTTGGGCGTCGCGGGCATGTCCACGGATGTGTTCCAGGCATCTAATGCTACCCGTTAGTAGATAGGGAGAAGAAAAATGAGACCGGGCGAACTGCCAAGGAAATGGAACAGGAATATGTTATGTATGAATAAAAGTATTTTGGTACTTTGGTGGCGGTTAGAAGCAATGGATGGACCGAAAAATGTTTTATAGCAGGTCTGTTATTTTGCATGCCATTGCGGGACCATATACTTGTTGAATGCGAGAGACAAATACTGTCCGAATAGGCTTAGCCTAAGCAACAGTTTTCCTGTTTGGAAACCGGAAGTATCGCGCGCTTTTAACCGGTGAATGAACTGAGGGAATCAAAAGAGCATAGAAAGTAGTGGCATATGCGACCAGGATGTCGGCGGAACCAGCTGTCGCCAGTGGTAGAGATTGTCGTCTAAACATGTAGGAGAGCCAGTGGGGTTTCTACGCCGGACTAGGGACCCTTGAGAAGCATAAAGTAACAAGTTTGGTAATCGGACGTTAAACAAGTAGCTGGGAGCTGGTGTGAATCGCGGGGTGGGAGAAGTTGCAAGGAAAATAGAATGAGTTACATACTGATGTGTAGCGAGCATACGGCTGCCAAGCTGGAACTGAAATGGTCCTGGACTAGCGGAAAAGATAGGCAGCAGGGACAAAAGCTACTAAAGGTTCCACTCCGAGGTGGACTTCTACAGTAAAGCATACAACTCAAACAGGCAGAAGAGAAGTGCGGTGGTGGGAGTTGGAGTAATTGTGCTGAAAACCCACTAGCTATCACAAGACGAGGCACGGGCTAAGAGGCGTTCAACATTGAAACTGCATCATGAAGGAAAGGGGTTATATACTACGGCTGTAGCCAGAACACGGTTGCAGTGTTAACTGCCAAAATGAACAAGGTAGCGAATATGCTGAGTAACTGCGCCGATAGATCCTAAGCGCTCCACTCCAAGGCAGACAAGTACAGTGAAATTACAACGTATCAAATATGGCTTGGGAGGTGAGCGGCTGTGTGCCGGATTAAAATATTATTAGGAGTGGCAAACTGTTTTAGGATCAGGCAGGAATTAATAAGTAAACATTGTTCAAACAGGACGGAGAACGGACGGGACTACGTGCTACAGCTGTAGTAATAAACGCTGGAGGGATTAGCCCTGAAAGTAACCAGGTGGATCTAAATAATACAGGCAGGATCGTCAAAGATACCGTGTTCCACTCCATGGTGGACTTCTACTTTGAAATACGTATCACAAATAAACGGCAGAGAAGACTGCCGGCAAAAATCCAGCGTATGGTGAAGCAGGAACCACAAGCTGTACTAAGATGCGGCAAGACTAATAAGCTTACAAAATTAACAACGGGGGAACTTACGTAGAGCCAAACATACTACAGCTGTTAACAGAAAACGGTTGCAGCGAAAGATGTGACAGTTAACAGGGGTAGCCGGTTGAGCTGGACAGCAGCGCCAATGGACAATAAGTGTTCTAATTCAAGGCAGGCTGCTACAGCAAACATTCAGGTTCATTTCTGGCTGGCTTTTTAAACGTAGTCGCGCTACAGCTGTAGTATATAAATCCCGTATTCTTCACAACTTTGACACCCTGTTTAACCCTTCACCCAGCTGTCTCACTACCATCCGATTACTGAACATGTTACATTATTACTTTCATGGGTATCTAATCCGGCGTATTAACTTCAATGGCTTTCATACATGTTCGACCGATAAGCTCTACTACTGTCAACCGTTCGCTCAACCCATAGCATTAACGCACATTAAACCACTCACTATGTTCTGATTCTCTTAAAACATTTACCGCTTAACAACACCTGATACACACGGTTTCCACACAGGACAGCTTTTGCGTATGCTAGGCCAATTCGGACCGCATTTTTCTTTCACATTCAGCAAATATCAGGCCTCGTGCTTGCACGCAAAACTACGGATATGATGTATAAAATATTCGGTCATTCCATTGCTTTCAATCAGCGCAACATTAACATAAATTTTATATTTATACAATAACATAGTCCTGTTCAGTTTTGTTGGCACTTGGCTCGGTCCGTTTTCCTTCTCTCCCTTGTTCTAAAGGATAAAAATACCTGTACGGAACCTCGCTGAGGACATACCTGCGACACGCCCATGGACACGGAATCAATACAGAACAAAGAAATCACCCGCACTTCGCAATCCTGACACACTAAAGGAACCCAGAAAACTAATCAAATCAATACAAGGCACCTGAGTCGTCGACTTCAACAGCTCCAACCACTTGCCGTCGACTCCGAAGTAGACTACACAACCATGGGAAACAAATTGGGAAACCCTGACTGCGAAATCCGCGAGGGTAATCGATCTACTGCAATATTTTCAATATCATATCACCAGTCGGCAATGTTCCAGGACGTGATGGGTCTTCGTCAGGCAAGCGTTTTCCCTACAATAACCACAAATGTATGTTTAACAACACTGCGATGTGGTGGATGTTATTCGCCACTCAATAAAGTCACCGCCCCTAATACACATTGGCAAGTTGACCGATACCAAATGTACAAAGTCTTTGCATATATCTGCTCTCTCACGAACACGCCTACATATATGATTAGTGACATGCCACTATTCTTCAATATTTTTTCAGCTTTTTCCTCACGCTTCACTCACCTGACCCACACTGTGTACACAATCTCACGGGCTAGTTCGTCGTCGACATACTCCACATTAGTTAGCTGATTTGTATCTCAACCTCTCGCCTACTGTGGACTTAAGCTTCGCACAAGCTTTGGGCCACATGGGCTTACACTGCTGTATCCAACTGTACTACTCCTACGCTTGGTGCGGCTAATCCTGATATCATGTACAATATTGCAATATGCTGATCATGCCCAAAACGCGTGCTTCGCTTTGCCGAGAATAAAATATTTATTTTTATTTACCACGAAGATTTCATGCCCTGATGAAAGGATACTGTGTAGCTGTTTCACTTGAATAAATAAATAAATAAATAAATAAATAAATATTTATTCTCGACTATGCGAGGCACGCCAATTGGGGCATGATCAGGTATGTACAGCTGTACAGACATTTTATGGGAACTGTAGTGTCAGTAGAAAATTGTTCATATGTCCACGCTTGGGACTGTGCGATGGTGAACATGCGATAGAACGATTGGGTTGTAGTGGGATCGGGATCCATTTGTTTGGACATAATCGCTCTGCCACATATCGCAGTCATACCTCGAGTAATTATAGATAAATCCTGAGGGATCCATTGGAAGATAATTGAAGAGTAAGCTATCCAGTATGGTGATTCTAATTGAGCTGCCAGTGTGAAGTTATGGGCTGTGACTTTATTCGGTGGCGAGTCACATTCGCCACGTTGCAGTGTTGTTAAACGGACATTTGTGGCTTTTTATAGGGAGAACGCTTGCCAGGCGAAAACCCACCACGTCCTGAAACACTGCCGCCAATCCATTGGATGGCAAGTTGTAACTGGCTATGTTTGTTGTTGAACGTTTATTTGCTCCGTTATTCGCAGTCAAGTTGCGTCCCATTTTTCTGCTGACTGATGCGCTATGCGAGTGGCCATTGCGTGCCTGGGTCCTCTCCTGTTCCAGATCGGTAGGTCAGGAACTAAGCATTCTTTCTGGATATGATGTGTTGACCATCTGCAGAACCACGTGAAGCCTCGAAGAATATACGTTGAAATATGTTGAAGTCTTGGAGGACAGGATAGGTTCCGAAGAAAGAATCACAGATCCCCCGAGGTATGTAGTGAAATTGATTAGAGATTGTGGTAACCACGGCCATTTGAGCGGTCAAAGCGGATTGAAGAGCTTAGAATGACCGATTGTTCAAGCTTTGTATTGGCAGGAGAATGTGCCTTCCGTAGTCGAAAGTCCTCCAGTCAAGAGATATGTGGAAGAGGCATTGTTAGATAAATTGGACTCAGTGGTTCATGCCGCGGAAGAATTGATTGATTTGTCCGGTCCCTCTTCATGAGGGTAGTCGATGGAATTTTTCTCATAGAGTCTGCGCAAGAAATCAGCGGTGACTTCGAAATTAACTTCACAAATAGCGAGGTTACTTTACTCAGCAAAGACTTAGGGAAACATAACGCTATTGTAAAAAGTAGGTTCAGTGGCAATGGCGAGGCCTATTCAAAGGCCTCGCAACTCCACTACCCTTAGAAAAAGAGATGGGCTGACAGCATTCATGGGATGTACAGAGCAGAAAGGAGACCCTCTGTCAGCTCCATCACCTCCCCATCATTATGCGGACGCTGCAATTCGCTGAGAAACGGGGTTCCACTGGGAACGTTGCAGTTGCCTTGAAAACAACAATACCTCGGCATAATCATCAGATGAAAATCCGACAGCCGTTTAAAACTTCCTCCGTGTGTGCCTCGACGACTTGCTAGGGTAAGTAGTTCCAGTCATTTAACACAAGAATAGAAAGACAACTTTGCTATTTACTCGAAGCTTCTGCGGTTAAACAGCTTCTAACTATGTCCACGTGTCACATCCTCCAGGCTAGCAAAAGCAACCCTCCTAGCTCAGCTCCCAGACCTCCAATTTGCATGCCTCGTGAAAAGCAGACATACAAGGCAGCGACATAATCCCGGAAGAACGGGTTTATTCACTAAAGCTGAATGGGATAACAAAGGTTTCGCAACTCCGGGACACTTTTCGAAGCGCGCCGCTGAACCTCCTTAATCAGGTTGCCTTCAGTCTTCGTTAAAGGATGGGCAACAGGCAATCCGTACTCAAGCATCGGCTTCAAGAGGGAGGTAAAGAGAAGCTTGAAGATTGCTGACCTTCTTTAAATTTCCTTTTCTTCTTAAACGTTGCCTTACCTATGTTGCTCCCGCATTCGGTCTCAACCTAGTTGTCCTTCGTTTCACTTAAGATGCCGCTCGCATTCGGTCTGCTGTCATCATCGTCGGTTTACCTGTTACTCACCAACAAGCATATTAATCGCTTAACTTTGTCAACTCGCTTTGTTATATCCGTCTCTTGACCCTGCGCGTGCAGATCCTTCTTTCTACCTTGTAGTTGTAGTTTGAGTCACACCAGCGACGTGATGTAAAGAACGCGCTTGCAAATCATGTATACTAAACAAAATTACATAAATTTTAAAGTATCATAGGCACCGTTGCGCGCCACCAGTCTATGTTTGTGCTTCTTGCTTCATTGCTGTCTTTTTGTTTGGCTGCCTCTTGTCCGTTGCCCGTTTTCTCCCGAGATTTCCACAGATACATCAGCCAAAACAAGAAGGTTTATCCACTGGGACTGGTCGACCCACCCTCAATAGTCAGCTGGTTTACATGCTTGATCCTTTCTCCGGGAGATGAAGAACCCACATATCGTTCCAAATGGAGCTCTTTCCGCCATTCTGGAGAAGCTACCACCACGGGGTCTAAACAAATGGGTTTAGCTCGCCTCGTACGCACAGTAGAACAATTTACTCACCTGGAATAATGTATTTACATGGATCCACTGTTCCACAACCGAAGACAGACAATTCTGGCGTGATTATCTTCACTGCCTCAAACATTCCGATTCTCCAGTCACCTGGAGCTTTCTGATGTCATTTCACGGACAGCATTGCGCGCGTATAAGCGGCTTTTCCGATGATCTTTCATGGAGTTCTCACTTGGCCATGGAGACACTTGCACTTACATTTGAAGGAATTACTAGTCCACTTTGCGGAGAATAGCATTTCTTCCTGTTATGGACATATTCAGACTCAAGAAACAACTGCACTTACCGTCCCTATGACAAGTCCAGTATGGATAGTTGGTCAAGCGTTGCGAGCCGGACAATATAATAGAAAAAGCAGGCCTCTATTAACAATGTGTTTACTCACCTGCATCAATTTCATTCAGCTTTGCGACTCTTTTACATCAATGACCGGCTTCAACGACTACTGCCGGATCATTACTAAGCCATTCGGCCAACGAAGGAAGAATTTTGGCTTTCAACCGACTGCGAATAATAGAGTGCAAAATCGGTCTATACGATGCATAGCCGACTAGCACTACAGTTCAACGGAAAATACGACAGTGTTCCAGGACGTGGTGGGTTTTCGCCTGGCAAGCGTTCACCCTATAATAAGCCACAAATGTCCGCTTAACAACACTGCAACGTGGCGGATGTGACTCGCCACAAAATAAAGTCACAGCTATACATTTCACACTGACACAGTCCTCAGCCTCCTACATCCAACCTGTGCAACTAATTCTGCTATGAAGAATGCTTTAGTGCAGTACAGATCATCCCGGCTTCGTAATGGTCATTGATTGCACTAAACCTTGTTTGGGCTCCTGTGCTCATGGATCACTACATGGCAAATTTACCCCCCACTTGGTTCTTGACGCAAAAGTGTTTGCGCGCCACAGCGCCATCATGGTCCTTGATCTGACTATCACCTGTCAATATGCTCGTTCATATGGACTACATCTTTTCGTTTCTTCCTTTCATTGAAAAGAAATGTTTTAATATTCCAAAGAAGCTATGCTTGTATGCATATTTGATCATGCCTTTAGAGGTGTGTCTCGTTTTACAGAGAATATACCGTTTATTTATTTATTTATTTATTTAGATCGGGAGAAGACTCGTTGCATAGGTAGGCAGAGGTCTGTGGTAAAGGCGCCCTCTCTAAAGTAACCTGCGTTGCTCGTAAGTCAGGGGACAGAAGTATGCCAAAGTCCTTCTCTTGAGAGGCATTTTTGAGCAAGAACCCATCAAAATGTTAGACTCCGTACGGACTTTGTCTAATAAGTTGATAGGCTCATTCGTTCCAAATGGACAGTCAGCTGTCATTGCTTACCCAAGTACACCAGACCGTCGTTGTCTCGCGACCACATCCGTCACTGCTTGAAGTTAAATAGTTTTAGGGCTTTTCCTTTTACTGTGGTTCCTTCGACTAATTGGACGCTGAAAACGACAGACTGAATACTTTTAACCATTGCCTAATTACCAGATGTCTGTAATTCCATGCAGCCAAAACATTGCATAGGGGCTTTCTAGTGTTTTCATGTATAATTTTCACGGATGCGTCCATGTTTGATTACGTACGCTTAGAAAGTGTGTTTTGCGTCCACAATATAGTATATTAAGGGTGATGCTACTACAGAGCTATTTGGTACATTTCTAGGTAGCAGCGCTATTAAGAATCGGTGGCAATGAGACACTTTGTATAAGTTTTTATATTTTCTCCGTAGTTGCTTGAAACGAAACACAGCGTTTTAGCTCGATTTTAGGCCACCATATTGGCTATTGCGCCGATACTCGTGACAAACGGCACGTATTGTATTAAGTTTGCTTTTATCGTGTACATCGATTATGCTGTGTAATGACCAACGTGTCAAGCTTCTACGTCTTCACGATACTTTTAGTTCAAACTAGGTTTTCACTTTTAGCTGCCGTTAAAGCCATTTGAGTTTGGCGCTTGAGGTCAGCTGCCCATTAAACGATTACATGACACGAAGCCATTTCCGCCATCCTGGTGCAGTACTTGTGATCAAGGAGTACATAAACTTACCTTTATTATTATTCGTGCAAGAGCATGTGGTTGCTGTACATTATGTTATGACCCCACGAAGACAACTTCTAGCCGTCAAAAGATATACCTTATTACCTTATTTCTTGATGTATCTGGTTTCCGGGTAAATGCGAACCTCGATGCTGTTACCACTTATTACGTTTGCACTGATAACAATTCTCCTTACTTTGGTCACTGGTAATGTGGTCGCTCTATAAACAATGCGAACACATGTGCAGCCGGTACTCCATTGTACGTCATGTAATGCTGCATATTTACCGTGACTTGTTTGTATTCTAAGGAATATGTCTGACTCCTTCGACTAACTTGTTCGCATGTATTCGGAACAACGCACCGATGTTACTGGTCTCCGTAGCACTTGAATTCGACAGGGTGGTCGTAGTGCCTTGGTTTCATAAATCTCGCAGTATATGTAAAATGCGGCTCTGGAAACCCATCAGTCACCTGCCCCAGGGGACCGCATCCACCCTGTGGAGTGTATCATGTCTGCCAGTAAGTTCTTTTCCAGTAATTCATTCAGAAGATGGTTTCGATTGCGATCCCTCCACGGTACTAACGTATGCCGGAAGAACAGCTTTAGCCTATACTGATGATACCGTTGCTATGGGAGCAAATCAAAGCATATATATGTCGATTAGGTGTAGTACACTGTTAGCAATCACGGGGACAATGTATGCGATGTCGCCAGGAACATGAGGTCAGCGTTGATGACTTGTGGTGTTGCATCATGCATAAAATGTTAAGAAGCGCGCAATGTCTTCCCTCTCCAGTAGGTCACCACTAATGCTGTTATTCACTGTATGTGGCACTTGTTATCTGCATAGATGTATTAAAGCGAGGCTGCATGCATGGTTTCGGTCTGTCGGGTTGACCGCCGCGCATGTCACGTAAGCTATCCAAAACTGCTTGCATTCCGTACGGCGCAATGTTCACAACGAACATGGGACAGAAGCCTCAATAGTCCGAGTGAAGTAAGCATTGACATATAATTTCAACTCATAATTACATTTCAGGCAGTAAAAATTGTAAAGTTAAACAGAAGCATGGAAGCCTGATGTTCTCGTAAAACTTTTATGACTGTACTTATTTTTCTGGATAAAGTTGCTTCTTTGCTGCGCGCTCTGTGTTACTTAGGTTCAGGAACATGTGCAATGAACATTGTACAATGACTTCATTTTGTGTGGCCCTCTAGGATTTTCTCGTTTTTGCTTAAGTAGCAGAAATACGGTTAGGGCTACACCGGTGTGCGTTCAGCACGCGCGCTGGTAACATCCTGGAGCTAGATCAGGCGCGAAGCAGCATGTATTGTGGAAACAGCGGATGTAAGACGTGTGTATATTTTAGAGTGCTACGTGCCGAATTCGCATCGTTCGAACAGGTGATCATGTTTGCCTGCCGGCGGGATCACACCGAGCCATAACAGCCACCGACCGCGCGTCCACTCTCAACCCATGGGTTTCTGACGAGTTTCACTGAAGTTACTATCGATTTACGGAACATCACCCATTATTTTTAAGGATTATCAGAGAGATTTGTGGAGGATTTCTGAACGACTCCAGCGTGCAGCTCGTCCTGGAAATCTTGGGGTTCCTACATGGCACTTGGTGGCAAACGCATGACTATAGTAGGATTTTGTATAGGCGGCTTATAGAGACGGAATTAATGTCAATCATTTTAAAATCGTACGGTTATGCTGGGTGGTGTACTCTAGATGGGGTTTTATCATCGCAGTTATGAGGGAAGAAAACCACCAAAACTATGGTTGCATAAAAAGCTTTTGAGGTGAAAATACTCATTTTGTGTTCGGTTGGCAACAAGCTTGCAGTCCACTGAAGGTTTGAAGTCGTTCACAATAGAGATGCCTAAGCACCGTTCCTCAACTGCAGGTCGCGGCTCTAGAGGCCTGATAGCTGTTAGCACCGTAATCGCTTTACTTTGCGAAGTCAGTAACTGGCATTTTCTGGCGTTTAAAGGCAAATCTCATTATGGAAACATAGAGTAATCCCATCTAAAACGCACAATAAATTACCAAGACAACATTTGTTTTTAAGAAAGTCACGCCGTACTGCTCTAATTAGATTGTGCACCAGCAGGTGTTCGCAGATTCTGAACTTAGAGGAGTTTTCAGGCACTGCAGCACGATGCTTCTTAAACTAACAGGTCTATAGTTAAGTGGCGCCGACTCAGAACCATTATGGATGGCAATAACGGTTGTCACCTTCCAATCGCATGGTAGCTTGTCTTCCTTAAGCGACTGGTTGAATAAAGCCGCGGCAGGATACTGAAGGACACCAGCCTGTGACTTATCTATGAGTGGACCTACATTGTCAAGACCAGCTGGTTTATATAGCTTCAGGTTAGCCAACACTGCGAAGGCCCCTAGCACAACGATAATGCTTGGTTGCTGTATAAAGCTACTTGAGCAGTGCGATTGTGATGGCAAGGCTGACCCACTATGCTTCCAATGCAGGTTTTGGTAGGCTTTCAGCAGCACTTTCACTTTATCAACGTCAGCCACCACCCGGCTCTCATCCTCCATAGTCAGACGACCGACCGCCGCTCTTAGAGCATCTTTTCATTGAATATAACCGTAGTACCCGGAGTACTTCGCTTGCCGTTACAACCTACAAGCCATGTTTCCACATTATTGGTACTGCAGACAATGTCATAAATCCCGCGTTTCTGGCTATTTTTTCAACTCAGTAGTGCGCCTCTTTATCGCGTTGTCAATCTGTTTCCTCCACCATCGGAGTATGGCAAGATGTCTCCTGGGGAGTAGGAGCTTATCGAATACAGTCTGCTGAGTCCGACACCAACTGCCTTAGGAGTTCCGCGCTTAACTTCACCTACCGGCTGGGAATAGTAGTTACAAGTCCTACAAATTGGTGACCTTGAGTTGCATGCGCTAATTTAAGCCTTTTCTGTCGTTTGCGTTTTTGGTGGATTTGTCTCTTTTCGATTATATATGTACATTCATTTTTTCTTGAGTAATTTTAGCATCGGCATAGTGTTTTGTCCATCAGTTATCGTACTATACACATTTTAACAGCATCGTTTAACAGCATTAACGTGCTTACCTTGGCTGTTTCAAACATCATGGAACACAGCTCAATGGTTTGGTTTGCGGTATTCGTGCTTGAACTGGAAAGTAAGAGCATTCGGACGGATTGTTCAAGGTACCGTCAGCTCGTCCCACGCCTTCCTTCGTTGGTTGTGTCACCGGGACAAGACATCCTACTTTACACATCGAATGAGGCAAGGTATGAAATGCAGAAGCAAGCAATACTAGAAGAGTTGCAGACCGGTGAAGGAGCTCGAGGTGAACAGGTTAATGGTCCAATGCTAGGAGACCAGGAGCCGTCGGCCTAGTTCCCCGCGAAATTCAGCGCATCGCTGGTCCCTTATCCTTGAGCGAAGAAGGGATAAAGGAGCTGTAGCTTGCACGTCTTTCAGAGTCATTAAAGGTAATGCTGCCCATGTTTCTGGTTAAGTCAGTGGAAGAAGTAGCTACCAAGACAGAAGCTGTGTTCGAAGGTCTTTGGCAGCAGACGACCAGTAGCTACAGTGACATACTCTCACCGATGAAAACCGGGTCTCATATTTGCTTCAAGTCGTCAGTTTGATCTGACAGTAGAGACATGGAAATGGCCCTACTTCGCAGCAGTCAGCCGCAATGAAGGCTTCAAACCAGCGTGTGCCAAGGTTAGATGCTGGCTACGTTTTAGATACCATTCCATGCGGCTCGTCAGTGCTGCCCCGAGTACGTCTCGTTTGACAAAATGAGCAGCAGGTCCTCCTCACGTTCTCAGACCGATAATACCAACTCTGTGGAAGAATAAGGTTGGCATCACCGCCAACATGGTGTAAGAGCAAGACGTTGTCGAGCTCCATACTTTATGCACGACGCAGCCGCTTTAACGCAAGCGAATAGCCCGCATACGCACAAGTAAATCATCCGCCAAAAACCAAACAAATAGACTGTTATAAATTAGGGATCGACGTTTTTGCATCTAGTTCCCATAGACACGAGAGCGGAAGTCAGCGTCTTCCTCTCGCATGCAAACGCCAGCACTCAATGCCTACGTACAACCTGCGTGCGGCCAACGGTTCAACGATAGCTTTACGCGGTCAGCGCAGGATGAACCCTTATCTCAAACGCTACCGAGGGTTTCAATTACTCATCATGGTTGTGTTTGTACCTTTCGCATTTACCGTCACCGACTTAATACGACATTTTGGGTTCCTTGTTTTGCTGACCGCCACAGACTTTTAGACGACGGTGCTGAACAAGTTGTTAAAGAGGTTCTTACCGACGCCCCAAAAATCAGTGCCGTTTTCCGAATCGCCTACGTACCATCAGCTCTTCTCTGCTGTCTATTTGCCTTACGTTTCACTCTGGAAATCCACTTGGATTGGAACATGTAGTATCTGTTGGCGATGCTGTCCGCTTAGTCCGCTACCCTAGCTACTATCGTAGCTGGATTTGCAACCGTTTTATCGCTACCGTTGCAGTATGTAGACCCATCCATTCTCGTTGCCGTACCTAACGTTTTACGGCTAGAAGTTCTTGCCATACATTACTATAGCTAGTATCCCCAGCTTCAGACCAACCGGATCCTACCCTCTGTGTACCGCCGTCTATTTGACTTGTAGGTTTTACTGTAGCAGCCTGCCTTGAAGTAGAACACTTATTGTCCTTTGGCGCTGCTGTCCAGCTCATCCGGCTACCCCTGTTAACTGTCAGATCTCTCGCTGCAACCATTTTCTCGTTACAGCTATAGTATGGTTGCCACTCCGTAAGTTCCCACGCTGTTAACCTTGTTAGCTTATTAGTCTTGCCGCACTTTAGTATAGCTTGTGGTTCCTGCTTCACCATACGCTGGATTTTTGCTAGCAGTTTTCTCTGCCGTTTATTTGTGATGCGTATTTCAAAGTAGAAGTCCACCATGGAGTGGAACACATATCCTTCGGCGATACCGCTTGTATTCATTCGATACCCAGTCAGCTTAATGACAGTATCTACAATGCTTTCTCGCTACACCTGTAGCACGTATTTTCGCCTTTTCTCCGTCCTGTTTTAAATTTGTGCATCTATTAGTCCATGCCTGCTCCTAAATAAGCGTGTCACTAATGCTTGATCATTAATCCGGCTCCCAGCCGCTCACCTCCCAAGCCATATTTGATACGTTGTAATTTCACTGTACTTGTCTGCCTTGGAGTGGAGCGCTTAGGATCTATCGGCGCAGTTACTCAGCATATTCGCTACCTTGTTCATTTTGGCAGTTAACACTGCAACCGTGTTCTGGCTACAGCCGTAGTATATAACCCCCTTCCACCATGATGCAGCTTCAACGTTGAACGCCTCTTAGCCCGTGCCTCGTCTTGTGATAGCTAGTGGGTTTTCATCACAATTACTCCAACTCCCACCACCGCACTTCTCTTCCGCCTGTTTGAGTTGTATGCTTTACTGTAGAAGTCCACCTCGGAGTGGAACCTTTAGTAGCTTTTGGCACTGCTGCCTATCTTTTCCCGCTAGTCCAGGACCATTTCAGTTCTAGCTTGGCAGCCGTATGCTCGCTACACATTAGTATGTAACTCATTCTATTTTCGTTGCAACTTCTCCCACCCCGCGATTCACACCAGCTCCCAGCTACTTGTTTAACGTCCGATTACCAAACTTGTTACTTTATGCTTCTCAAGGGTCCCTAGTCCGGCGTAGAAACCCCACTGGCTCTCTTACATGTTTAGACGACAATCTCTACCACTGGCGACTGCTGGTTCCGCCGACATCCTGGTCGCATATGCCACTACTTTCTATGCTCTTTTGATTCCTTCAGTTCATTCACCGGTTAAAAGCGCGCGATACTTCCGGTTTCCAAACAGGAAAACTGTTGCTTAGGCTAAGCCTATTCGGACAGTATTTGTCTCTCGCATTCAACAAGTATAGGGTCCCGCACTGGCATGCAAAATAACAGACCTGCTATAAAACATGTTTCGGTCCATCCATTGCTTCTAACCGCCACCAAAGTACCAAAATGCTTTTATTCCTACATAACATATTCCTGTTCAATTTCCTTGGCAGTTCGCCCGGTCTCATTTTTCTTCTCTCCATCTACTAACGGATAGCATTAGATGCCTGGAACACATCCGTGGACATACCCGCGACGCCCAAGTGGCCACGGAATTAACGCAGGGCATTAAAATCGTCCGCACTTGGCAATTCTGACCCAGTAAAGTAAACCAGAAAGCTCATATTATTACCACTAATAACCTGAGTCGTCCGACTTCACCAGCGGCAATCACTCGCTGTGGACTCCGAAGAAGCCAACCACACAGCCAAAACCTAACCGCGGATAACGGCGAGGATACTCGGTCAGATGCAACCTTGTCAATGTCATATCACCGGTCGGCAGTGTTCCAGGAAGTGTTGCGTTTCCGTCTGTCAAGCGTTCTCCCTACACAAAGTCACACGTGTCCGCTTACCAACCGTGTGGTTTGCCGGATGTGACACGCCGCTCAAGAATATCATTGCCCAACCACGCGGTGACAAGTTGACCGGTTCCACATTTCACAAGTTTTTGCATATACCTGCACTAATAAAGGTACGCTTACATGTTTGAACGGTGACATGCAACTTTTCCTAAATGTGTTTCGCAGCTTTTTACTCATGTTTCACTCACCTGACCCACACTGTACACCTCCCCTCATCGGACCAGTGCACCACCAAGGATCACCGTAATCCTCATCTATACATCTCGTACCCTGCGAGGCTAGGTTTCCTTCAATCTTTGGACCACTAGGGCCTACACTACTGACTACATCCATATAATTCCCGCGTCTGTTCCAGGTTACTATGCTATCATGTACAACCTCGCACTATTCTGATCCTGCCCAGAAGGCTTCGTTGAGCATAAAATAGTTATTTATTATCTGAACCTACTGGCTGAATACCTGAGATCGTTACGACTACATGCAGAGCTTCCACCAGGCATGACCGAGATCGCTCAGCACGTTGACACGTGCGGTTGGGCAACGTGTGCCCGAACAATCCTACCCGTTTCCGAAAATTTACGTGCCGCAAGCGCTAGGTTCGTGCACCACTTCTGCTCGGTATCAATAGACCGTCAAAGAGATCATGGGCTTTACCTCTCCACAAGGTTTCGTAAAGACCACCTGGGACGGGCGTCATTGTGACGATTATCATTTTACAAACAACTTAACCTCAAGTGAACGCTATCCGCTCTGACATATTGCTGACCTCGCCGCCAGCCTGGCAGGTAAAGTCGTTTTCAGTAAAGTGGAATTGGTGAGCGCTTACAACCATATTTCGGTAGCCGAAGCGAACAGCACTAAAGCGATCTTGACGACTCCCGTTGCTTTTTCCGATGTTCTGCACATACCGATAGGTCTAAACAATGCCGTGCAATCTATTCAGCACACTTTGTCGCAGCCGATACTTCGCTTTTGTCCACCTTGACGACATCACAATTGCGAGCTCTTCACAAAAAGAACACTTACGCCACGTTTGAATGCGTTTTGATCCTTTTTCTCATCAATGGGCGACGATCAATGCCGACGTGGTCATTAGGTGTCGAGTCGGTAAGTTTCCTCGGCCACCCTATCTCTCCTGCAGGCCTTGTGCCACCAACAGCTAAAATTAAAGCCAGCATCGACGACCCCGAGCCTCATACTTACAAACAACTAAAACGCTTTGACGGCCTCGTCAAGATTTATCGCCGGTTCATATCTGGTTGCGCTTCGCTTATGCAACTGCTTACGGAACGTTCCGGGCGGAAGCTCACGAGGTTCAATTTTACGACTGCAGCATGTACCGCCTTCCAGGTTTTGAAAAAAGCTATCGCCAATATAGCTTCTATAGCGCAACACGACCCGGCAGCCTCACCGTTGCTCAGTACCGACACTTCTGACACTTCAGTTAAGGCGGTCTTACAACAAAAGATAGGTGACAATTGTCAGCCGTATACATCTTTTGCTAAACCTGCCGAATCTCACTATCGTACTTTCGGCAGTGAGCTGTTAGCCATTTGTTATCAATAAGCCATTTCCGATATGTCTTAGAAGACCGTTAACGTCCAGTCTTTACCGACCACGAACCACTGACTTAAGTACTTAGCTCGACTACCGATCGATACTCGTCTAGAGAGTCACTCCACATAGACTAGGTTGCTCAGTTCACGACCAATATGCGACGTGTCGCAGGTGTGCTTAACACTGTAGCCAGCACACGTCCTCGAATGCAAGCGATCGCCGCTGACGTGAGAACCGCTATCGATTTGACAGCCATAACTGCGGCGCAACTCACTGATCCCGAGGTTGAAATAATAAGCCGGTCTCCCTCACTGCACAAAAATAAGTAAAAAATAAATATTATATTCTCGAAAAAACGAGGCACGCCTTTTGGGCATGATCAGCATATCACAATATTATACATGAAAGCATGCTTAGAAGCACCGAGAGCGGGAGTAATACACATGGAGTCAGTAGTGTGGGCCCATACGGCCCAAAGGTTGTATGAAGTCTACGTCCACACCATGCGACATGCAGAGAAGAAATAAGATCACTAATGTGGAGTATGTTGATGAAAAACTAGTCCGATGTGGTTGTGTAGACACTGCGGGTCAAGTGAGTGAAGCATGAGGAAAGAGCTGCAGGAATATTTAAGAATAGTGGCATGTCACTAAGCAAATATGTAGGCGTGTTCGTACGGGAGCAGATATATGCACAGAATTTGTAAATGTAGTATCGGTCAACTTGCCAACATGAGATTGGAGCGGTGACTTTATTGAGTGGCGAGTCACATCCGCCACGTCGCGGTGTTGTTAAACATACATTTGTGGCTTTTTGTAGGGAAAACGCTTGCCTGACGAAGACCCATCACGTCCTGGTACACTGCCGACTGGTGATATGACGTTGTCAGGGTTACATCTGACCGATTACCCTCGCGGATATTCGCAGTCAAGTTTCATAAATTTGTTTCTGACTGTTGTGACCTGAATAACCACGGATGGGCAGACTTATCGGTCTACTCCCATAACCCGGAGTACGTCGTTGGCTTTTCGACCTCTTCTGAAGAGTATTTTCCTTTTCGCATTAATTTTTCAATTAGACGTAACTCTCTTCGGACCTGGCTGTAATCTATCCTCGGTTGACCAGTCTCATTCTTCTCACTGCTCTCTGATATCCGAGCCGTTATCACTTGAGGCTCTACATTCCAACCACTCTGTTCCCCTCATCTCCAGACCTTTCCTTGCATGCTAAATGGCTCACCATATAGTCACTTTCGTCCCGAGAGCTTCTTTTCTTATGACACTCACCTCTGCTATCCACAAGTTAATTTGGCGGCCTAGCTTCATCATGCTGGCCTATCCGGACTCGTCTGAACGGTCTCCTGCTTTCTGACCCACCTCAGACTATCGAGATCTCAATGGCTTAGGCTCTGCCGACGTAACGTACTGTATCCTCCAACTGAATTGCATTGTTGGCCCTGATCAATCCATATTACTACGTCCCCTTTCTTCGTGTACGTGCCTATTTTACCGATGCTTTCCTTTATTACTTAGACCCAAATTCTACGGTTTTCACTCTTTGAGCTGATTTTCTAATCTCGTCTTAATGGTCTCTTTGTTTCTGACTACTGTGACCTGAATGACCAGGGATGGACAGACTTATCAGTCTGCTTTTCCGTCTCAGTGGTCTCTTTGCTTTTGACTGCTGTAACCTGAGTGATCAGCGATAGGCGGAATGGTCTCCTTTTTCCTGACCTCTCTCGGGCTTCTGCGATCTCACTGTTCTTGTCACTGCTGACGCAACGCTTTGTTACCCTCACCTCAAGAACGTTGCTGGTCGTGACTAATCACAATCATCATGTCTTCTCTCATCCTTAACGTGTGCATTTCTGCCGATTCGATCCGACAAAATGCATAGCTTACTATTAGGCCTTTCTCCTTATGAGTCGACTTTCTAGTCTGGTCTGAACGACCCACCTTCCGACCTCTGTGACCCTAATGATCAGGGGTCGGCAGACCCAATGGTCTGTTCATACCACGTCGGGAATATCGCTGACTTTTCCACTCATCAATGAAAACGTTTCCTTTTCTCATTTTGTGTGCACTCCTTTTTTCCACTGGTCAGGCAACTCTCCGGATCTGGCGCTACTCTAGCGGCGTCCGACCAGCCTTCTGCTTTCTGACTACTTCCTTACATTCCAAACATTAACGATCTAGGCTCTGTTGTCCTGGTGCTCTGTCCCCCTTATCCTGAGACCATTCTTCGGCATGCAACCGCCTTTTTATATAGCCACTTGCTTCCCAAACTGCTTTCTGATGACACTCATTACTTATTCCCACCCTACTTTGGAGGCCTAGCTTCAGCTTGCTGACTTACCCGGGTTTGACTGTACGCTCTCCTGTCTTCTGACATCGCTCGGACTTCTGTGATCTAATGATCTAGACTCTGCCGACGATAGTCTGTTACCCTCACCGCAAGACCACCGCTGGTCATGATTGAACCTTATTATCATGTCCCCTTTTTTTCTTAACATGTCCATTTCTGTTGATGCTCTCTGTCAGCACTTAGACTTTACGAACACGACTTTCACCCTACGAGCTGACATTCTGGGCTCGTCTCAACGATCTCGTATCTTCCGACTTCCGTGAACCTAATGAACAGAAACCGTAAGCTCCAACGGTCTGCGCACAGCACCTGGAGCATATCGTTGGCTTTCTTTTTCTTTCTCTTCTCACCCATAGAGCCTTTTTTCACACTCTAGCCTGGCTTTTCTGGTTCTGGCTGTACGGCCTCCTGCCTTCTGACCTCTCTCGAACTTCTGAGTTCTAAATGACCTAGTCTCTGCAGACGCAATGCTCTGTCTCCCCCGCCTCCAGAGCATTGCTGCTCATGATTCATCAATAGTATATCCGCTTTTATCCTTAACACTTCTATCCTGTTGACGCTCTGTTAACTTTCTGACATTTATAATACGGCTTTCTCTCCATGAGCCGATATCCTCATCTCATTTCCATGGTCTCCTGCTTCCCGAATACTGAGCCCATACTTGTGAACCATCGACTGGTCAAAAGGTCTGTTCGCAACACCTCGAGATTTTTGTAGGCTCTTCCACTTTCCCTTAAGTGTCTCCTTCACGATTACATTCCTTAATTTTCGCACTCTGTCTGCCTTCCTTTATCCATTGGACGGATAACACTTCGGGCCTGGCTCCACTCTAGCCTGGTCTGACCAGCCTCCTATTTTCTGACTGTTTCCAGAAATCAGAGACGCACGTGTTCTAGGCTGTGCAGTCACAACACACCCTGTTCCTCAGCCTGAGAGCTTCGTTTGATATGCTAACGGGCTTTTTATATAGCCTCTGTAGTCCCACATTCACTACTGTTATCCCCACTTTAATCTGACTGCCTAGCTACATCTTGCTGACTTATGCAGTCTTATTTAAACGCTCTTTTGCTTTCTGAGCCCTCCCCAAACACTTCTGCTTCATCTTCAATCTTTCATTCTTTACTGATCCGTGTTCCGCTCGATTCTCGTCGTATTTCGCCACTTATGATATACGTGTATATGCGATATTTAAATAACAATTACATGCATAGGGGTACAATAGTTCAGGCATCGCCGCAATTGATTGACTGCATTCCAGATGCATTCCTTTCTTCTGTCTGTGTGGCTGTCTCTGTTCGTTTCCTTTTTCTCCCGAGTCTGTCACAGGTACGGCGACACGCACCCAAGGAATTGTCATCCGTTTCGACAACAATACAAGGCACACAGTTCCTCTACTTGGACATGAGCGGAAAATTATCAACTTTTTTACAACTTACTAACCGGACAAATCAATCAATTCTTCCGCGGCATGAACCACTGAGTCCAATTTATCTAACAATGCCTCTTCCACATATCTCTTGACTGGAGGACTTTCGACTACGGAAGGCACATTCTCCTGCCAATACAAAGCTTGAACAATCGGTCATTCTAAGCTCTTCAATCCGCTTTGACCGCTCAAATGGCCGTGGTTACCACAATCTCTAATCAATTTCACTACATACCCCGGGGGATCTGCGATTCTTTCTTCGGAACCTATCCTGTCCTCCAAGACTTCAACATATTTCAACGTATATTCTTCGAGGCTTCACGTGGTTCTGCAGATGGTCAACACATCATATCCAGAAAGAATGCTTAGTTCCTGACCTACCGATCTGGAACAGGAGAGGACCCAGGCACGCAATGGCCACTCGCATAGCGCATCAGTCAGCAGAAAAATGGGACTCAACTTGACTGCGAATAACGGAGCAAATAAACGTTCAACAACAAACATAGCCAGTTACAACTTGCCATCCAATGGATTGGCGGCAGTGTTTCAGGACGTGGTGGGTTTTCGCCTGGCAAGCGTTCTCCCTATAAAAAGCCACAAATGTCCGTTTAACAACACTGCAACGTGGCGAATGTGACTCGCCACCGAATAAAGTCACAGCCCATAACTTCACACTGGCAGCTCAATTAGAATCACCATACTGGATAGCTTACTCTTCAGTTATCTTCCAATGGATCCCTCAGGATTTATCTATAATTACTCGAGGTATGACTGCGATATGTGGCAGAGCGATTATGTCCAAACAAATGGATCCCGATCCCACTACAACCCAATCGTTCTATCGCATGTTCACCATCGCACAGTCCCAAGCGTGGACATATGAACAATTTTCTACTGACACTACAGTTCCCATAAAATGTCTGTACAGCTGTACATACCTGATCATGCCCCAATTGGCGTGCCTCGCATAGTCGAGAATAAATATTTATTTATTTATTTATCTGAACTGAACTGGTTGCGTGGTCTTTTTCGGGGTCGACCGCAAGTGATTGGAGCTGTTGAAGTCGGACGACTCAGGGGACTTGAATTGATTTGATTCGTTTTATGCGTTCCTTCAGTTTGTCAGGAGTAAGAAGTGTAGGTGATTGCTTTGTTCTGTGTTGATGCCGTGTCCAGGTGAGCTTCGTAGGTATGTCCTCAGGTGTAACGTGCCGGTAATGTTATCCTTTAGAACAAGGGAGAAAAGAAAAACGGACCGAGCAAGCTGCCTAGGAAATGGAATAGGACTATGTTAATGTATAAATATAAAATTTGTGATAACGTTGTGCTGGTTACAAGCAGTGGAATGACCGAATATGTTATACATCCTATCCGTAGTTTTACGTGCAAACGCGAGACCCGATATTTGTTGAACGTGAGAGACAAATGCTGTCCAAAGTGACCTAACATACGCAAAAGTCCTGTGTGGAACCCTGGAGTATCAGACGTTGTTAACCGTTAAATGAGTTAAAAGAATCAGAAGAGCATAGTACGTAGTTTAATATGCGCGTAAGGTATAGGTTGAGCGATCGGTTGACAGTAGTGGAGCTTAGCGTTCTAACATGTATGAGAGCCAGGGAAATTGCCACGCCGGGTTCGAGACCCCTGAAAATAATGATGAAACGTGTTCAGTAACCAGATGCTAGAGAAACAGGTGTGTGAAGGAGTGGGACGGAGTGTCAAAGTTACGACGTGAATGGGATTTATATATCACAGCTGTAACAGGAATACGGTTGCAAAGCAAGCGCTGAGGGACCTGGAATAGCGGAAAAAGATAGGGACTACTACTGTGCGGCAAACAAGTCAAGTATACGGCAGGAAAGGACGATACTGGGAGTCTGGTTAATTATGAGGAAGTACCTCCCCGCTGATAGGCATTCAACGTTAATAACAGAAGCGAGAAGGGTTTGAAGACTACGGCTGTAGCGAGAAAATGTTTGTAGAGCCAGCGCAGAAAAGGACCAGTAGTATCAGTAGTGTGAGTAGTAGCCACAAAAGATGCTGTGTGCCACTCTAAGGTGGACATCTACCATGGAACCTTAACGTCAGATTGAATGCTGGGTATTGAGTTGCTGGCAGCCTGATTAATTAATATACAGGAGCGGCACGATTTATTAGGCTCGGTATAAACTGATAGGTGTACGGTGTTGAATGCAAGAGTGAGAACAGACAGAAATACTCGCAGCATCTCTAGAGAGAAGCATTGCTATAAGGACCGAAGCAGATGCCGAATGAGAGAGACGTTAATGTGGGCGAAATAACTTGGTAGTGGAGCCAAGAGGCAAAACTCACAGAGACCGGAAAGTTCAAGTTCGGCAAGAGAGAACAAGCATACAGATATTGAATCAGACGAAGAAAATTCACATGAGACTGCCAAGTTAACAACTGAGTACTCAAGCCCTTCTCGCTCCTGTTATTAACGTTGAAGGCCTGGCAGCGGGCAGCTTTTTCCTCAAAATTAACCCGACGCCCAGTATCACCCTTTCCTGTCGTCTATTTGACTTGTATGCCGCACTGTAGAAGTCCCTATATTTTCCGCTATTCCAGGTCCCTTTAGGGCTAGCTTTGCAACCGCATTGTCGCTACAGCTGTAGTATATAAATCCCACTCTCGTCACAAAGTTGACACTCCGTCTCACCCCTTCACCCAGGTGTTTAGCATCCGCTTACTGAACATGTTACGTTATTACTTTCATGGGTCTCAAACCCGGCGTAGTAACTTCACTAGCTCCCATACATTTTAGAAAGATATGCTCTACCACTGACAACCGATCGCTCAACCCATATCTTAAGCTCTCATTAAACCACTCACTATGTTCTTCTGATTCCCTTAACGCATTTAACGGATAACACCGCCTGATACTCACGGTTTCCACACAGGAAAACTTTGCGTACGCTGTGCCCCTCCGGACAGCATCTCCCTCTCACCTTCAGCAAATACAGGATCTTGTGCTTGCACGCAAAACAACGGATATGATGTATAACATATCCGGTCGCTCCATTGCTTTCAACCAGCACAACTTTACCATAACTTTTCTATTTATACAATAACATAGTCCTGTTCAGTTTTGTTGGCACTTGGCTCGGTCCGTTTTCCTTCTCTCCCTTGTTCTAAAGGATAAAAATACCTGTACGGAACCTCGCTGAGGACATACCTGCGACGCACCCATGGACACGGAATCAATACAGAACAAAGAAATCACCCGCACTTCGCAATCCTGACACACTAAAGGAACCCAGAAAACTAATCAAATCAATACAAGGCGCCTGAGTCGTCCGACTTCAACACCTCCAACCACTTGCGTCGACCCCGAAGGAGACCACGCAGCCATGGGAAATAAATTGGCTTAACGTAACTGCGAATATCCGCGAGGGTAATCGGTCAGATGCAATCTTGACAATGTCATATCACCAGTCGGCAGTGTTCGAGGACGTGATGGGTCTTCGTCAGGCAAGCGTTTTCCCTACAAAAAACCACGAATGTATGTTTAACAACACTGCGATGTGGTGGATGTGACTCGCCACTCAATAAAGTCACCGCCCCTAATACACATTGGCAGGTTGACCGATACCAAATTTACAAATTCTGTGCATATATCTGCTCTCTCACGAACACGCCTACATATATGATTAGTGACATGCCACTATTCTACAATATTTTTTCAGCTTTTTCCTCATGCTTCACTCACCTGACCCACACTGTGTACGCGAACTCATCGGACTAGTTTCTCAGCAACATACCACATTCGTGATCTTATTTCTTATATGTGCATCTCGCATTCTGTGGACATAGACTTCATACAGCCTTTGGGCCGTATGTGCCCACACTACTGTCTCCATCTTTACTAATCCCGCGCTTGGTGCGGCTAATCGTGCTAGCATGTAAAATATTGTGCTGTGCTGATCACGCCCAAAAGGCGTGCCTCGTTTTTTCGAGAATAAAATATTTATTTTTTTATTTAGTCAATGGCAGCCGATGCGCAAAAGAAGCGAAGCATTGGTTTGAGACCTATGGGCATTTGGAGCTTTAGAGACCGGACTGGTTCAAAATGTTTAAGATTGAGAGGCACAGTAGCAAACGGAATCTAGCAATGATTGGGATTTTGTGCTGGGGCTAGTGGTACCAAGTCCGCTATTGAGGAGTTGTTATATGGACCAAAAAAGAAGTCAAATGAGAGAGGGAGCAGTTAAGGTGAGCCAAAAAGCCTACTGCTGAAGCCGAAAGGCAGAACTCAATCAGAGGCCGGCAATTTCAGTTTCATCCTAAGCACACAGACAACGAATCAGACGAAAACAGGTGTGAGGCTTTTGCTTTTACCAATGAGCATCTTGGTCAATAACAGCCGATGCGCAAAAGGAAAGAGGCATTGGCTTGAGACATATGGGCATTGTGAGACTCAGAGACCGGACTGGTCCAAAAGGTTTAAGAATGAGAGGTACAGTAGCGAAGGGAATCTGGCAAAGATTGGGATTTTGCGCTGGGGCTAGCGGTACCAAGACCACTATTGAACAGTTGCGATATGGACCAAACGAGAAGCCAAAGCAGAGAGGGAGACGTTAATGTGCCATCATCAGACGGAACCATGATTTGAAATTTATCTCTGGTTTGTCCCATCCAGGCGCTTGTATATCGGTTAACCTCGTAACAACACGCATCGTCCGGCGCAATGTCGATCATGTCGGTCGGATCTGGTCAGATGTTTGCTTTCCGCGTCAATGCTCGAAAGTGCACAAGCACACCAAAAGCTTAGTGGGAACATGCCCCAGGCCAGATGCACATTTTCAAATCGTGCATGTCGATTTTGTTGGTTCTCTTCCGCTTTTCATAGGCTCTGTAAAGATGCTGCCGTGACACGAAGGAACATGGCATACGCCAGCAGGTAGGTGCATCATGGTATGTACTATAGGATTGGGTAGGGGCACGTTGCTTCATTAACCAGCTGACGATTCGTGTATAATGGGAGCCATTGATTCAGGCGCATTTCGCGGTTTTCTTGAGACGCCATACAGACAAACAACAAACGGGCTGACGCAGTTGGGGTTAATACACTGGACAACATGGTCCATACCTGCAATGTTGTTAGAGCTGAAGGGGCTAAATCCGTCCACGAGTAATTGAATGCGAAGACCAAATTTTGGCAGAGTAGATATTCCACGCGGTATGGTACAAAGCCCATTTGAAAGTTCCATATGTCCGTACATCCCAGGAAGCATCCAGACTGTTTCACTATCCCTTAGGGTTCGCATCAGCAGTTTATAATCTTTCGGCAATGCAGGCAGGCATGGCCGAAGCGCAAGTAACAATCTGGTTACTGAAGCAGCCGTTGGTCGGCTGTTCCAAACCCGTTTGCGTAATGGGCGCCGAACATCCTCCTCGTGGTTCAGGACGACAGTACAGTATCCAGTGGCAACGCAATCTCCCTGTTAATGCACACTCTAAACCTAAATATATATGGTTGGCGGCATCCGGTTTCGGATTTGCCTGTCACTGTGGCAAGCCACAGGACGCCTGCGCCTACAGAGGGACCATGGGTGGCTTGCGCTGCACCACCCACAGCTCCAACCACACACCCCATATCCAGTGTAAACCCGAAGGAATTAGACCGGGACGCATGCGGATGGGAACCAGGTTTCAGCAACGGAGCCGGTCCACACTCCTTCTCAGGCAAACACAAACACGCTGTATTTGGGGAATGGGACGCACACAAGGCGGTGGCTGGACCGTAGTCCGCTCCACACTGAGTGCATGGAACCGCCCTTCGAGCCTAACACGGCCACAAGGACCGTGCACCCCGTCCCCTCCAGCAACGACCAACTGTCTCCTGGAGCCAGTATGGACGAGGTAGTGGGTAATAGACAGGTAGGCACCTTGTCAACATGCACATCAAGCGCAGCCACACCGGGGAAATCAAACAACAGCCAAACACTTGAAAGAGAGAAAGAATAAGAGAAAAACTCGATTAATGCATAAGGAAACGGTGATATAAACCTTAATTAGATAGCATATGTAATAAGTTGATTACAAACAAAACCTAGCTAAGTGCACGAGGTCAGAAAGTATAGTTCACGGAATGCCACGTACGCAAAAATGTTATGGAAATCGAATAAAATTGGCTTAGGCGATGTGGGCAAGTTAATGGAATAGTGTACAGGGAGAAAGTCATATGAGAAAGAGAAGCATTTAGGTAAAAACTGTAAACCCACCACCTGAAATAAAGAGACTTAGCATGCAAGCACGCGGTTAGTAAATCGAATGCAGCGTGCCTACAAACGCTGCGCCGGCTCGCCGTAATTCTCTGCAGGACCCGTCGTCACTTCTGTAGTGGCCCCTAATGGCATAGCTCATGGCCCGCTAGACATTTATATTAGAAAGAAAGGCTTTAGGAGAGAACCGAAAACCCACCACCTGAAATAAAGAGACTTAGCATGCAAGCATGCGGTTAGTAAATCGAATTCAGCGTGCCTACAAACGCTGCACCGGTGCTGCCTACGTTCACTGCGGGACCCGTCGTCGCTTCGGCAGCGGTCCCGAGTGACCTCTCTCATGGCTCACTAGGCCTGCCTGACTAAGGCACTCGCGACCGCATGTGCTACAGCACAATGCGCTCGATGTCGATGGAGTACAATTCATCGGTGCTTGCCGCTTCCGCAACTGCCGCTTCTTCTCTGCATGCATGAGGGCTCTCCCGCACTTTAGCAACTGCCTTCGTGATTAGATCGCGTCATGCACCACGATCAACCGCCTTCGATTCCCATGATCTGCAATCAAGATTAGAACGTGTGAGGCTCACTTTAATCATGTCCTGGTAACGTAACTTTGGTTTCAGAGCATGCCGCTTCCCTATACTCAGCTGACCGTATAAAAGTTGTTTCGGTATTCGCGTCGAATCCATACGGCTCACATGACCGAGCCATCTCAGGTGTCGCAGTAAAAGTAGGCCGTCCACTGCATACATCCCACTTCGGCGCAACACTTCCGTGTCTGCAACCCTGGCGTCCCAACCGATCCGCAAAATTCGTCGCAGACATTGCTGCTGGAACCGCTCGAGATATCGCACATCCCGACGGTACATCGTCCACGTTTCACTGCCGTACCATGGATTTGTACACCATCAGCTTCGTGCCAATGCTAAGCTGATGGTTGTTCCAAACTCGGTACTCAAGCTTCCCGAATGCCGCTGCCGCCTTCGACACGCGAATAAGCAACTCAACGTGTAGCTGCTGATCAGTCGATATCACACTCCCTAGGTAGCAGAAGCGGGAGGTGGTTTCCAATACTTCAGCACCAATGCTGATTTGCGGCACTATTGAAGATTGCACCTCCGGTGAAGGCTGAAAGAGACAGACAGTTTCGCTTGTGTTGATGGTGAGCCCGAATGTGGCCGCTGTCGAAGCCAGAGCACTAGTCATGTGCTGCAACTCATCCGCGCTGTGTGAAAACAACGCACAGTCGTCAGCAAACAGCAACATACGGATAGTTGTCTCACAGACTAGAGTTCTCGCACCGAAACGACGGATGTTCAGCAACCCACCATCAATACGGTGCTCCACACGAACACCGTAGGCACAAGCCGCATCAAAAGCACAAGACAACATTGCATAAGATATATATTAAACAGGGCAGGAGCTAAGACACAGCCTTGCTTCACACCAGAGACAACTGCAAAGTCCTCCGAGGTCTCTACACTCAGCTGCACCCTCGCTCGCATACCACTGTGCAGACATTCAATTAAACTTACAAACTTACGCGGGCAACCAAACTTACCCAACACCAGCCACAATACCTCGAGGTTCACCGAATCAAATGCCTTGGTGAAAGCAACAAAAAGCGAGTACAATGCCTGGTGTCGTTCTCTGCACTTCACTTGCAACTGACGAACCGCAAACACCATATCTATACTGCTGCGACCCGAACGGAATCCACATTGCTCTTCCGCCACGTTTGGTTCCACAATCTGACTCACGAGGCGAATGAGCAGGATTCGGGCAATCACCTTGCCCACACAACTCAGCAAGTTGATGCCACGATAATTCGTGCAATATTGCTTGCTACCTTTGCCCTTGTACAGTGGTAGCACAAGGGCATCCTTCAGCTCAGCAGGCACCTCCTCCTCAATCCACACGCGTTGCACCAAGTGGTGCATCGCAGTCAACT
>OX104059.1:30892384-30923093 GCA_944474145.2 Dicrocoelium dendriticum | reverse complement strand
CGGCGGGAGTACAATACATAGATCTACGAAAATATATGTACGGTTTAGTCCGAAGCTATTTGTGATCAGTGCCACACTCAGCTCCACGCAGTACACGTGTCATGCGCACTACACGCATGTCACGCTGACGTACGATGACATAGTCGCGCAGGTGAGCGTGACCACTCCGTAGGTGCGTCCAAGTTGCTAAATCACTCGCACTCATTGCAAACCGAGTGCTCGTGATCGTCAGGCCGTGAGTGGCACACAGTGAGAGCAGTCTGTTACCGTTCGCATTCGCTGAACCAATGCCATGCGCACCGATAACATCTGTCCACGCTGGTGCATCACGCCCAACGCGCGCGTTGAAGTCACCCAGCAGAAATAGTCAGTCGCTCCTCGGCTCAGACCGTATCACGGAGGATAGCTCAGTGTAGAACTGATCACGCGTGTCATCAGGATAACGCACGGTCGGACCGTACGTGCTTATAAAGTAGCAAACTTACCTGTTCCGAGTCGTAGGCGAACAGTCATCAGTCGCGCGCTGATGCCCGTTGGTTCACCCACCAGCTGGCCATTCAGGCGATCGGATATTGCAAATCTGACCCCATGTTCACGTGGTGCTGAGGCGGCGTTCCCCACCCAGTAGAATGTGTAGCCAGCACCTGCTTCATGTAACTTACCTTGCTCAGCGAGCCGAGTTTCACTGAGCACCGCAATATCGATGTGGTAGCGCGCCAGCTGCATTGCGACCAGTGCAGTGCGTCGCTCCGGGCGCTCGCTGGAGTTGCATTGGTGGGCAATCGCACGCGAGGTGGTCGTTGTGCTTCGGAGGTTTGTTTGAGGGACTCCATCCGGAGACTTTGGCCCAATAGACTGACCAACAAGGCAGTGGGTGGTTTGGAGGTTTGCTTGAGAGACTCCGCCCGGAGCCTTTGGCTCAATAGCCTGACCCACAAGGCAGTGGAGTGCAGATCCAGCTCGGGAATGTGATTGCAGAGACAGATTGGGATCTGCTTGACGGCCGTCACACGCAGCTTTTGAGGTTCTGGGACAATTACCATATGTTTTGCGACCGTAGTAGGGTACGCACCTGCGACAACGGCCAGACGCAGGTGGGTTTTTGGCGGGTTTTCACCAATTTGACTAGGGGCTGCCTGGCTTGGGGCGGGCAGTAGCAAACCATTGAACACCCGGAGGTGTCTTCCCACCGTCAGAGACAATGCGTGGCCCTCGTGCTCTACGCCAATCGAGCTTTGAGAATATAACCCGTAACCTGTTGTCTCCCATGGCTAGGTTTTACGGGAAATGGGCCATCGACCACTTCCCAACCTCCAGGGAGGATGGACTAGGAGACTGCCGGGGTGCCCAATCCTGACAGGAGAACGACTCGGGTCCTCAGCCAATGCCTTCGATTAAATGAACACCGGAAAGGCAGCGAGTCTAGCACATGGTCAGTTAGCCGACTCATGCGGATTGGTGTCCTGGATCTTAGCAGGGAGAAGGGCGAAACCCAACTCCCACCCAGCGGTCGCCACGTGGAGGCGCCCAGGGCATGAGACTATGGCGCAGCAGTAGCAGCAGTGGGTAGACCATCTGTCAGGATCTAGCCACCACCAGCCTCAGCGCACCATAGGCTCCCCCGCCGGAAATATATATATACGGATGGCGGCATCCGGTTTCGGATTTGCCTGTCACTGTGGCAAGCCACAGGACGCCTGCGCCTACAGAGGGACCATGGATGGCTTGCGCTGCACCACCCACAGCTCCAACCACACACCCCATATCCAGTGTAAACCAGAAGGAATAAGACCGGGAGGCATGCGGATGGGAACCCCGTTTCATCAACAGAGCCGGCCCACACTCCTTCACAGACAAACACAAACACGCTGTATTTGGGGAATGGAACGCACACAAGGCGGTGGCTGGACCGTAGTCCGCTCCACACTGAGTGCATGGAACCACTCTTCGAGCCTAACACGGCCACAAGGACCGTGCACCCTGTCCTCTCCAGCAACGACCAACTGTCTCCTGGAGCCAGTATGGACGAGGTAGTGGGTAATAGACAGGTAGGCACCTTGTCAACATGCACAACAAGCGCAGCCACACCGGGGAAATCAAACAACAGCCAAACACGCATATATATACTGACCTCAAACAGCATACTTATGGACAAAATCTCGTTATTAATAGGTGCTATTGAGGGAGATAATAACGGTACGGAATCAACAACAGGAAGCAGATTATCTGCACATAAACTGAACAATAAACTGATGTCATTGACGGATGCAGGTAAAAAAGAAAGATATTTATGAGTGCATTGACAATAGCCTTAGGCCCACGTAAGTCCAACGTACAGGGCAAATGTTGCTGGCACAATCTTTTACAAGTTCGTTTGCACACTAAAATATAGGAACAACTACGGGATGTTTGTTAAGCAATCATAGGACTAAAAGCAATGCACATGTAAACCTATTGCTGTCGCACATCAAACTTACTATGTAACTAACTGCAGCGTCATATTCTGTAAAATTGCATCCAAAACAGGCTTGCGAAGGTGTAGTCAAATGTACGCACAATTCAATAAGTAGGATTAAGATACACTAAAACGAAGCATTCACATAGTAAACATATGCATAATGTTAACAAGAGAAACAAGTAATTATAACTATATTTAGCATGCTTCGTAAAATACCCTCCTACTTTTAACGTAAACTGGAAAAGTGGATCTAAATCCGAAGCTTAAGGACCTACGAGTTCAAAAGGAGTTACCACGAGTTTTCGTGCGTATGTGCTGCGTTGGACTATGTAGAGGTTTAGGCACAGTACCACCGGAAATACGTGGGTTGTTTGGAAAAAGTACAAAAGCTGACCACTAGGATGGTTAAGGGTCAAGGTGACAAACCATACGCTGAGCTCCTAAGGGGCATTGGTCTTTATTCAATAGAACTGCGCAGACTAAGAAAGGATCTAATGGGGACCATTACAATCATGAAGGGTTTTAGGGGTATCAAGTATACTGAAATCGTTTATCTAGCCGGTTGAGATCACCTGCTAGTACATCATCGTGTCAAGGCCACCGATAGCGAACGCCGTGTGTTTTCGCTTTGATAAGGTTAAGTGTGTCCGTTTTCTTGTAATTCAGACGGACTTTAAGGTGCGCAAAATACTGGGAATCTTCTGCTGGTCTACCGCTCGTCATGGCGTCCAAGTGCCTAGATTGTGGTAAAGTGTCACTACCCGTTCAAGGGCTGTTCTATGTTCTTACTGCGACGGCTGGTTGGATATCATTTGTTGTCGTGTCGCGTCAACTTTTTATGAGTATCTGCAGCCGTAGGCAGCATCCTCTGTTTGTATCATGTGCGCTGGGTGTCATACTTCGGTCAACCCCCAGCGTGCTCGGTCTGGTTTATCCGCTTTTACTCCCCACTCCGCTAGTGGTCAACCGATCCCCAACCGACTAGTTCCCGAAATTCGCCTACTTCTTTTCCTTCTTTGTACGCTGCTGATCGTCACACCAAATTTTACACAAATTCCTGTCTCACTCTCGGAGTTACAAGTGTCCGGTGACCAGCCCAATAATCCCCCGCCCAAGCCGTTTGCGGCCGTCGTCAAGGAGAAAACGGCGGCTGCTCCCACAAGCCGGATTCCCGCTGTGCATAAGTGTAAGCCTATAGCTAAGCCCGTATCAGAAAAAGTGTCACATCCAAAGAGCGGGCTGAACTCAATTCTTCATAGGATCGACCATTTGGAGAAACTGCTCAAGGACAAGCCGCCTTCTAAACCACCGATCTTCGAGACCGCCAAAGTCTCTACCCGGGAAAGTTGTCCCATCATATTTAGCTCGCCAGAATAGGATAAACAACAGCATCAGAGAGAATTTTGGATGAGCAACTATTTCTAAAACGAAGGGTCTCCCTACTGTTCCATGAGGGGAATGGGGGATTAATAACCTCTGTTTTTCGACTTGGCAGAAAATGTGAAGATTCTTCCAAGATGCGTCCCATTAAGGTTGTAGGCTAAAGTGAAGGTGAATGCCGTCGGATCCTTTGACGGACTTCGCGCCTCAAGAGGGAGCACTTTCATGCGTTACGGAATCTATCCCCGGAGGACCGCGTTAAAATGAAGACTGCAGTAGATGAATTGCGAACTCACAGTGAGAAGGATGAAGACGCTTTGCGTATGGAGCATTTTGGCGTGGTTCGGGAAAGACAGAGAAAGTGCTGGAAGTCAGTTTTTCTCCTTTCTTGATACCAAGCTCAACAAGTGGATTGCACGTACCTTTTGCGAACGTGCACTGTCTACGTGACAGATTAGATGAAGTGTTGCACCTCACGGCAATACTCTTACTGGACCTTAGGGCGTTTACGGAGACATGTTTGTCCCCCGAAATCCCAGCTCCCGAAGTACACATTCCCGGGTAAAGTCTCCCACGAGCTGATCGCATTAATTTGAGTTCGGGGGCAGCGTCACACTCTATTGGAAGGAGAATCTGAAGCTACATGTAGTTGAAGTTGCCTTTGGTGGTGATGACTGCTCTGAAGTGCTTTGGTGTCGTATTCACGAGGGAGGTAAAGAGCTGCTTCTCCGTGGCTTCTGCAGAGCTACCTTGAGTTTTGGTGGTCGTTTGCTGGTGTCTCTAAAGAAGCTTGGTGGAAATAAGGATTGTTAATTAGTAGGGGACTATAATGACCCTAATATTGATTGGGATCTTCTTCACTGATGTTGCACCTGCCTCCTTCGATTCTACGTTTCTGGAAGCTCTGCTTGAATGCAATCTACTGCCACCTTTCGCGGAACCTACTCGCATCGTCCCTGGTCGGATGTCGCAAGTACTCGATCTAGTGCTTTCGTCTGCACAATCGGATGTTTCTGAGTTGAAGCTATTACCACTAATCGGAAGGAGTGAACACTGCCTACTTACCTTTCACTCGAACACGGTTCAGTATTCACAACCACTGTGTCTATCGTCGGAATTTCTGGCGTGCTGATCCAAACCACTTGAAGATGGCTGTTAGCGAGCAGGCTTGGAGTCTACCCCAGCCCTCAGACGTCGATAATGCCTGGAGCCTTGTTAACTAGAAAAATGTTCCATATTGATGACGATGTTCCCATAACCAAACGAAAACCAATGACTATAGGTCCCTATGGATTGACCGAGACTTACGATTGCTCATGAACAAAGTACACAACCTTTGGAACTGATTATGGAAATTATAAATTGTTTCGGAACGTCTGTACATCGAAACAACTTACAAAACAGCAGCAATACGAAGGGCATCTGGCTGGACATTCCAAGTCCATATCGAAGTTGCTTTTCTCCCACTTGAAAAAGAAGCAGCAGTGCCGGAAGTGGAATACCGTCCTTGCATTCCCACGCTCCTAACACCGTGCCCCACGACGATGCTGATAAAGCTAGTCCCTTAGGTTGCCATTACTCATCGGGCTGTGCGACAGTGGAGCTGTCAGTTCATTGCTATTCGTCCTTGCTCACGGTTCTTAGTGATATAGACCTAAATGTTAGTACGATATCCAAACTTCTGTGCGAGCTGGATCCAAAAGCTTTTCCGGGACCTGATGCATAGCCTCTTCTTTTCCTCAAGATTATGGCCGTATATATTGCTGTTCCTGTCTGTCACCTATTTCTGCGCTCACTTGAGGCCGGACGTTTTCCGCTTGCCTGGTAAGTGGGCATAGTAAAGCCCATATACAAAGAAGGAAATTGACAAGATCCTACAAATTATCGGCCCATCCGTCTGACACCTTCCTCCGAAAGGTTGTGGAGAGGATTCTTAAGAGCGCTCTCAACCGGCCTTTCCGGAACCACATGCTCATTTCAGCTGCGTAGCATTAGGTTCGTCGTTCGCGTTCATGTGTCACTAAATTTCTGGTAGCTCCAGAAAGGTGGACTATATCCATGGAATCTGGTAAGCGGCTAGATGTCGTATTTGCTGATTTCAGTAAAGATGTTGACAAGGCTCCACACGAAAATTTACTTAGTAAACTTCTCGGTATTGGTGGTTCAGGAAAAATCCTCTCTGGGCTCGCGATTTTCTGCATTAGCGCGCATTCCGTGTGCAAGTAAACGTGTCTCTTTCCTTCGCTGTAAAAATGACCAGCGGTGCTCAGCAAGGCTCTCTTCTTGGCCCTGAACATTTTAGTCTTATAAGTGACCTGACGTCCGCAATACGGGCAGGTGGTTTGAGTTACGCAGGTGGTTTAAAGCTAAGGATGGAAGTCTCCTGTGGGGGTGGACCTGATGTGTTACAAACAAGGCTCGATTCGCTGCAAGATTGGTCAATCAGATGTCCATTACCCATAAATAACGATAAATGTACCGTTTTTCGATCTTTACCTCCGAACCATTCGGCATTTTTCATATCGGTGGGCTTTTGTTGCCAAACTCTAATCGTGAATGGGACCTTGGCGTCGTTGTGATCCCAGCCCTAAAATCGACTGAAGATACCTTGAGCAAAGTCGCTTCTGTCAACCGGTGGTTTTTCGCCATACGACTATCCTTCTCCTGCTTGACTCCGAAGAATTTCAGGTCATGTTCAGTTCTCATGTGCGTCCGATTCTTGAGTATGGACTGCCCGCTTTTTATCCTCTTTCCAGGTATGAATGCAACTTGACTGAAATGGTTCAGAGGAGAGGATCTATATCGAGTCTGGAGTTACGGAACTTGCTTTGCTCACCTCGTATTCAGCGTCGAAACTAGCCTATTTTTGAAGTCGCGCGGGTTTGATTTTCACACGACCAATCGTTAGAGATGAACTTGAAGCTGAACAGCAGCATTTTTTCCATTCAATCCCTTCAGTATGACTCGAGGTCAACATTGGAAATTGCTTAAACAAAGGAGACTTCGGGTCCGATTTGACCACACGCTGTCTGCCAGAGTAGTGAACGAGTGGGACAATCCACCTGTTCATGTCGTCAATGCGGTCAGAAGACTGTTTCAAACCTTGATTGGATTCTTACCATTCCAATGATCCAAGGAACTGAAGCTCAAGCATCGATGATCAAGGCTCGATATCAGTGCGATACGCTTTGTGTAGTTAATGGATGGAATAACCTACTTCCAGCGTTAATAGTATGCAGCCTCGTAAAGGACTTTAAAATGGCCTAGAAAGAGGCTGGTCCAAACATTTTCTGGGATTATTGTAAGGTTATTTTATCATATTTCTGTAACCTCGTACTGCTTGATGGTACATCGTGCTTTCGTTTCTCATCTTTTGCAGACGCCGCGAAAGTAAAACAGAAGTCACAATACTGGGGATTCTTGTTCGCTTACTGTTGCAAGAAACAGGATGCTCGTTTAACCGAGGCTTGTATCGTCCTTAGGACTGACCTACCTTGCCTCGGTCCTCTGTTAGTACTACGGTCTGGTTATGGAGTGTCAGTATTCTGGGTTCCGTGTAAAACTCAAATCCTCAGAGCTTGGCGAAGTCATTGGCACTGTCTGTAATGTTACTGAATCAAAAATCGAACTCACAGACGCACGTGTGAATGACGCTGGTGACCCACTATCAGTTCTCTCCGTCCAGTAAGTTTCATTAGTTTGCGTTTTCCTCCCGTACATTACATCGAATACATTGAACAGTAAGGCATATGGGATAACCCTTGTCAGCTTCATCACTTCCCGATCAGTGTGAAGATGGTGCGTGTTATAGCGAAAAAGCATGTCACACTAAGTGTGAACATTTTCACGGATAACAGCAAGACTCCGACACAGTAAGCAGATGTAAATCTAGCAGCTTCTTGAAACATTTCTTAGTAATAGCACTGATCGCATCCTCCGATAATTTTTTCCAGTTGTTCACCGCTCGGGTGGATAGAGTGGTCTATGGACGGACGTGGAGCCTCCTCGGTTTAAAGAGTTTCCAGCTCAGCCCGCGCGTCGAGCTATCTCTGTTGAGCTGGTAGAATTGTTGGAGGTCACTACCTAAGTCGCCTCTGAGTATGCGTCTCGTGTAAATCAGATCTTCACGACGACGACAGTAGGTGAGAGAGAACAGATTCATACGCTGGAGTCGAGCAGAATAAGACAAGTTTCGAAGCACAGGGATTGATTTTGAACCTCGCCTCTGAACTATTTCAATCAAGTCACACTGAAATGTAGTCCGTGAGTAACTTGCCGTTAAGCCATACTCGAGGCTAGAGCGCACATTTGATATCAGGAGTCATCCGAAGAATGACCATATGGACCAAAACATCCTGTTTCCTGTAGCGACCTTTTTCAGTGTATCGTGAGTTGTTCGAAGATCGAAGGACACGATCACCCCGAGATCCTTTGTTTGAGAGGCATTTGTGAGTTAAGAACCACTGATGTGATAGATGCCGAGTGGTTCAGAAACGCCAATCGGGAGAACAAAGCACTTTCCGCTATTACTAGGTATGCCGCAAAGAACTTACCAGGCATACAGCGTATCAAGGGTCGCCGGTAGACTGTCAGCACCATCCAAGTCAACCTCCCACCACAGCTTCAGATCATATGCATAGATTAAACACTCAGCTTTAATGTCAGTCGGAAGGACATTGATGAAGATTTTAATTAGTTCCAGGCCTATGACAGAACCTTGTGGCACGCCACTAATCATCGGAACGAGTGAGGAAAGGGATTCATTAACCTACACTCGCATTGTACTACTTCTTAGAAAATCAGCTATCCAGGGAAGAAAAGAGCTTACAAAGGGGCCGTTCATGGGGACTTTATCGAATGCTTTGCTAAAGTCAACGAAAATAACGTTCAGACGTTTACCGGCGTCTAAAGATTTCCCCCACTTTCCTCTAGCGACGAACAAATTTGAAATGCAGAAACGCCCTCCTAAACCCATGCTGAGCAGACGAGATGAGATACAGGTCTTCCAGGTGCCGTTGAAGCGAACGTTTAAAGATCCTCTCCAAGATCTTTCACACAGCTGATGTTCGGCAAATTGACCTGTAATTAACCTTATCTTGTCGATCTCCGACTTTCTGTATGGGCTTCACAATGCCCACTTTTCAACTAAGGGGTAGCCTGCAAGACAGCCGAAATACTTGACTGTGTGGAGCAGCAATGTATTCGGCCACGGTCTTAAGGAAAACGGGGTACAAGCCATCAGGGTCCGCCGGTTAATTGACATCCAGTTTACGAAGTCCCTTCAACACCAACTCTGTACTGATTTCTTCGGACTCAAGAGGAGAAAGAGAAGGGAATAGACGAACATATTCCATGGGAAACGGTATCTCGACTGAGTAAACTGAAGAGTACTGCGAAGCAAGTGGCTCCGCTTTAGTATAACCGTCGTGCAGTACGACGTTATCTCAACAGGAAAACAGGGCGGGTATTTCATTGCCAACTTTAGTGCTTCATCTTACATAAGAGATAAGTTTCTTGGGAGCATTGATTGACTGTTTGACCAAGCAAAGTTCGTAGAGTTGTCGCTTCTTACGTTTCTTACAGTGCATAAGTTCCTAACTGCTTTGTACACAAAATAGACTGAAGCTGACTGGCTAACCTTGCATTTGTCCTACAGATTTCTTTCATCCATCAGGGACCCAGTTCTCAGTCAATCCAGGGAGGACCCTTTCAGAATGGCTTCCTGATAGCCGATATGATATCATCAATGAGGTATGCCATCTTAAAGCACAGTTGGTCCCATGCATCCTCGAGTTCCAGGTGTTGAGGAACATTCCAGTCTTACGCATTTGTGGCCGATCTTAGACGTGAGAGATCAGCGCGCTAGAAAATCCGCTGATACACATCCTTGTCGTTAACAGTGAAACGTCGTGCTCAAAGAAATGATAAAACACGATGGTCACTTTTACCAAACAGATGGTTAACAGTTAAGTCAAAAATTAAAGGCGTGAGCACTAGGTCGTATACGTGCGACGTCTGGCCCAGAAGTACTCGAGTAGGCGTCGAAACAGGCTGAATCAGGTTTATCTCCAAGACTCTGAGGAGAGATCACTGTAGGCTACGGCCCATTCAACACTTGGGGCATTGAAGTCGCCCATAATCAGGCAGTCTTTGCCTCCTCCGTACTTCCGTACGGAGTTCAGCAAACAGAATCCTAATTCTATTGGGGCTCTGTAAACAACGCCGATTATGCGAAACCTGCACCGGTCGTGCACTCGACACCAAAGGACTTCGCAGCCACTGTTGCTGTCACTGATAACCCCCACAACATGAACCCTGAGGTGCAGCTTCCAATAAAGAATAACACCGCCTTCAGATCTAGCATCAGTACGCTCATCATCATCAACAGCAGTACATCAGCCATTTGAACTGATGCTTTGCTGCCATACAACCATGAGGATCTAGGAAATAAAGAATAAGAAGAGGGAGAGAAGGGGGACTTACCTGAAAACCTTAATGCCGTAAGCAAACATTCTGGGTCAAGGCGCCTACACCTTGTGTAGACAACATACCGTCACAAACAGCTGGCTATCGTGCAAAGATAAGGCATCGGCGAGACAGCTTCCTTGCGGCTTTCACTGCCACGCGTCATAATCAGCCATTATCCCGCAGATAACTCAGCACCAAATACACTTTAAACAGACAATCCGATTAGGAGACGGCAGCAGACGCGCCACTGGTGTCGGTTGCGAGCCATGTCCTGTAAAGTCTCGAGCCAAGCACAAGGTGAGTCACGTGGACTCCAACCCGGAAGGCGAGACGGACCAACGGCACCCAGTTTGGTCGTCAGTGACTTCATTTCCCGCTGCCTAAGTCAACTTCTGTCCACCTCGAGCCTTGCGCCATCCTACACCTGGTAGACTGAACAAGGCCCTCCTAGGTAAGCGGTGACCAGGCATGCGTAGCACGTGCCCGAGCCAACGCAACTTATTCAGTGCTATCTGTTGTTCTAGGGAGCTAGCATGATCATCACCCCCTAGTACTCGCCTACGCACATCATCGTTGCGGACACGCTGGTGCCATCCGACACCAGCAATGCTTCGCAAACAACGATGATCAAAGACTTGAAGGCGCCTCAGATCTTCAGACCGAAGGGGCCAAGTTTCACTACCATAGAGCAGAACGGCCCTCACTGTGGCCTTGTATACACGGCCTTTCAGACGGAGGGAAACTCCCTTCTGTCGCCAAAGATGACGCAGGTTCAAGAAGGTAGCTCTGGCCTTTGCAATGCGTGAGCTCACGTCAGTTTCTATGCGCCCATCATTGCTGATGCAGCTGCCAAGATAAGTGAATTGATCAACCACATCGAGTTCCTCGTTAGCAAGCGTCAAGGAGTCATCGAGTGGCTGGTGGTCCTGCAGCAACACTTTGCACTTTGAAGGTGCGAAGTGCATGCCAAATAATGGGACCACTCTGGATAGGCTATTCAGGGTTGATTGTGCCGCCTCAACATTGTCGAAAAGCAAGACGATATCGTCCGCGTAATCTAGATCAACTAACCGTTCACCAGGCAGCACTTCAACGCCTACATCGTGAGATTCCGCAAGGGAACACTCCTGCTCGACTCGAGCAGGATTACATTCCTAGATACGCACCTCCGTGTCTGAGATGTCCTAAGACTATCAACTCAGTGCAAGCCATGAAATCCAGGCGGTGCTCTGAGGTGAAGTGATGAATCTCATCTAGCTTGTTTCTTAAGCTGCGCACATATCACACATATTCCCTCTTTCGATCTTAAATTCATGGGATGGAGAAGACTGGTCTCCAGTGAGTTCTCGGGGTTTCTTGGACTACCCGAAAATCCACAGTACCGAGGTCAGTTTTTCCGTTCGCTCTACACGTACGCGATTCATCGACAACTTGCTGCATTTTAATTCGGTCCTCCGGGGATAGGTCCCTTAGGATGTAGAATGTCTCCTTTGAGACGAAAAGTTCCTCGGAGAATGCGATAGCATTCGTCCTCACTCTAACAGTTGATTTTCATAAGACGGGCTTCGAAGGGGTCCTCTTTCTTCCTGCCAAGAAGAAAAGTAGAAATGTGATTTATTCTTTGTTAGTCTGGGTCGCAAATAAGGGAAATGGCTCGCTGTATGAAGGCCTGCTTATCCAATATCATCTCAACAGATGTCTCATTGAATTCGGTAGCATTAATGATTATCAGACCTCGATCTCGAAGAGTGTCCACATCCAACGCGAGGCTGCGGTTTTGTGTTATGTAGACTTCCGTTGCTCAGTTTTTCTAGATGGCTGACGCGATCAAGTACACGTGTCAGCTTGGAATGTGACGAACTTGACCCAGGTATGGGTTTAGGCTTCGACCCCTTTTTCTTTGCAACTTGCACAGCAGCACTCCTAACAGCAGACGACTGCGTTGCCTGAGTTGTATTTTCGCTCACTATGAATTCATAGGACTTCTTTTTTCGACCACTGCGCCGTGCATTGTGAAGCTGTGGCACTAAAGAAATAGCAGTAGAGGGCCTACTTTTGAACACCTGCGGGAGTTTCAGAAACATCGTCAGAGGAGAAAGAAGATCTATATACTGGAATAAGTGGCGGAAGCCCGTTCAAGCGACGTCTGCAGCTCGAAACAGTTCGGCATGGGCCACATTCGAAGATACTTGCCGGAGAGCTAGTACGTGTGAGGCATTCATAAAGATCAGGATCGATGTTAACACAAGTTATATGCAACCAACCGTCACAGCGATTGCACTGAACTGCCTTCGAGCGAGAGGTAACTCCTTTACCACATTCGGAACACTTAGATGCCATCGTACTTCCGCTTTACTAGTAACTTCAAGGAAACGATATCAAAAGCGATGAAACGCACAGATCCCTCTCCGCGTAATTTGTTGACATGTCTCTAGCGCCTTCAAATTACTTTGAATCGCATTAATTACCTGGTTTGCGGACAGCCTGAAGGTCTAGGGTACAATCGAAATATTGTCTCTGTGAATGGGTATACCTACTTCCAGGTCAGAACGCGTTGCCGATTTGCGTGAGCTGGCTTGAGCTTTAGAGCGAATTATTCTTTTTTCCTAGCCGACCTAGTGAGATGCGTTTCGGTCACAAAGAGGTCGCTCTAACACACCGTGAGTGCATTTGTATTGACGGAGCTGCGTTTACATAATGGCCAAGGAACCAGTACTGTACTATTCGTCTACTCTGCGGTTTTAGAGTTCTTCTGTATCCGACACCAGGAACAGGCCCCAATAGACTTGATAACCACTTGCAATGGAAAAACAATTCGTAGGTGACCGGAAGTTAAACTCCAACCGCCTAGTAAGAAAGAACATCGAAAAACAATGTATGTGGTGCCTGCTGGCAAGCTGATACCAGATTATGGCCTAAAAACCGAGAGCAACCAATCGCAGGGTAAAGTGTCCGCAGTCAAGGTCTTGATACGCCGGAAATGCTTGGGTTTCAGAGGAAATTAAAACGAGTCGCATTACATTGTCCTTCTAACAATCCTCCTCAGTGCCTGAGACTCCTTTCTCTGGCTTCAGCCTGTTGAATTGTATAACCACTGACGAAGTTTCGCAGGGACGCCTTGAGACGGTCCGTATCATCAGGCTTGAATGGACTCCTGAAAGCCCTTCAGTAAAAGTAGGCCTTCTGATGGCGCTGTGAGGTTTTCAAGTGCGCCACCAACTGGTTGGCACGCAACAGACTGGTATGTAACCGAAGTATCTTCCGATGCGATTAGAGGTTTATGGTAGGCCGGTCATCATGAGGTGTGTTATTTGGTCGGTCAGTGGGTGGACGGACGCTCGATAAGCCAACAAACATTTGGGAAGAGCCGTGTCCCACTCCCGGATTGTGTTGATAGTCAAGAGGCCTTGTAATATCGCCTTCAGCGTACGCTTCGTGGGTGCAACCAGTCTGTTTCCCTCCTGGTAGTAGGCACTCGTGCGTCCTCCGAATGCCAAAAATGTGGCACAATTCGCTTCTTAACTTGCTTTCGAAGTTGGATTCTCAGTCTGAGTTCAACTGGTAGGATAATCCCCACCTTGCCATCCGAGTGCTGAAGGAAGCTACTGCCACACTTCATGCGTCTATATTTTGAAAGGAGTGTACTTCATACCATTTGGTAAAGAAGTCCACCATTACGAAAACGTAACGGTGATCTCTAGCAGTCTCTGGCATTGGGTCAATGATGCCCATACCCACAATCTGGTTCGGAAAGCGAGCCGTCATTAGCTGCAGTGGACTGCGACGTGTTGTTGTGGGGTTCTTGATTCCTGCGCAACCGTCGCACGGCTGATGACATATAGCAATGTCACGCCGTAGATGGGGCCACCAGAACCGACGTCGGATTGCAGCCTCTGTCTGGCCTGTCCTACCTCTTCGTGGATCCTTCGCATAAAGATGGCACGATAATTCACCGTACTTAGATTGGTCCATTCCGGAAATGCATGATATCATCCACTACCCATAGGTGTAGCCATAGAGAACAGCAACACTTCGTTTCCCAGCTGGCGCCGGCCACTTCTTGGCGCGTTGATCTGTCCTCTCCGAGTACAAGGCGACTATGTAATGGGCTCAACTCGGGATCCATGGGGTGTAATTCAACCCGTTACTCGGTTTCCGGCGCGTCGAGGATACTAGCGGATATGCAAATAGATGTACATTAGGGACAAGGTCTATGGTCCCCGAATGGTCTACGCGACAGAGCATTACCACCTGCGTGTTTTTGGCCCTCGCGATGTTGGCACGAATTTTCATTTTGTAGTTGCTCCTCACAACGGGCGATTTGTCCTTTGGGGCCACGGGAATTTTGAAGCTTGATCAGTGCCGGTTAGATCCTACTATCTTTTTCCAGAGAAAAGTGACATTGAGGATGTCACAGCTAAAGTTCCCTCAAAACATGTAACAACCTGCTTGCAGTAGCCGAGAACAATATACATTGAATTAGTAATATGCTATCGTTGAAATGTTTATACCGCATACACCATTGGCAAAAACCATAGTGTTGCGATTACATGTCTCTGTAGTAACAATCTCCAAAAATTTATCCTGATACCATACATTTTGTCATTATCATGATTTTGTATAAAAGTTATTGACACCAGCTTCATTATTTTACTGTAAGATGACGTTATTACTGATGGAAGGCGATATACCCACTTTACCTCGGAGTATACGCATTTTTCCATGGTCACGGGATGAAAATGGGTATATGCCTTAACGAAATATTTTCTTGACAACAATAAATTCATTGACCTACTTGTGCGTAGTTGTAAGCCTAATGTAAGAGTTCGGAAGTGAAACTTTACAAAATATATTAACAACTCGCTCAGAGCTATCGCATGAAAAAAGATGCCTAATTTACACCCATTTTACCCCCGGGTGACCCTACTGCTTAGTACCCTTATGCTTCAGCACAAAGATCGTGGTTGGAGGGAGGAAATAAGCGAAATGGGATCGGACAAAGAAGCTCACAACACAAGCGCCCTTGAGCTCAGCTCCTTGCCATATGGAAAAGTGTATCTAGCCAGACATGTTCATCGTCCTTCGGTTCGTATCCGATAGTCCGGAGACACCAACAGATCCCAAGTTTGAAGTCAGGGCCTTCATTCCTCTTGACCTCCTCTCTTCCCCACTCCGGTCGCGAAAACAACACACGACGCGGGAATCGGTCTACTGGCATGCGCAACACGTGATCCAGACTTCGCGGCCTGTTGTGTAAAATAAGGGTGCTGAGCGGTTCGTTCGCTCTTCCTGCACCAAATACTTTACTCCTAGCACGCTAATTGCTCACGCGGTGCTCCCACCAGAAGTGAGCCAAGCTGCGAAGGCAGCGATGATCGAACGTGACTTGACTGTCTGTCGATTGGATGGGCCAGGTTTCACAACCATACAAGGGGGTTGAACAGACGGCTGCATTATACTCTGCCCTTCAGCGCGAGTGTGATGTCGCGCCGACCCCAGGGGTGGCGGAGATTGGCAAAAGCACCTCCAGCTTTGGCTATACGGTTCGTGATCACATCTCCCATTTCGCTGGCGCAGATATAACTACATACATACTTGAATTTCTCGACGACTTCTAGCTAGTCACCACCAATGGTCGACACAGGGGTTGGTCCTCGCCAACCTTGGAGAAGAACTTTGCATTTCGACGGTTCGAAACAAAGTCCGAAGCGATAAGCAACCAATGCCAATTTGTGCATTGCTACTCGGCACAGTTAAGGGTAATGTCATCGGCGTATTCCGAGTCAAGAACTCGTTAACCTGGGGGCAGCTCCACGTCTTGCAGGTGGTGTTTAATGAACACAGCATCCATGACTTCGTCAATCGCGAAGTTAAAAAGAAAAGGTGACAGCGGACATCATTGTCTCACACGCTGGAGGTATTGTAAGTCGGCGACAATTTGCCGTAAGCTCTCACTCCACCTTAACTATGCACATAGTGCACTCTGGTAATGTTTACGTAAATTTTGGCACACTTTTCCGTGTCGACTATCCCTAAGAACAAATCGATCAAACAGATCGAAGGCGCGTTTGGTGTTGATGAACACGACTAGGATGGGTTGCCGATAAATATGGCAGTGCTCCAACCATTGATGTAATGTGAAGATATAATCAATACAGCCGTGGCTTCGACGAAACTCGGCTTACTCCTCACGAATCTAGCTGTTACGGGTTTCAGTAAGTCTACGAAGAACGACAGAGGTCAGTACCTTAGAAGCAGCTGAAATCAGACTGATCTCTTTATGATTGCGGTCTTCGGAACGTAATGCCGTTTTGAAAATTGTGACTACGACGGAGCGTCTCAAGTCTGCTGGGACAGTTTCTTACTCCCACAACTTCAAAAATTGTACAGAGCATTTGAAAGAGCAGGTCCTCTGAATTTGAAAGGGGCTAGAGGAAGCCTATTTGCTTCTGCAGCCCTATTCACTTTCAACAATCTGATCTCAATTTCGACTTCTGCGCGTGAATGCGGGTCCCGGTGGACGGCCCAGGGAGAAGGGCGATCATTGGCCGATAAGGAAAATGGCAATTCTGATTGCTTAAGCTGCTTTTCAAAGTGTTCCGTCCAATGTTCCAAATGCTTTGCCACGTATGGTCTCGCTAACACCAGGGCTCCTTCTGCTCGTTTCGCCTATCAGCCGGTTTCCAAAGACAGCGGTCATTTCCATCTCTGATGCACAATGAGACAATCAGACTTCCTGACCTCTTCAGGCTAACACACCGCTTTGCCTTGAGATCTTTGCGGGTCTCGTTGTGTCCGCTTCCAGCCGAAATGTGTCGACGAGCATCCAGAAGTTCCAGAAACTGTCTACAGACCCTATGTAAGAAGAAAAAGAAAGAAAGGCATCAGCAGTACATATTACCAACGCTTCGCTGCCGCGCAACTACCAACAATCGCACGTGGGCTAAGGATACTGCGAGGGTCGCCCTGTCCCTACGCAGGCTCGAACCCGCGTCGTTAGATTACGAGACAGGCTCGTTAACTTTAAGCTACGGATCGTACAAGTTGACAAGTTGATTGCCAAATGAACACGTCTGCTGCTAATAACCTTCGGTGGATATGCGACCACTGGCTCTCCACTGTATTCAGAAAGCACTTACTCAGGTCGGATGCCCGCGTACTTTGGTACGCATTTGGAACATCTGGCTTCGCCAGCTGGCATTCACAGCGTCGCCGCATGTATCCACCGAAACGAACCATAAGATCGGCGCAAGCGGGTACATGGTCAGAGTCCACACTCGTGCTCCATATCGAGCAACAGTTTTGAACACCGTCTCCAGCTATAACTGATGGATTTGCGTCCATGGCTGGTCCGAGACTGTTAGACGCCATGTCATCCTCCGGTGCGTGCTTTTTCTTTAGTTAGTGCTCGAGAGAAATAGACGAGCATCTACGCACAGGTGTAGCAATCACTCACCGTTATCATTACGGGGGCCTAAATCGTGTTGGCCGCCCTAATGCAACTCATCAGTGGACAGCTTTCCAACGGGCCTTCAGATCGACAGCAGTCCCTACAGCATCCGTACTTTTCCTGTAACAAATCAGTTCGTTCAGGTAGTGATAGAATTTATCTTACACCGAGCCAGCGTCACAGTTTTGTAGGCGCGTAAGCCGCAATAACAGACATTGTTTATCTGCGCGTGACCTCAAAGCTTTGAACAAGACATCCAACCTGACGACGCATCTCCGGATTTTGATTGGTATCCAGTTAACGAGGTCAGCTTCAGCCTGAGGACGCAGAGCAATACCCACACTGGTTTAACTAGCATTTGAAGCTGTTTTCTCTAAACAAGCACAATGAGAAAGTGGGATCGTCTCAAGTAAGGCATCAGCAGCGCACCGGTATGCAGTACTAACCTTTCGCTACCGCGCAATTATCACCGGTCGCACGCGGGCTAAGGATACTACGAGAATCGCCCTGCCCCTACGCAGGCTCGACTAGCTCGTTACCTTTAGACTACGCATTGGATGAAGGTCTCAAAGGTACCATGAAGAATGCCTTAGACGCCTGCTGTGCACCCAACCTCGAAAACGAAGCATCCATCAGCTTGATGGAAGCACGAAGACAGGTTCCAATCGGTACTGAGTTTCAGCGTGTCCGTAGCACTCTGAAGAACGTTTAACAAGTAGTCTTCAAATTGACCGGAAACGTTGGTGGGTAGCAAAGGCCCGTGAGATAGAGAAAGCCGGTGCTATCGGGAACAGCCGAATGCTATTCCAGCTCATCCGTAACATGCATTTGAGAAAACCATCAGTTAGCAGACAATAGCTGAGAAAGACGGGCAGCTGATCAATTCTCAACCTCGTCGACTATCATGTTGGGCAGAACATTTTGAAGAATAGTTTAGCAGGTTTAACTCGACAAAAGAGCTTCAGCAGTATGCCGGTACGCAGTACCGGTGCTTTGCTGCTGCGCAACCACCAACAGTCACACATAAGTCAAGGGTACTGCAAAGGTCGCCCGGTCCCTACGCAGACTCGAACCCGCGCCCTGTGATTATAAGACACGCTTGGGAACTTTCAGGCTACGGGCCGGCTGCTGCGACGCAGCCGCTTGCCGAATCACCAGAGCCAACGTGGGACCTTGATGTCACATCTCTCATTTTGGAAGGGATTCGACACAAGCTTTCCGTGTTAAAACGAAACAAAGCTCCTGGACTGGACGATCTTCCTCCAACTTTGCTGAAAATGGGGTTGCCTATCAACTGTCATGCTTATCTTCAAGAAAAGTCAGCGTACTTTGTGCGAAAATAATCGATACATTAGACTTGTTTCCGATGCCTACAAATTTCTCACGTCTATTATTATTCGACGACGTATTGGTCTCCTTAGGAACCGTATTACTGAAAGCTGGCTTCCACTTTAGTCCTGGTTTCATCGACTACCTTTACTCTTCGCCAAATTTTAGAGCAGCGGCATACAAACGACCGACTATGGTGGTTTTCCTTTACTTGAAAGCTGCCTACGACTATGTTGACCGCGCTAGCTTGTTTTACTGCTTGTCCACTAAGGGCATGCCAGCTGAATTCCTTTCCATTATACAGTCTCTCTACTGTAAGGGTCTACGCGGTGTATCCTGGGTTTCCCACAACAAATTGAGTTCAACCGGGTTGTCTTATATTTCCTTTCCTATTTAACTTTGCGATTGAGATTCTCATAAATGACTCGGTTCTTTCAGACTCTACCGGAGTGGACGTTGTGCCAAGTGACCGACTGACAAACCTGGAGTACGCGGACGACTTACCTCCCCTTGAGTCTGACGTAGTGGTTATGCAACCATTGCTGGATAGACTGACATGTAGCGATGCACGCTTCGACATTTGCTTTGCACCTTCAAAATGCAAAGTAGTATTGCGGGACAAGACTGGTAAACCACCGGTTTTAGCTGTCACTGAACAGCCACTGGAAGTGGTAGATCGGTTCACCTACCTTGGTAGCTGTGTCATCTCTGGTGGTCACATCACTGACGAAGTTACTTCGCTTATCAGCAAGGTCAGTGTTGCTTTCCAGAGACTCAACCATCTGTGTAGACAGCCGAATATTAGCCTGTCAGTGAAAGGTAGGGTGCATAACGCGGGGATAAGGCCAGTGTTACTGTATTGATCAGAGGCGTGATCAGTTCGCGGCACAGACATTAAACGCTTGGCCGTGTTAGACCACTGGTGCTTGCGGAGTATCGCTCACGTCTGGTGAGCAATACTGTGGTTCGCCAAGTTGGTTTTGGCAAGAAACTTACTGCCTCTTTCGAATGTTGCATCTTAATCGTTTACGTATGTCTGTTGACCAGCTTTCTCGGCATGCACTATATTCCGTGGCTGCGCCAAGTTGTGCAAAAGTTCGAGGTGGCTAGTCCATGATCGGACGTAGCGCATGCATACATTGACTGAAAAACGTGATCAGGCTGGTGCGTGCCGTCTTTTTAGACGGAAGCCTCGGGATGGTTGGAGAACCTTTCAGACATGGCACAGTCATGCAGTCGGTGACGTTCCTGCATTCGGTTTCTTGCCTCTAGCTGTTAACACTCCTTCAATCAGTCTAACGCAATTCTCTCTTGGTTCCATTTTTACATTCTATTTGCATTCAACCCCACTATCTTGCCGTTATTATTTATTGTTATTCTTGCGGTGTAAGTCGTGTCACTTCGGTGCTCGGATCATAGTTGTGCAATTTTACTGAGCCGACCCGTTGCATAACAAAAGAAAGCACAATATTACCTGTTTCTTCTACTTTTGATATTTATTATTTATTTTTTCTTTTCCTATGTTCTGCTGCATTGTATTTTGGCGCACTAGCTGAATTATTTCACTTCCAGGCAAGGTTTATGCAAATCGATAGCTGTTACATCGAGGACGCTGTACAGCTAACCATCTTAATGCGCGGCGTCACGTAAGCTGCATTTCTCCTCTTATTCCACCATAAGGAAGTAAAGGCTATCAGCAGTTCGCTGGTACGCAGTACCGACGCCTGGCTGCCGCGCAACGACCACCATTCTCAAGTGGGTTAGGAATACTGCGAGGGTCGCCTGGTCCCCTACACAGGCTCTAACCCGCGACCTCAGATCACAAGGAAGGCTTGTGATCCTTAATGCCACGGGTCGTCTATAGGGAATGGCAAATGACCAAATTGTCTTGATGGACCTCTTGTCTGCTTTAAGTAATTTCAGCTTGCTAGGCTTGTTTCAATTACTAGTATCCGTGTACTTACTATTGTTGCGTCTGCAAATGAACTTTCACAATGGCACATCGATCGCTCTCTTTTTCTTGGCTATGCAGAAAATATACAGTGCACTGCATCGTACACCACAACGCGCTCCTTATTATGAATCCGGGCACTCGCGCTCTCTGATTGTCTCACTGACGTCTAGTTTTCTGGTTCCAGTTGTGCGTATCAGCTGGAAGAGCTTGCGATAGCTGCCTACTGCTCCAGCTTCCACTATTTATTGTGCGTGACTGGTGCCCCAGGCTTCCTTGTCAGCGCACACACCGCTTTAATTCGCGCCTAATAGTCCGTCTAGTTACATTGTGTTCAGGGCCGGTGGGGAGTTTACTTCTTGATTTCAACAGGCTCACCGATTTTTCGGATATCCAGTGACTGGTGTGGTGACGATTAATAGTGCCTCCTGCTCCTGCATGGTACATGGCGGCCGACATCCTACTCCACTGAAGCTCAGTGTCCTTAGGACAAGAAATCGAAAATGCATCCTAATTGGCATGCCTGACCGAAGGATAACTTCTCAGTTGCCAATCGAGGGAGACGCTTGGTACGTTTCTCAGTAAAGGTCATGGAAGAACGACAGCATACCAAGGCATGATCAGCATCGACTCAAGTACTCCAGAAAGAGCGACAATTCAGGATGGAAACACGCCACCTGTAACTTATGGCAATGTGGTCTATTTGAGTCCATCGTTGGCCAGCTACAGTAGAACGTCAAGTGGCACTTTGACGCCCACTATGTCTAGAAGCGGTGGTCCTGAGAAACAGTCGGTGCTCTGCCCCCAGCTACAACAGACGCTCGCCATTGTCCGTACGGTCGAAGTTAACTCCATACCACCTAACTGAGCTTCTGAAGAGCTCAGCCGACCTACTTGCGCATCCATATCTCCTGCAAATAATGGTATATCTGAACTGGTAGCACTACTTAGTAGTGTGTTCAGTTCGTGGTACAAGGTGTCCTTGGCAGCATCAGAACTGCAGTCGTTGGGGGTATAAGCGGAAATCACCAACAAAACGTGTCTAGTGTTACTACAAGAATGATGCCGTCAAACGGGCTTCACTCAAATGGCTGCCCACGGGAACCCAATCCGCAGTGATGACTCAGCCTTGGCGCCGAAAACGTTATCCACTCCAGCTTGAGCAGTGAATATAACGTCAGCATCTCCGGATGCGTGAAACCACTAACGAGAGGACAAGCCGGGCGCTGATACTCCAACAACTCCGTGTGGGTCATTGATTCTAGTTTCGAATACGCAACCCACCTCAATACCTAGGGTGTCCAACATGCGTGTGAGTGCTGTCTGTTGATCTATCTTCATTAAATATTGAATACTGTATACTGTATTTTGGAGCAAGTGGAAGTGAATTTTGTACAACCTCTTCTAAATATAGTGAAAAACGTTTTACAAATTGTTATCCGTGTGATGGTGGCTGAAACCTTGAGCGAAGAGAATCGTCTGCTTAAGTGCGATCGATCGAGTGGGAGGGTACTTTTGAAATCAGCTAGTTGTACATTACCTCAGACTTGGGAATAGAGCGTTTGTGTGCAGAGCCGGCGCGAGTTCTTTCTGTTGACGCGGGTGGGTGAACCACGCACACAGCAACCCGTGAATATCGTGATCCTTCTCACATAACATTTAAAATATCTGACTCACGGTATTGCAGGGCTCAAGTATGAGATGTCATTGTGTGTAACCGTTCTCTGAACCTAATAGTGGTGAAATGTAACTTCAATAATCTTTGGAACTGCTGCACAGATGTGGCCTCCATCACATGTTCGGGCAAACTGTTCCAAATATTTACCACTCTCTGTTCGAAGCACATTGGGTAGGAAACTCGATTCACATCCGGCACCACAAGTTTGTATATGTTTCTGCTTGTGCTGCATGACCCTCATAAGTGCAGCATTTGTCTCAGCATTGGAATTCACCGAGATGTAGAATACAGTAGGTCATAATCTGGTCGCCTGGCACCCGACGGTAGGACAAGATGTAGTCATAGTTGCTCGCATCTGTCTTCATACCCCAAGCCTGATAGCAACGTGTTGGACCCGTTCGATCTTCTGTGCCTCCCCTCGGATAATCGGAACATAGGCGGACGAACCGTACTTTAGCATTGGTCTAATTATGGAAAAGAAGACGCGAGTGACAACCTCTTCAGACCATGTGCCGAAGTTACGTTTGAGCTCCCAAATCATACGCAGTCCGTTACGATATAACCTGCTCGTGTTGCTCACTTTCTAATCGCAGCTCGATAGTACACCTAGGTCCTTCTCGGAGGGTGTGGAATATAGCGGTCAAGGGTGTACATTCGACCGCCAGCACCCTTCCCCAGGCTCATACATACGGACTCGACTGGGTTGACCGGAGGATGAACTTCTGAAGACCATGTGGATAGGCGGTTGTTTTCTTGCGGAAGTACGCCACGGTCGTCGGGAGTGTCAATTTATCTCCACATCTTCATGTCGTCCGCAAACAAGGCACACGACGACCGGAGAAGCTGAAGTAAATCGTTGATGTGGATCAGGAACAGATTGGACCCCAGCACAGTGCCTTGTGGTACGCCACTTGCAGATGGATACCAGTCAGTTAGATGGTCATAGACTTGTGCCCACCACCTTATTCCAACAAAAAGTCGCGGACGCAGTGGTGCAATGAGCCACCGACACCGCACCTCCTGAGTTTGTGAAGGAGGACCTCATGGCTGACCTTGTTGAACGCTTTGCTGAAATCGATGAAAATCACGTCGACAGACTTCCCCTTTCTTATTGCCTGCAACCACTCATGCGTAGTCACAAGCAAGTATGTAACACATGAGCGGCCTTGCACAAAACCATGCTATGCAGGCGTCAGGACCTCTTTTGACCGTAGCAACTGCAGCAATCCCTTCTTCGCACTTTGCCAAAATAGGTGTCAGACAAATTGGCCTGTAGTTATCCACTTTGCTAGAGTCGCCGCAGATGCAGCTTGTGACAGAGGCCAATCCAGTTGGCTCGTCGCTCGAGCTAGACCGTCGATGACGGTTTTCCAGTAGTTCTAAGCTTGCTCCAGCGGACGTGAATACGGCAAAGGTAATTCCATATCAGCTCTGAGCAATGAGTGGTTGCTTGTAGCCAGGGGCGCCAGGACCCGAACGTCACGCATTCGTTTCTCGTAACTCGTTAACATCTGGTCGAGAGAGGACAAGTTTGAACGTGGCATTATGTGTGTTGGCTGACATATGTATTGCGATGCACCGGTTTCAAGTACCAAATCCACCAACTACTTCAACCTCACTGTGTCAGGTATCGAATTCACATCAGGTCATGGTATTCTAGGACAGTTAAAATTGTCCGTAAGTTGAAAGGGTGGACGAATCATGTTGATTCGAAGCTGAGGCATCCAATCCAAACAACGACTCAGGGGGCTGCGGTAGACTGCGCGCACAAGTAGTTCTCCTCGTCTGATGTGGATGAAGCACCACACTAGCTCACACAGACCATCGTCACTTCGGTAGGTGTTCACAAGTCTCCCACACAAGGAAGACCGGAGGTAGAGCAAGAAGCCACGGTGGGCATTCATTAGTCTATCACAGCGGAAACACGAGGATATATATATATATATATATATATATATATATATATATATATATATATATATATATATATGGAAGACTGACTGGTCCGACTGCTACCAAACTTGAGGTTGCCTTCTTCATGCTCCTCCACGCCATTAGCTGTCCACCGCGGCACTTTTTCCAGTCGCTCCCTGCGAGTACAAATAGCGATCGACGTGAAGGGTGATGGGCTGCTATGCACAAAACTTGCCCGAGCCAACGCATTCTATGTCGGAGAATAACGTTCTGAAGACTGGCACTGCTCGCTCCAAGCACTCGATTTCGTACCTCTGTGTTGCTTACCTGGTGTTGCTACCACACCCGAGCAATCCTTCGTAGACAGCGATTTTCGATGACTGACAACCGCTTCATGTCTTCCGAGCGAATAGGCCAAGTCTCACAGTCGCACAAAAGTACTGCATGGAAGCATTGGACACCCTGCCCTTGAGCTTGAGACACATCACGACGACGCGATAGGTGTCTCAGTGATGAATGCAAGGCGAGCCTTTGCATTCTGTTGCGAGACTTCATCTCCCACACCGCCATCAGCCTTAATGCAATTCCCTAGATAAATGAAGCAAGCGACTTGCTCCAGAACATGTCCAGCAATGGTGAGCCTTGTTCAGGCACCCAGTTCTGGAGCAGCCTTTTACATCTTCCAGGAGTGAAGCATAAGCCGTACTTAGACGCCTCCATCTCTAAACAGCCCAAAGCGCTCTGGACGGTTTGTGGGTCGTCCTCAACAAGGCGATATCATCGGCGTAGTCCAAGTCCGTGACTCTGTCTCCAGGGAGGAGCTCAACACCGTATTTCTGAACACCTTCCAGTGCTTCTTGGACGACATCTTCGATGGCAAAATTGAAGAGGAAAGGTGAAACAGGCTAACTTTGGCGAACGCCGCTGGTCATAGCAGACAAAAAGAGCGTGCCGTAAGTCCTGACTTTGCACGATGTGTGGTTGTAAAGTTCTCTCAGAATGGTTACAAACTTGTCGGACACACCTTTCTTTAGTAAACACTTCCACAACGCAGGTCTATCTCATGAATCAAATGCCTCTTGGATGTCCAAGAACACTACGATTGTTGGCCGCCGGTGAATGTGACGAAATTCGAGAAGTTGGCGGAGCGTGAAGCTTTGGTCGATGCAGCCTCGGCCTGGACGAAATCCGGCTTGTTCTTCACGGAAAAACTCCTATCTAGTCGTTGAAGGCCTGCGAAGTAGGACTGATAACGCAGATTTTGGATGCGACAGAGATTAACGAGATTCCGCGATAGTTACACCAATCGTCGCGGGTGCTTTCTTGTCAATCGAAACAATGACCGATTCTACCCGTGAGTACGGAACCTTCTTCTCAGTCCAAACTTTCGTGAACAGCGATAGGATTTCGCTGACAAGTACACTCCTGTCATCTTTGAATAGAGCCGGTGGTAGGCTGTCGGGACCAGGAACCGTATGGCGTTTCAAAGATTGAATTGCATCTCGGATCTCTGCTTCATTTGGAGGTTGTGTGGAGACAGGCCAAGCATCATCCCTTGTGGCTGGAGGTGCCACAGGAGGCTGTGTTGGGTGCTTGAATTGAAGAGCGAATTGCTCTGCCCAGCGAGATTTTCACGGAACCTTTGTTAATATTTCTTCTTCACCATTGGGTCCTCTAACTTGTAGGTGTTCAGTCGTTTGTGTTTGGACCTAGGTGAACCACCGAAACACATGAAAACGGTCGCACATACCAATGCATGACCGGTATCGACGCGTATTGATCAGAATGATCGGTAGTCGCATACGCTGCCGCGCCATCTGTGACTTACGGCTATGTGGTCAATCTGTGACCAGCGCTGGGTTGGTGATGGTGGGCGGCAAGTGGCGTACTGGCGTCTAAGATGACGAAAGCTCGTGCTGGAGAGGAAAAGGTGTTGATCAGCACACAAACTGAGCAGTCTCTGTCCGTTGTCTAAGCGAACATCATATCCATGCGGTCCTCCGAGGTGGCGCTCACACGGCAGCAGCCGACCGACACACGCGTTGAAGTCTCCTGCCAAAACAATGATGTCTGTTTTAGGAGCCCTTAGGAGCAGCTCATGAAGATTCTGGTAGAACTGGTCCTTGACTGTGTCCGAGCTACAGTCAGTGGGCGCATAGGTAGAGATCACGAAGAGTGCACGCTTCGCGACTTGACGTCTGCTAACTTTACAAAAGCCATCCCGCCTCATCGCACAAAGGCGACTATTGACCGGGATCCAATCAATCAGAACAGCCTTGCCTCCAGCACTGAGGGCGATTTCAACATCAGCCTGCCCAGATGCGGCAGACTCGGCGTCACCAGAGAGGCGGAGATGGAAGCGGGTGTGTAGGTGGAGCGGTGCCGCCAGCTGGTAGACCGAGTTGGAGTCCTGGAGTCGCTTTTCACTCAGACAGCAAATATCGATTCCGAGGGTCTCTAGCATGCGTGCAAATCTAACTTACTGGCCGATCTGCAGTAATGTGCGTACGTTGAAGGCTGCAGGTTTGAACTGCGTTCCCTGTTGCAGGATCGAGGATGGAAGACTTCGGGGCTGACAGCTCTCTGTTGAGCACTATATGGTTGAGTTGGCAGATGTCACGGGAACAGGTTCATCGGTGAAGTTGGGATTGATCGTCATCAAGGAATCAGTTAAAAATGGGTGTGAATGGTATGAAGGCAGGGTAGGTAAAATGGTTGCGTGTGCTGGTGAAGTTGGCATAACACCATAAGTGAATAGCATCCTAGCAGCACGTAAGCATGTGAATACTTGTGGTTGTAAGTTCATGGTTCGTCAGTAGGCGAGATACTACCCGGTTGTCTAGGCCGAGGTAGGTAGGTTGCCTTAGGGTACCACCGCCCCGAGCCTTTGGCCAAATGACCTAACTCACAAGACAGCAGGACGAGATGAAGGATTTGCACCCGTTGGGAGCCGGTAACTGGACGCTCATTTCATCCGCCTTTCGGATGACGATAAGCCATATCAGAGACCCAACACTCTCGAAGTCAGAGACAAGATCCGATGCTCAGATTGCTTGCCGGTGCACATTGTCTCCAAAAGAAACAAGGGGCAGTGACTTTATTTACTGGCAAGTCACCTCCGCCACGTCGCAGTATTGTTAAGCGAACATTTGTGACTTTTTATAGGGAGAACGCTTGCCAGGCGAAAACCCGCCACGTCCTGGAACACTGCGGCCGAACCATTTGCCGGAACGGGAAGTTCCCGAACCGCCCAGCTGTCACCACGGGGAGGTTGTTCGGCGAGCCAGCCGTAAGCACGAGTAACCGCTGAGTTCATTTTCCTTGGTGTATACCTCCGAATGCAATTATGTCTGTGTGTTCCACTACGTCTGTCTGCTCAGACGCAACGAAACGACGAGGCTCATCGCGCTTGTTCATAATACTGCGAATGTTTGTAAAGGCAGGCCGCAACAGGAACCGCTGGGCGTGCTTGAAGTGTGAGAAACCTGTTTATCCTGATTCACGGATTCTTGGAAGCCACCCGAAAATTTTCGATACGGAAATTTATTTTCCCCTCACCAGTACGTCTTTTCAGCTCAATGATGGTAGACTTGAATCGTTCCCTGTCTACTGGGTCTAGGTCTGGATGAACATGCATTTTCAAACCTTTCAGTCTACTTAGCCAGGACAAGATCAGTCTTGGACTGGCTTCGTCCACAAAAGTGATTCTCATAGGCCGATTTTGTTGATCACCTTGCTTTCTAACACGGGTAATTTGCTTCCCTTTTGTGGAGTTCTCATCAACTTCGAAGAGTCTGTCACTTAGACTCTGTAAAAATTCGACATTGTGAGAACTGAGAACTGAGAACTGGTGGGAAGCAGCGAGTAGAGGTTGCTCTGTGTAGCTGCATCAATCGTCGTTTTCGGACATGAACTCTTTATTTATCGTTTCGCTTTCTGTACTTTGTATCTGCAAATTGTTGGTCGAGTAATATCTTGAATTTAGACACTGTGTTGGCTTCTACTATATGCTGAGGCAGGTCGTTCCAGACATTCACCACTCTGCGTTCGAAACAGAGTTGATGGGCGACCCGCTTCAAATCCGGGACGATAAGTTTATACCGGTGTCCTCGCGTGCAGCTTGGTGTGCGCAGATGAAGCAACGGTCTCAACATGGGGTAATCACCCAGATGTGATCGTGCGAACCTTGAACGCCACCAGAGAAATGGGACGGCGTGGTCTTATAATTGGCTGCTGGCGATTGTTGTCCAGCGGGTGGTGCGGGAAGATAGCTGCAGATGGTTTGACTCCAGTGATATTGCGGTTGCTGTCAATCAAATTTGGGATCATAGAAGGAAAGTTAGCATTGGGGACTTGGAGGCGAGACAGGTGGCAAAGAAAGGTGCCAGCAGTATCCTGCTTTCGCTTATTCGCCATGCTGTATGCAGCAAATAAGGCGACTTTTCTCAAGCTGCGCAACGGCTGATGCAGGACGTTGTTGAAGTTCGAAGAAATAGTCCTAGTTGCAAATGGGCTGTTACACTGCTAGGGCGCTCAGACCTAGACAGGAGAACAATTAAGGTCCTCAGCCTAGGCCTTTGACACTAAAACCTGTCTACAAGGCAGCGGGGAGGTGGCGATGATTTAGTTTTACGGAAATAGACGCCATCTCATTTCCAACCCCCAACTTGGAGGACCACGGGACTAAGTTCGACTGACTTCTAACCATTGGCCAACCTGCTAGGAGTAGCTCTCCAGTGGTCCCGGGGGCCCCACCCACTCAATGGTCGACAAGATGCGCAAACCGTCGTTGCACGATACGTTCCAGTATTATTGCGACGGTTGGTTTTCACAACTTTCATCAATGTTGATCTGACCTAACTACATCATCTTTAAGTGGAACCTTTGTGTGCCCCTTGATTTTTCCACTGTTCATCTAGAATTATAGTTTCCTAGGACTCCTTCACAATAAGATTATTAAACTTGATTACTCCCAGTTCTCCTGCAATCTCGTTTCCTCACTTTGTTCCCGGTCATTTTCCATTAGGAGCCAATTCATTGAAAACTTGCGCATTCTGGCCACAGCTAATCGGAATCCATCCGCTGATATCACTCGCATTAAATCACAGGAAAATTCGCAAGTTTCTACTGATCGTGCACACTGTAGAGAAATGCTTCGCAACATCCCAAACGCATGCAGTGCCGACGTGTACGGAGATTCTCATCCCCTCATTCACCACTCTACCGGAGCTCCTGTCCCCGCAGTCTTCAACAGCGGCAATCCCAGACAGAAGGCTGCCTCCGGTCTTCAACTGCTCGATTCGGCGTTGGCTGATTTCACTTCAAACAATTGCAAAACTGACAAATATGGAGGAAGTGGTACTCCCTCCAAGCGTCGCACTTACTCTAGTATGTTTTGCAAATCAGATGCCATATACTTCCAGTTTTTGCAAACAGACCACTATTCTCGTAGGTTAAACTATTGAGTTAAGGGCCTTTGACGATTTTCTTTCGTGAAACATTGTCCCTTTTACCCACTTGGTCAACGTAGACAGGAGACAAAGATTGCGATATGTTAACTTTTTTCTTGCCATCATCAGTCCCAAACGCAATACATTTGGGTAATAAATTAACGTACATACATGTAGAACGAAATTATACGGGTAAATCAAAGTTAAACGATCAGCACCATGACAATCTGATAGACTGCTTCATTTGCTTTTGCGCGCATAATACCGGCCGTTTTACCGCAGTCGGTAATGACTCACTGATTACCTGCATTTTCTAGTTGCGGTTGATCAACAGCACTTTGAAGGCTTTCGATGGATTCACATCCTGGCCTGTCATCACGACGTGCTTTGTAATAGACGAGGCGGAATTCCGGCCCTCCATTTAATCCTTCTTTCAATGTTGTACCATGGATTGCTTTAACCACTGGGGAAATGCTCAGCCACCCTCTGAGCCAGTTGCCAGTCAATCCTGCCTATATAAACGTCATTACAACGTAAGGAAGAACAAGAAGACATCCCCCAGAACGGGGCTGTATAGACAACATATTCACTCTGCAGCAGGTTCTAGCGCACCGCTACACGTCCGCAGACC
>OX104059.1:30793449-30891887 GCA_944474145.2 Dicrocoelium dendriticum | reverse complement strand
AGAAAAAAATCGAAGTACGAAGATGCGAGTTACTCAGGAAAATGGAAAGGTTTCGTGTTGCCACCCAAGAGCGTCAAGTTGCCGCTCAAACCCCTTAACCGTAGATTCCCTGATAACACTTTCCGGAAGCATGTTCCAGCGGTCGATAACTCGGCGTGACAGCCGGATTTCCGCCCTAATCCGATCGGACCGCGGTTTGTCCAGCTTCAACGAATGACCGCGTAGAACAGACAATCTAGCGGGACTGAATAGCCAAGATAAATCTGGACCAACCTTCCCAGTCAAGATACGGTAGGTTAGGATTAGGTCTCCTCTAAGCCTTCGGTAGTGCATTGAATGCATTCCCAAACTAAGTAGACGCTCGGGGTACGTCCGTCCCCGTAATCCCTCGACTAACCTAGTACCCACTCGTAAAACCCTCTCTAGCTCCATTTTGTCCCGGACGAGGCAGGGCGGACAAGCCTGGACGCAGTATTCCAGATGAGGCCGAACGAAAGCCGAGAACAGCCTCGTAAAGATGCCGCCCGTCAAGACTCCGAAAGAACGTCGGATTAACCACAACATGCGGAAACCTCTGCTTGCGGCCTTCTTCCAGTTGTCGCCGGAGTGTAAAGCCGAAGAGTGTACGACGCCTAGGTCAACCTGGCTAGATACACGGGGGAGTTCGACCCCACCGACCAAGTACTTCGCAGGAGGACAACCTCCTCCAATTCGAAGAACGGAGCACTTTGCCTGATTTATGGGCAGTAACCATAAAGTAGACCAGTCCCAAAGCTTATCCAATGCTCGCTGAATAGCTTCGGAACCCCCAGGAACATCAACAATGTTCCACAGCTTCAGGTCATCAGCAAATAGCAGCGATGGTACCTCAAGCTCCGTGGGTAGGTCATTCACATAGATAGAGAACAACAGCGGTCCAAGGACCGAGCCCTGCGGCACGCCGCTGAGGACAGACTGCCTAAATGATAGACCCCGGCCTACCCGTACACATTGTTCTCTACCCTCCAAGAAGGCAGTCACCCAATGAAGGGCGCGGCCAGATACCCCGTAGGAGGACAGCTTTTGCGCGAGCCTCAAATGGGGTACCTTGTCAAATGCCTTCGAAAAGTCGACGAAAAGCACGTCCAGTGTGTGGCCGTTATCCACTGCATCCGCCCAATTTTCGCGAGCTACCAACAGATTCGTCAGACACGAAAATCCCTTCCGGAATCCGTGTTGTACATTGCTAAGTAGATTAAATCTACTCAGATGACTCTCCAATGAATCTCTCACCAGTTTCTCGAGGAGTTTGACTACTACACTCGTCAGACTAACTGGCCTGTAATTTGCAGGCAGACCCCTGTCCCCATGTTTAAAGATGGGACAGATGACAGCTTCCTTCCATTCGGAAGGCAATGCACAACTGTCAAGCGATTTCTGAAACACAATAGCGAGCGGTCCACTTAGTTCCGCAGCTAACCTCATGCAACAGTTTTCGGGTGAATTAAATCAATCCCAGAGGCCTTAGAAGTGTTCAGCCCTTGTAACAGCCTACGAACTTCCGTCGTCCGCTACAATAAATTCAGATAGTTCTGAACCCTCTGGGGTCCTGCAAACCAGCTCAACGCCTGTCAAAGAGGTTTGCCCTTACAAACGCTGCCGCATATTGCCCACTGAGTACGCAGGCCTTGTCATAATCCGTATGCGCATGAGTACCGTCATCACGCATCAACACTGGGAATTGACATGTTCAAAGCGCAGCGCCTTTTGACATAAGCGAAGCATCTTTTGGAGATTCACTGAAGCATCTTCCTCTAACCTCATTTTATCAAACATGAGCCGACAACCCTTAGTGTTGCATCTACACTTGCTAACACACTATCAAGCCGACGGGAAATTTTCTGTTGCTCGTGACTTTATTCACGTTTTCCGGAATCTTCAAAATCTTATCTCGCACGTCGGCCTGGGATACAGCTCATGACAATCGGGCACGATCAGGTCTACCCAGTTCGCGAACGCTCTCGAGAGCTACTATTAACGGATCAGACTGTCTAACGCCGTGATTTCAAATTACGCGGCTGGTGTTTCAGCCTTGTCGGTCGCACTACGATCGTAGCACCCACATTTCTAACCTTCATCAAGGTTTTATTGGAATCAACGGGAAAAGCGTGTAATGCTAGCTCTACGTCAGAGTACCTAAAACCAATCCCAGTCAGGAAGCTGGAGACGGCGACGTAGGAAGCACATTCCATACTTCGGTACACTACCTTGTGAATGACCACAAGACAAGCTCTCACGCTGCCCCAGCATTGTGAATCGCGTTCTTCTATCTGAAACGCCACACAAATCTCCTTTGTTTGGCCGATTTGTACGCGTGAGCGCCTGTTTGGAGCACTTGCGGCATAAACTGGAGACACACGGAGTATTGACCCCCTCACTGGGTCATAGACCTGTGTCACGGGAAGCTGGTCAGATCACTTGCAGGACAAGCATCAACCCTTGGCGGAATTTGGACAACTGTAGCATCTTCGTATACATTCCGGTTGATTGTGAGTCATCATTGGTTGTATCCTGAAACAGTTGGCCTGTCTGTTGACTATGAATAGGCAAATCACTGGACCTTAGCGACCTTTCGCGTTACTCCAGTAATGTCACACGCGCTTTTTTATAGGCAAATACTATAGATCGCATTTGATCTTCTCATTTTACGATATTGCTGACTGCCATTAACACTCGTGAGCAATGAGGCGAACAAAGCGTGTGTAAAAACCGAATAATCACGGTAAATAAAGCCTGCCTGTGACACGCATTTTCGATGGAACCTTTGCCCTTTATCACACAATCCGTATGCTGGAACTCAAGAGCAGGTAAATAAGCTCCAAAGAACAAATCACAGACAAGTACGAGTTAGTGTTGACGACCCTTAAATCTTCACTGTCAGCCAAAATAAAGACGATTGTAAAAACAGTTGAGAGGCTCACAAAATGAGAAACTAAAGTTGTTTTGACTCATCGGTTCTGATCTCCATAATGTCAGTTTCATACATAAATCAGTCTCCCGGCAAATGCCATAGCACTAAAGCAACAAAGCTGGAGGACCCTTTATTTTTATTTGTTTTTTAAAAACACCCCCCATCTTCCTAAAATGCCATCTGCCTCTGCGAGTGTTACTGAAAGCATGCAGAAGCTGGGAAAAAATAACGACAGCGCCCTCACCCTAGCTGGTAATAGATATGGCGAGTTGAACAACCATAAGCGTTACTGCTCCGTTTCGAGCGACGTGCACAATCGCAGAAGACCGATGACTGAGTATGTATGAGACTGAGGAAAAGCATCTTATGCGTTGTCCTTGTCCGACCTCTGTTCAACCTTCCTTAATTGCAAACGTCACGCACAAGATCGTTATCAATCAAAAGTCAGAATACCACTTGAGGATCTGGTCCCGTAAAGTTTGCAAAAAAAATATATATCTAATTATAAGACAGGTCACCTTCTGCAACGTGAGCTTCAACGCTATGAGTTGCAACTACTGATCTCGCCTAGCCGAAGCAGAGTCATCCTACCCTGGCGCTTCCTGGATTGCAAAGTAAGGAGATCATTCAACAGTGCTTTTGGTTCTCCCCTATCTAAAAAGGCAGATAAGTATTAGCAAGGCCACTCTCCACACGAGCGATGCTAAGCCTGGCGACAAGCATAGCGGAATTGAGATGCATCTATCGCCTCCACACCACATTAGTCTTGTGGAAATAGGAAATAGTGTAGCTTCACTGATGCACCACGTCCCTGACAAACCAGATAGGGATATAGGGATAAATCCCCACACCAACTAATGAAACAGATTACAAGTCCAAAAAAATCAAAATGGGAGCTATCGAATAGCCTCCAGTGAAGGTACGTTACGCCCATTGACATTATGACTACAACATAGCAGCAGTGGTCATGTTCGCGTCCTAAGCGTCTTAGATCAAACAGGGGCCTTCGTGCTGGAGAAGGTGACTCCCCGTACGTGTCCCAGCATGACACGTCGTGAAATACATAAATGCCAGCATGCCACAGCAGTGCGCAAGCCAACACTTCCGCCAATGTTCCGGCTCGAATGAGCCGAAGGCGCAGTTCATCCTGGCATAGGCCACGTTGTACCAACGCTTTGCTGAATCGGCAGACCACCTTATTTACGAGCCCCTTATCCCCATACGCTTCTTCCAGCCTCCTCCTCTCCACAATGCCTCTCTGGTAGAGCACCTTTCGGCCAATGACACCCTATCCAATTAGCTCCCGCATCGCCCCGACATTACCACAGCATGCTTTTTGCGCATACCTCCCAACCCTTACACCGCCCAACCCACCCCTAAATCCCCGTCATAGGCAGCGTGGCCGAATCACACGGTCAGCCGTTGCATAGGCCTGCTGAGAATGCTCTGTATAACTGATACACGATAGCAAGCACTACAAAAGTAATCTGGACAGTAGTATGATACAACAACGCCAGGTGAGTTTTTAAAACAGGAGATAAATAATATCCGTATCTCTGTAGAGATAAACTTGCATTTACTACCGCCACCATCATAAGTCTGAATAAACCACGGCATAAAGATATTTACTCCACATTGAACCTGCGTGCTACATGCATATCAGATTTTAGCCCACCAGCCAGCTGCCCTTTCTATCGTGAAGCGTATATAAGCCTTATAGATGTGAATTTGATCGAAACAAGGCAGAGGAGGAGTGGTCTATGCCCATAATTTACCTACTGCACACGAACCGCACTCATCTGTGAGCATTGAATACCCGCCTCCTCCTACTGATATGCCCCCCACTATTGAATTCCAGCTTGATAGTATACTCCTTAGTCCTTTGGTTACTAAAGCGGACTCTTGAGTAAGGCTGGCCTATATACGCTCACCCCGGGCCCGCCAAGCCCTCACAGTGACTGACGAACCAGTTGGTTGACATCTTTCAATTACATATCGGACCTTAGGTTCCTTCGAAAAAGTTGTAGGTGAGCCGATTGTCAACACTCAACCCAGTATATTTAATACCTTTGTTGGTCACAAACTTAGTAACTAAACTGTCGAAACACATTGCAAGAGCTTCGTCATAACGACACGTACATTCACTGGGGGTTGGGATCGGAGCAACATGGTTCACTGTGGCTTACCAGGGGGAAAAAATATATTTAGCAACCAACTTTATACCATCAGGGCCCACTCACGAAGATCTGCTTCTGTATGTTAAATTGAACGGTCCTCCCTGGATGTGATCCCAAATTTAGGATCAGATTTCAAACTTAATGAGCTGAAGTCGTCACGCATGTGTAGAGTCTGTCGATGGTTCCAACACTTACATGCGAATATATTAATTGGAGTAGGATTCCTCAGCTTTGCTTTCTAGGGTCCCCAAAACTTGGGGCCAGCATTTCTTTTGCATGTCCGTCGTGCGAGTCATTAAGGCGGAGCCTGCCGATAATCTTCTATGGATCAATCAGTGGCTCAGTGTGTCTTCAAAGCATACTGGCAAGTCCTGTGATAACACGAGAGTCTCATTCTAATATAACCGACTAATAATGCAAAAGGACAAGCGGAAACATGTCGAGTGCATTAACTCGGGATATCAATTCGAATCGTAGCTCACATGACTATATATGTGATATTATTGAGGACTCCCACCGCCTAATAATAGAGATGTCGACAATGATACACCATTTGGGTCTGAGCTACTCGTCTCGATGCGAGGGTGAAGATAGGCGACGGGGCTGTAATACTAGATTAGATAATTACAAGTCAACTGGTGACATGCAATACATGAGGAAAAGGAGAGGGTGGCTCAAAACTGACCTACCCTCCACATCTATCGCGTCATGCTCTGATCTCTAGGATGATTGCAATGATTCCCCAAATTCGCCAAGGACGGAAGCCTATAGACTACCACAACATCTTGCCTGAGACTCCTTTAACTGGGGTTGAAAATATGAAAACACTGGATTTGTCAACCTCATTTCGAACCTTCTCTGGGACAGAGTCCCAATGCGATCAAGACTTAGTGCTTGCTACGATATAAACGTATGGAGCCCTAAACGTTGCTCTACGACCATCCTACAGACACTGGACCTTGGCCCCGTACTGGGATCTCACTGTCTGGCTTTAAATCAAACACGGTGGAGACATGATATCCCTCTTTATATGTATTAAATATCTTCTCTTTGTACTCTCCAAGTCTGGTCAATACCCCGAATCGGTTGGAAAAAAACGGCTACGGTTCATACCGAGACATAAGTCCGGGTCGAAAACTGACATCCGGGAACTACCGCCCCATTAGTCACACAGCCACTTTCTCACGCATGCAGAGAGAGAATTGTTAAAGAACATTTCGGGTTTCGTTCCTAATTTCGCACAAACATTCTCTCACCTTCACAGCATTGGATTTCTGAAATCTCGCTCGTGTGTTACCTGTCAAGTTGACTTCCTTTAACCATCTAACTGAAGCAATTGACTCAGGTCGTCAGTGCATTGTTATCTTCCTCGACATGCAAAAGGCTTTTGACAGAGTCCCACACAAAAAGCTGTTATGTAATTAAGTAATGTAACGGTGTTACAAACCTGCTTTACTCTTGGATCCAATCTTACCTGATAGGACGGTCGCAAGTGTATGATATCAATGGTTACATCTCTTCACCTCGTCCGGTTACCACTGGATGTGGATGCAGGGCAGTGTCTTAGGCCCGTTGCCTCTTCGTACTGTATATAAATGATCATGGTTTCTGTCATACAAATTGGGAAGCCTTATTTATTTGCTGATGATTTAAAGGTTGGTCTACACGTTTCACATGGTTCTCAGCGTATCGCTGAAGTTAACAATATCCAAAGCGACTTGGAAGCCGTTGAGAGATGGGGCTGATATGTGGCAGATGACATTTGCAACATCCAAGTTGTAGTATTCTATCGTAATGGATGTCAGATAGCAGCAGAAGTGTTCAGGCTTCATGATCGAAGTCATTCCCATCAGCCAGTCTGTTCGTGACTTAGGTTTAAGAATATTCTAGTTCGTTAAACTTTAGCGAACATTACAAACCATATCGTGAAAAAGGCTAAGCAGTCGGTCGGGCTCATATGCCACCTGCTAAACCTTGAAAGAAACCAGACTAATTGCTTTCAAAATCAGTATCTGGCCTTTGCTTGAATATTGTTGTGCTGGTGTTCAGTAACTTGCGAAAGGCTGACTTGAGAGCCATTGAAAACGCGTCCAACGCGCCTTTACGAAGCGCATATTTGGCTGTTCAACCGCTCTTTCATACCGAGATAGGTGCAAGCAAATGAATCTTGAACCTCTGTGGTTACGAAGAATGCAACTAAATCTGTGCTTCCTCCACAATCTCGCGTGGCGGGGAAAGCATATATTGGAACCTATCAATTGCACTTTCGGGAAACACCACTTATGAACTGCGAGATAATGAATGCATCTTCTATTTACCTAAATTCAAGAGCAGTCTAAGGAGAAATTTCTATCTTCTTAGGTATGGCTCCATTTGGAATAAGCTGCCAAAAGAGATTAGATGTATTGAACATTTTTTGCATGTTCAAGAAAATGATAAAGGCTTATCTGTCAACGGACAGAGCGAAATGGATCTTAAACATTCAATTTGATGATGAAAAACTGTATGAAGAAGGGCCGGATCATGTATGATACCGGAGAACATCAACTCTACTGCACCAGAGAAAACTTGATCAGCTAGGATGAGCTGATACAAACCGCTTCTTATGCTATTCCTTAACGCTACATTCCATGCGGTTTTACTCCCTTTAAACTTAATTCATATCAGACTGTCTTCTGTTTAAAACCGAGAGCAAAATTATTTACTGGTGTGACGTCAGGAGCTATTTTCGTAATTTTTCCCACAAATTGATTAATTCGTAATATTGTTCTGCGATCCCTTTCGCTACATTTGTTCTCCAGTGCTAATCATTTCCCCCTCTTTTCTGAAACTAACAGTCCAGAAACATATACTTGAATTCAGTGATGGCAATAACTGATTCCCTACGCGACTTTTGCCTATGGACAACTTGTACAGTCATCTGTCTCCGGGTGTCACGCTACACAATTTATCGTATGATCGGCTCGATCGATTTCTACGCCGATGTACAAAACATACCTGCCTATTTCTTACATTAACGATATAGTACCTCTTTCACAGAATTCTTCTTTTCCATATTCTTCCTTATTTCATAGTTGGCTACGACTGGGCTGATCTCCTGTGGTGACGGATTACAGCTTCCAGATTATAAAAGACTGTTACCTATGCAAGGCAAATTGCCACCCAACTGTCTGGCGCTATAAAAAAGTGCCATAATAGAATGATCCGCATGACGGACTGGGCTGAGCCTTCATGGCCATAATACATGTTCAAAAACAGCTCTAAAATGAACAAAACATATGATATACAGGTGATGGCTCATATTCTACTATGCCACACCAGCACACGGCCAGTTATTGCATGGAAGTGCGAGCGAAACCTTTCGAGGGAATACCTTGCATGGAAGCAGGTCCCCTGGGGATGGTTCCACGAGTGGCCGAATTACTTTAACTGTACATCTGTTTAAATTTGCTTACGTTATTGTTCCTGCTTTTTATTTTCATTAATGCCTTAATCCTGCCAATTAGTTTAGTACCTGTTTTTGGATCCATTGTAAAAGCGTGAACAAATTGATTATTTTTTGCGATCCTGTTGTACACATTGATCAGAACCACATAGTTGGACTGCACCTCGAAACACCGAGGAATATACATTTATCCATTTATCATTTATCAATTTACACCTATTTCTAGCTTTACGGTACCTGTCATAAGTATCGGTGGACGGAGCGTCTCGGTAATGTCCGCCAACATCTAGTACCTCTTGTGATGCAGATGCCTGCCAGTGGGATCTATCCAGGGCGGCTGTGCTCGGGCCTCCTTTTCTCCTAGTGACTGGTATGAAGGGAGCAGAGAGACCTCTGTGAGGTGGGACTTAAATTTATCCCAGGCAACCTGGACATGTATCGTCGTCTGAGATCTCACACATGGAAAACCAGAAGCCTTGGCTCTCATTGATTGATAGTCCTGCTTGCCATATGTTCGGGCCGAGACTCAACCGTACTCTGGTAGCGTCTAGACAGAGTAACAATCGAAGAAGCAAACAAACATGATCACTGGAACCCAGTGGAGGTCCGTAAGTAATGACTCAACAAAATCCGAGTGACTTAGCGAATACAAGGTCCTAAAATAGACGGCAACTTGGGCGTCCATGTACCTATGTGGGGAGGTCAATGAACTGTGCAAAGATACTTGGAGCGTAAGTTACAAGCAGTATCAGCGCCAAATGTGCCTGACGCTAAATCTGCAAGAAAGATCTGCCAGCAAATACTCTGTGGAGGTTGAAGTCGCCCATCACCAAACACTTCATTTGGGGACTGGGAGCGAATGAATTCAAGTACCTCTTGGATACGCTCCCAGGGCTATCTATACACAATTACAACTGTAACCTGAGCCGAGGATGTGGCTAATGACATGCGATAGTAGCCTCAACAGTTCTGTCTGTCAACTGAACTAAGCAAGTCTTCAAACCGACCAGTTTACAGCTCACATAAAGAGCGACGCCCCCTCCCTGTCGGCCAGCAGAGGCGATCGCCTCTAAATAGTGCGTAGCCAGATAGATGTACTTCACCATCCGTGATGTCCAGAGACAGCCACGTTTCAGTGAATGCGAGTATTCTAGGATGAGACCATCTACAAGCAGACCTAACTCGTACACCTTATTCCTTAGGCTGCGCACATTACTTAGCACTAACTGAAAGTTTTTCGGTTAGAGCCAGGACCTGGGACGTGCGCATTACCAGTACTGGCACAGGTAGGGCGGGAAAAAGGACCGCCGGCTGACCACGCCCGACAACCCACAATACCGGAGACCTTGTTCACCGGCCGCTCGCCTACCTTTTGAGGTGCTGTGATGACTGTGACCGCAATGCACCCTTGTGGAAAGCTGTGCCGCATCAAATCACATTATCACAACATTGCGCGGAAAGTGATAGGTCTGACGAAGATCTTTCTATTTGCTCTTTACAAACTAATGAACAATTGAATGGCACCCGCTTATTATACACAGTTTCAAAACAAATATTTGTCTTCATGGTGACAGTTGTTGTCACAATTTCGGCTGCCACAGAATGATCTGACCATAAGTTATCGGTAGTGTTCCACCAGACCGTAATTCAAACGAATGAGTAAAAGCCACTTATAAACTTAATGAAGTTAAGACATCTGAAATATAACATTTGGGCAACAGCTTAGTGAATTAAGATTATCCGTTTTCCAAAGCCGTTATCTTTGTTTTAATGTTGGCTTTTGAGATTTTGTATATAATGGAAAAACAACTTCTCGCCGTATTCCCTGAGTGCAGGATGGTGAACGTGGGACGAGGCGCAGGGGTCTATTAAATGATTCTTAGCTAGATACACCCACGCGTTTCATTACTGCAGCCGTGCATTCACTTAAAATATCCCCCTTTAACCACATTCCATCCCTTATAATAAAAAAAGCACTAATTACGCACACACACCGAAACGTTTCTTTTATTTAACTACTTATTGGACACCGTAAAGATTTAACTTAAATAAAATAACATAAGGTAATTATTTGTTGCTGGAAATGGAACGATGAACCCTCATCTTATGAATTTTTCTTATCCCTCCGATAGTTTCAATTTTCCCGCTATGGGTAGTTGGAGAGCTGCCTAACCTTTTGTTTCTCTGTTAGTACTACAGTCTGGTTATGCCGTGTCAGTATCTCGGGTTCCGTGTGAAACTCAGGTCCACAGAGCTTGGTGAAGTCATTGGCACTGTCTGTAATGTTACTGAATCAAAAATCGAACTTACCGATGCTCGTGTGAATGACGCTGGAGACCCAGTGTCAGTTCTCTCTGTCGAGTAAGTCTCATTAATTTTGCCTTCTCTTCAGCATTGTCCTAAGCTATTTCACCTCTGATTCTACAACGATTCAATTAATTTTCTTCCATGTTTCTAACAATTCCAAACTGATGTTAAACTTTAGGGTCTCCTAAAATTTTGAAGTGACCAAAATCATGAAGGTGTTGATGAAGGAGCGCAAAGAACCATCACCTAACTATCCAGGTCCTTTGGCGAAAAGGCGCCACGTCACTTTCGGTCAAATCGATTGAACCTGGTGTCTAGAAAAAAACTTGTGGGGATACGCTTTCTCTGAGGTGTTTAACGGATAGCAGCGTTATCTTTCACAAGGTTCCAACATGTATAAACCCGAAGCAATAAGACCGAGAGGCATGCAGATGGGAGCCACGTTTCATGAACTGAGCCGGCACACACTCCTTCACAGGTAAAAATCACGCTGTATTTGGGGAAACAAGCGCACACGTGGTGGCTGGACCGTAGTCCGCTCCACGCTGTGCATGGAACCACTCTTCGAGCCTAACACGGCTACAAGGACCGTGCACGCCGTCCCCTACAGGAACGATTAACTGTTTCCCGTAGCCAGTATGGACAAGGTAGTAGATAATAGATAGGTAGGCACCTTGTCAACATGCACACACCCGGGATATCAAGCAACAGCCAATCACTTGAATCGACGATATCAAATAAAATTAATCAAACACAGTGATATAATCCTTCACTTAATCAGCGTATGAAGTAAATTGATAGCAAAAATTTCGAGCAAGCTACAGTACGTCAGATAGTATATATTAAGAAAATGCCACAGCCGCGAAAATGTTATCAAAGTTAACTACAATTAGCTTAAGCAACGTGTGCAAGTTTATAGCAAATACTTCGGGTAGACAATAATATGAGAAAAAGCATTAGGACGATATGGCAAACCCACCACCTGAAATAAAGATACGGCATGTAAAAACGTGGTTAGTAAATCGGATGCAGCATACCCACAAACCCTGCGCCGGTTCTGCCTACTCTGCAGTACCCGTCGTCGCTTCTGTGGTTGTCGCGAGTGGCCTCGCTCATGGCTCACTAGGCCTTCCTGACTCACACTCGCGACCCCATGTGCTACTGCACCATACGCTCGCTATCGTTGGAGTACAACCCATCGGCGCCTGTCGCTTCCGCACTTGCCACTTCTCTTCATACACGAGGGTTTTCTCTTGCACCTCGGCAACTGCCTTCATGATCCAATCAACCGCCTTCGATTCCCATGACCTGCAATCAAGATTAGAACGTGTGAGGCTCACTTTGCTCACGTCCTAGCAACGTAACTTCGGTCTTTCCGCATGTCGCTTCCCAGTACTCAGTTGACCATATACTAGTTGCTTCGGTATCCGCATCGAATCCATACGGTTCACATGGCCGAGCCACCTCAGGTGTCTCAGCAAAAGTATGCAGTCCACTGCATTCATTCCACCGACGCAACACTTCCGTGTCCGCAACTCAGTCGCAGCAACCGATGTACAGAATCCGTCTCAAACACTGTTGATGGAACCGCACGAGATATCGCACATCCCGACGGTACATCGTCCACGTTTCGCTACCGTATAGAAGAACGGACAGCACCATGGATTTGTACGCCATCAGCTTCTTGCCAACGGTAAGCTGATGGTTGTACCACACTCGGTACTCCAGCTTCCCGGATGCCCCCGCTGCCTTTGAGACACGAATACTAGGCTCACCGTGACGCTGCTGGTCAGTCGACATCACACTGCCAAGGCAGCAGAAGCGGGTTGTTTCTAACAATTCAGCACCAATGCTGATTTGCGACAATGTTGAAGATTGCACCTCCGGTGGAGGCTGAAAGCCACGAACAGTTTTGCTTGTATTGATGATGAGCCCGAATTTGGTCGCTGTTGAAGCCAAAGCACAAGTCATGTGCTGCAACTTATCCGCGATGTGTGAAAACAACGCACAGTGGTCAGCAACATACGGAAATTTGTCTCACAGTCTAGGGTTTTCGCACCGAAACGACGTATGTTCAGCAATCCACCATCAATACTGGGCTCCACACGAACACCGTAAGCACAAGCCGCATCAAAAACACATGACATCATTGCATGAAGATAAATATTAAATAGGGCTTTACACCAGTGACAACTGCAAACTCATCCGAGGCCTCTCCACTCAGCTGCACCCTCGCCCGCATACCACTGTGCAGCATTCAATTAAACTTACGTGGGCAACCAAACTTACCCAACACCAGCCACAATGCCTCGCGGTTCACCGTATCAAATGCTTTGGTGAAACCAACAAACAGCGAGTACAACGGCTGGTGTGGTTCTCTGCACTTCTGCAACTGACGAGCCGCAAACACTATCTGTAGTGGTGTGACCCGAACGAAATCCGCACTGCTCTTCCGCCACGTTAGGTTCCACAAGCTGACTGACGAGGCGGTTGAGCAGGATTCGGGCAATCACCTTGCCCACACAACTCAGCAAGTTGATGCCACGATAATTCGTGCAACATTGCTTGCTACCTTTACCCTTGTACAGTGGTAGCACAAGGGTATCCTCCAGCTCAGGAGGCACCTCCTCCTCAATCCATACGCGTTGAACCAAGTGGTGCAGCGCATTCACTAACTCGGGTCCGCCGTGTTTCGCTATTTCAGGTGGGATCCCGTCGACCCCTGCACATTTGCCGTTTCGCAGCTGAGCAAGTGCTCTCTGCATCTCATCCAGTGTCGGCGTGTCCACTAGACTCGCCTGCACATCGTGCTGCTTGAGGCCGTTCAATGTAGGCCAGTCGATCACTGAACGGTTGTTCAAAAGACAGTCAAAGTGTTTCCGCCGAACCGGCATTATGTCTGCAGTCTGTGTGCAGGTAGCGCTTGAAATACCATCGATCAGCGTCCTCAGCGGCTCCAATCTCGGTCCATACATCGCCTTCAAGGTGTCAAATAATTTCTTGTGTTCTGGCGTTCTGCGTAGCATTTTATCTGCTTCACATTCTCCGTTCATCATGCATTTTTAATGTGACGGTGCTCTCCGGTCATTCGCCGTCGAAGTTTGCGAAACTGACTATTCTTCCCCAATTTACTGGGATCTGCCACATGAACAGCAAAGGCTGCATTCTTCTCACACACCAGTCGCCACATTGTTGTCATCAAACCAATCAGGCCGCTTACAGTTTGCGCGGTCGATGGTCTCCACGACAGCAGCTGTCACCTGGTCGCCAATTTGCTGCCACAAGTCGCCTACTGTGGCTATACCTTTCACTTCACACAGGCTTGCAGTCATCGCCTTCTCCAGCTCAATGCGTTTCGCCACAGTACCTAGAGAGATAATGTTAAATTTACGCCGATTCACTGCGGGAGTGCAATGGCGTAGGCTACCATTATTTACGGATTCTTGGTGAACTTGAACGTCTTTTGTTCTTTACTTACCAATGATAGTATTAGATTATGCGAGAACATTCATCGACCAATGCGTGTTTACTCCACTGGATTTCCGGAAGAGGGTCGAATTTGGATTCATTTAGGATTTACTGATCCATTCTTTAGGAGGCGCGCCTCCTAACACCTTGAACTCCACCGTTAAATTATTTCAATCTGGGATTGACTTGCAGTGGTGTGACGGGGACTGCAGGAGTGGTTGTTGGAGCCATGCGCTTATCTTGCTGAGTAGGCTCTGTTGTTGACAGCTTGAACTCGTCCAACAGTATTTCCAGTGATATAGCCAAGACATTTTCTCTTCTACTGAATGTTGTGTATCTCCTGAGCTGGTTAATGTGGCGAGCCCGCTTGTCATCGCTTGCGGCCACTTCGTAGCAGACATGGCCAAGTCTTTTTATAACCAAAACCAGGTGTCCAGGTGATTTTTTTGTTTCGTTAATCTTTTTCCGATACTTGTCCCATGTCGAAATGCCGTAGTATAGCGTGATTTCATCGGTTGTGCTGATGTTCTATCCAACTTCGCTCAGAGTTGTGTCTATCAAGCGGCCTTACCCGATCGAATTTCGTTCGAGTCCTTCTAAGTAAAAGCATTTCTGTTGGGGTTCCTTCTTTGGACGTCTATTTATTAGGTCTGTTAGCAGTTAGCTCTGTAGGAGCTCTTGTATTGACCCGTCTCCTTCAGCTTTGAGCAGTGCGCTCCTGAAAAAATCTACAACTTTCTCAGCTTGCCCATTGGACACTGGATGGTAATGATGTGGACGCACATGCTCCATGCCGTGTAACGCACAGGACTCCGTGTGTGACGTCCATTGTCTGATACCGTTGTTTACGGAAAATCGAACCAACTGAATACTTCCCTGTGGGTTGTGATCGTGACCGATGTTGAAGTGTTCGACATTTGGAAGATCTCTGCCCACTTGCGGTCTGTATCGATGAAAGTGAGAAGTTGTCCTTTGATTGTCCCTGCACAATCAAGATGAGCCCTGGACCATAGTTTCTTGGCGCCGGTCAGGAAAACAGTTCGCATTTCCGCGGTGGTTACACTGTTAGGGCACACTTTGAACGAGACTGGACCTTAACGTGGTGCGACGGTTTGCGTACCTCATTGACCCGTTGAGCTATACTGAGTGATGCCTCCGAGCATCTTGAGAGCTACTCCTACCAGGTTGGTCAGTGGTGAGAGGTCAGACAAACTCAGTCTCCTGGTCCTCCAGGTTGGGGGTTTGAAATGGAATGGCGTCCATTTCTGTAAAACTAAATCACTGCCACCCCGCTGCCTTGCGGACAGGCTTTTGAGCCAAAGGCTTTGGATGAGGACCATAATCGTCCTCCTGTCTAGGTCTGGTCGCCCTGGCAGTATCCCAGCCCACATACCATCATGACATGTTCTTCAAACATAAACTTCATCCTGCATCGGCCGTCGCGCAGATTATCAAGCGTCGCCTTATCTGCTGCATACAGCAGGGCGGATAAACGAAAACATGCTACTGCTGGCGCCTCCCTTCTTTCTTTTCTACCTTTTTCTCCTACTCCCATCCCGGCCCCCATTACTAACCTTCCTTCTATAATTCCCAGCTTAATTGACAGCAACCGAAGTGCTACTGGAGTAGTACCATCTGCAGCCACCATCCCACAGCACCTATCGGCAAAAGTCCCTTATAAGGCCACGTTGTCCCGTTTCCATGGCGACATTCAACGTCCGCACTCTAAGACAAAGAGGTCAATAGGCTGCACTCGCACGCACCTTGGACACACTGGGTGTTGATGTGTGTTGTGTGTCCGAAACTAGGATTAATGACCCTAACGGGGTTATTGAATTGACTGCACCCGGCTTATCCTCTCGTTATTGGTTGCATACATCCGGAGACGCCGATGCAGCAATCACGGGTAAACCTAATGTAGGTATCATTCTAAGCTCCAACGCTGTCATCGTTGGTTGATTGGATTCCGGTGAACAGCCGTTTATGTGCAGCCCGTTTGACGACATCAGCTAAGGTGAATTCGCGAAGTAGTGCAAAACGCTGTTTGTTTGTGATTTCCGTTTATGCTCCCACCGACTGCAGTTCTAATGCAGTCAAGGACACTTTCTATCACGAATTAAACGTCCTACTACGCAGTACTACTAGTTCAGATATTATACTTGCAGGGGATATGAACGCACAAGTAGGGCGTCTGAGCTCTTCAGAAGCTCAGCTGGGTGGTAAGTATGGACTTAACTCCGAACGGGCTGACAACGGCGAGCGTCTGCTGCAACTGTGTGCGGAGCACCAGTTACTTCTTACTAGCACTGCTTTTAGACACAGTGGGCGCCGAAGTGCCACTTGGCGTCCACCTGTAGCTGGCCAGCGATGGACCCAAATTGACCACATCGCCATAAGTTACAGGTGGCGCGGTTCCATTCTGGATTGCCGCTCGTACTGGAGTATCTGTGTCGACTCTGATCATGCCTTGGTGAGCTGTCGTTTCTCCATGAACTTTACCGGAAGGCGCACAAAGCGTCTCCCCCGATTGGCAACGGAGAAATTGTCCCAGCCCTCGGTCAGACAGGCCTATCAAGAAGCACTGCATAGCGAACTCTCGCTGTCTTGTCCTAATGACACTGAGCTTCAGTGGAATAGGATCCCGGCCACTATGCACGACGCAAGAGCATCTGTTTGTGGCACTATCAGTCGTCACCGCACCAGTCACTGGTTATCCGAGAGGTCCGTGAACCTGTTGGAAGCTAGAAGACACCTCCCGGCTGGTTCTGAACACAATGTGACCAGACGGGCTATTAGGCGTGAACTAAAGCGGAGCCTACGTGCTGACAAGGAAGCCTGGTGGACCAGTCGGGCTCAAGAAATGGAGGAGGCAGGAGCAGTAGGCAATTACCGGAAGCTGTTCCAGCTAATCCGCACCACTGGTCCCAGAAAACTAGGCGTCAGTGAGACAATCAGAGACAGCGCGGGTGCGCTGATACATAATAAGGAGCGCCGTATGGCTCGTTGGGCTGAACACTTTGAAGATCAGTTCAGCTGGCCCCCTGCTCCCGGACCTCTTCCTACTCAGGTGGTGCAGGACGTGCCATGGACGGTTAGTTTAGATGCTCCGTCGGAGGCCGAGGTCCGAAACGCGATCACAGCCCTCAATCGTTTTCGTGCCGCTGGCCCGGATTCCCTCCCACCTGCACTATTTAAGGATGGAGGTGAGTTCCTATGCAGGGCACTGACCTCCCTATTTGAACGTATATGGAACGAAGAGAGTATCCCGGCTAATTGGAGCGAATCGATTATAGTGGCAATATACAAAAAGGGCAGTCGCACAGACTGTGCGAACCACAGGGGTATTAGCCTAACGCCAGTTGTGACAAAATTACTGGCCTCGATTCTCGTTCGTCGCCTCACAGCAGAACGGGAATCTCGGATTAGGGAAGAGCAGACCGGTTTTCGCCCATGACGTGGCTGTATAGACCATATATTTACTTTGCGGCAGGTGCTAGAGCAGCGCCACGCATACCGCAGACCGACAATAGCTGTGTTCCTCGATTTCAAGAGTGCGTTCGATTCAGTCGATCGATCGATTCTGTTCGAATTGCTTGCGCGAAAAGGTGTTCCCACGAAATATGTGAACATCCTTCGTGCTCTATACTCGAATACTACAGGCCGCGTCAGGGTCTATGGTGTCCTATGGAATGGCTTTTCGACTACAAGTGGCATTCGTCAGGGTTGTCCGATTTCCCCATTTTTGTTCAGTTTCGTCGTGGATTCTATCATGTAGTGTTCTCTTGCGGAATCTCACGATGTAGGCGTTGAAGTGCTGCCTGGTGAAAGGTTAGTTGATCTAGATTATGCGGACGATATCGTCTTGCTTTTCGACAATGTTGAGGCGGCACAATCAACCCTGAACAGCCTATCCAGAGTGGTCCCATTATTTGGTATGCACTTCGCACCTTTAAAGTGCAAAGTGTTGCTGCAGTACCACCAGCCACTTGATGACCCCTTGACGCTTGCTGACGAGGAACTCGAGGTGGTTGATCAATTCACTTATCTTAGCAGCTGCATCAGCAATGATGGGCGCATAGAAACTGACGTGAGCTCACGTATTGCAAAGGCCAGAGCTACCTTCTTGAATCTGCGTCATCTTTGGCGACAGAAGGGAGTTTCCGTCCGTCTGAAAGGCCGTGTATACAACGCCACAGTGAGGGCCGTTCTGCTGTATGGTAGTGAAACTTGGCCCCTTCGTTCTGAAGATCTGAGGCGCCTTCAAGTCTTTGATCGTCGTTGTTTACGAAGCATTGCTGGTGTCGGATGGCACCAGCGTGTCCGCAACGATGATGTGCGTAGGCGAGTACTAGGTGGTGATAATCATGCTAGCTCCCTAGCACAACAGATAGCACTGAATGAGTTGCGTTGGCTCGGGCACGTGCTACGCAGGCCTGGTCACCGCTTACCTAGGAGGGCCTTGTTCAGTCTACCAGGTGTAGGATGGCGCAAGGCTCGAGGTGGACAGAAGTTGACTTGGCAGCGGGAAATGAAGTCACTGACAACTAAACTGGGTGCCGTTGGTCCGTCTCGCCTTCCGGGTTGGAGTCCACGTCACTCACCTTGTGCTTGGCTCGAGACTTTACAGGACATGGCTCGCAACCGACACCAGTGGCGCGTCTGCTGCCGTCTCCTAATCGGATTGTCTGTTTAAAGTGTGTTTGGTGCTGAGTTATCTGCGGGTAATGGCTGATTATGACGCGTGGCAGTGAAAACAAGGTGTAGGCGCCTTGACCCGGAATGTTTGCTTAGGGCATTAAGGTTTCAGGTAAGTCCCCCTTCTCTCCCACTTCTTAATCTTTATTTCATGGGTCCTCATGGTTGTATGGCAGTGAAGCATCAGTTCAAATGGCTGACGTACTGCTGCTGATGATGTTGATGATGACACTTTGAACACAAACGCGTTAACTCCTCAATTTGCGAATCCATAATTGGCCAGTACACAACCTCGCCAGAGCCTTCATCCGGTTGGAGCTGGGACGTCTACTAGAAAATTGCTGTAAGACTTCGGATTAGAGTTCAGCTGAGTTGACAGCGCCTTCACTAAACAGGATACATCTCGTCTCTGGAACAGTTGTCGTAGCTTTGCATCAGAAATTTCTCGTTGTCACTGCGAATGTCAACTCGTGCTCACCTTTGAGAACAACAAGTCCTGTAAAGTGGCGTCTCGTATCAGACTGAAAGTTATTGGGAGCTGATTCACGTTATCAGTGCACACACGGTTGACTTCCGTTTTGACGGTGTCTTCTGGTTGCTGCTGTTCCTCCAACAGTTGTGATAGCGCATCGGCCCGACAAATGTCGCTTGTCGATCTGTACTTTATGTTGAAATCATACCCCAGCAATGTTGCCCAGCTCTGTAAGGCGATTGTCCGTATAAACCGGAATTCTTTTTTATCGAGCTGAACATAGTAAAAAGTGGTTTGGGATCCGTTAGTAATGTAAAGTGACGGCCAAATAGCATTTTGTGGAAATGCTTCACTGCAAGCATTATACCAAAAACCTCCATTTTGCTATAATTTCTTTCTGCTGCTCTAAGCGAATGAGTGGCATAAGCAATTAGTTTCTCAAACCCGACTGAAAAAATGCATGAGACGACTGCAGTAACTCCGTAGCTGGATGCATCCGATGCCACGACGATTAGGAGCTTTGAATTGTTATGCGTTCTGAACTTAATGACGACTTGATCTTGTCAAAAGCTTCCTGACCTTCAGTGATCCAAACACAGCAAACAGCAGTCGCTTCACTGATCCGCGTTGGTCATGCGTGGACAGTAGATAGGTATTGTAGTAACTCACCATAACAGGGAATGAGCTCAATGTCGCTACGTCTTTAGGTGATCGCCTTGATGTTTGATGGATTAGGTCATCGCCCACTTTGGTCAATGATAGAGACGAGATATTTAATGTTGGTCATTCAAAACTTACTCTTGTCCATTCTTAGACGAAATCTATACTCCTTTATCCTGTCAAACGTGTTCTGTTCGTTGATGTAATTCTTCCTGGTTACCTTCCATGATAATGAAATCGTCCAAGTATGCAGCGGCATATGATATTTCCTGTGACATTGTATCCATGATCTGCTGAAAGATTGCCGGAGCCGACTTAATGCCAAACGGTAGGCGTGTATAATGAAATAGTTATCTGTGGGCGTTTAACGTCAGCAACTCTCGCGATTCCCCGGCGTTTCAACCTAGAGATATACGTCAGACAAGTCCAGTTTGGCAAAACACTTGCCACCGGTCTTCACATTCAGTCCTGTGGAGTAATCTGCACTAAGGTGCATCCGTTTGATTTCTTGACAATCACAATGGGAGCTGTCCATGCAAAGTAATTCCTCCGTTTGATAACTCTGGCTGACTGTAGCTGTCAGGTTCTTGGTCGACGATCGAAAGGACTGCATATGGAACCGGCCGCTTTGGTCGGAATACTGGCTTCGCATCTGGCCACCGGGATACACTGGCCTTGGTTGCTAGCTGCTTGCGTGGGGCCTTGCCTCCCGTGGACTCGCGAGCGGTCTGCTTAGTACGCACCATTGGGGATGAACATCGAGATGACGTGACGTTTCACCATCGACAGCAATACACCAGCCATATGAACATGCTTCACTGCCGTACAACTGTGGGGATCTACGGAACGAAGAATAATAAGAGCCAGATGAGATCTAGCGTAAAACCTTAATGCCGTAAACAAACTTCCAGGGTTAAGGCACCTACATATTGTCAACATCTTACCGTCACAAGCAGCTGGTCATCGTGCAAGAATGAGGCAACATCGGCGAGACAGCTTCCTTGTAACTTTCACTGCCTCGCGTCATAATCAGCCACTACCCCACAGATAACAGTACCCAACACACTATAAATAGGCAATTCGACTACGAGACCACAGTGGACACGCCACTGGAGCCGACTGCGAGCCATGTCCTGTAAAGTCTCGAGCCAAGCACAAGTGGGCCAACTGGACTCTAGTATGAAAGGCGAGACGGACCAATAGCACCCAGTTTGGTCGTCAGTGACTTCATTTCCCGCCGTCAAGTCAACTTTTGTCCACCCTGAGCCTTGCACCACCCTATATTTGTCGGACAAAACAAGCCCCTCCTAAGTAAGCGGTGACCAGGCATACATGGTACGTGCCCAAACAAACGCAACCTATTCGGTGCAATGTTCTAAGTAAGTATCTTGGATATCATTGCCTAGCACTTGCCTAAGCGAATAATCGTTGCGTACACGCTGGTACCACCCAACACCAGCAATACTTTGCAGACAGCGTTGATCAAAAACTTGAAGGCGCCGCAAATCCTCAGATCGAAGGGGCCAATTTTCACTCTCATAAAGTAGAACTGCTCTCAGTGCAGCCTTGCAAATACGACCTTTCTGACCTAGGGAATCCATTTTCTGACGCCACAGATGTCGCATATTCAAGAAGGCAGTTCTAGCTTCTGTGATACCTAAACTGGTTTCACTGCTTATGTCTCCATCATTACTGCTGCAGATGCTTAGGCAAGTAAATTGATCAACTATCTGGAGTTCCATGCTATCAAGCGTCTAGTGGTTATCAAGTGGCTGTTGGTCCTGCAACTACACTTTGTACTTTGAAGGTGCGAAGCGTATGCCAAACGATGGATTCACTCTAGAAAGGTTATTCGGGATTGACTGTGCCGCCGCAACATCGGTAAACAGCAAGGCAATGTCGTCCGCATAATAAGTCTAAACTTTTTTTCACCAGGCAGTATCCTAACACCTGCATCGTGGGGCTCCGCAAGGGAACACTCTACGATGGAGTCTACGACGAAGTTGAACGAAAATGGGGTAATCGGACATCCCTGACGAACGCCATTTGTTATCGGAAAGATATCCGATAAGTCACCGTAGACCCTCACGCGGCCTGTCGTGTTCGAGTATAGAGCACATAAAATGTTCACATATTTCATGGGTTCACCTTTCAACAAACTGAATCGATCGATTGAGTCGAACGAACTCTTGTACTCCAGAAACACAGCTACTATCGGCCTGCGGTACGTGTGACGCTCTTCTAACACCTGCCGCAAAGTGAATATGTGGTCTATACAACCCCGTCATGGGCAGAAGTCTGATTGCTCTTCCCGCTTTCGGCATTCCCGTTTCGTAGTGGGACGACCAACGAAAATTGAGGTTATTAGTTTTGTCACGAATGACAGGCTAATACCCCTATGGTTAGCACAGTCGTTGCGACTGTCCTTGTATATTTCCACTATAATTGATTCACTCATTATGTGGTGGCCTCTTTCTCTCAGACCTGTTTGAGCAGCTGGGTCAGTGCTTTGCAGAAAACCTCACCACCATCCTTAAATAGTGCTGGCTCGTGGGAGTCCTGACTAGCAGCTTGAAGATGATTGAGGGCTGTGGTCGCATTTCGGACCTCTACCTCCGATGGAGCTTCTAAGCTAACCGGCTATGGCTCATTTTGCACTACATGAGTAGGAAAGGGTCAGGGAACAATAGGTCAACTGAACTATTCTCAAAAGTGCTCCGCTCAATGTGTCATACGGCGCTCCTTATCTTAACCCAGGGTACCGGCGCTGTCACGGATTGTCTCACTGGCACCTAATTTCCTGGGACTAGTGATGTTGATCAGTTGGAATAGCTTGCGATAATTGCCTACTGCTCTCACCTCCATTTCTTGAGCCCGACTGGTCCACCAAGCTTCCCGTTCAGCGCGTGGCCTCCGCTTTAGTTCACGCTTATTAATTTTTCTAATGACTGTGCGCAGAGCCAACCGAAAGTATTCTCCTAGGCTCCAGTAGGTTTACCGACCTATCGGATATCCAGTAGCCAATGCGATGACTGGTAGTGCCTCAAGCAGAGGCTCTCGCATCCTGCATATCTGTCGAGATCCTATTTCACTGAAGCTAACTGTCATTCGGACGAGAGTTCGGTACGCAGGGCATCCTGGTAAGCTTGACCGACCGAGGGCTGAAAGAACTTATAAGTTGTCAATCTTGGGAGGCACTTGATGTGCCTCCCGGTAACGTTCATGACATAGTACCAAAGCATGATCCGAGTCAGTGCAGGCATTCCAGAACGAGCGACAGTCCAGGATGGAACCACGTCACCAGTCACTTATGGCGGCATGATCAGTTTGGGTCATCACTAGCCAGCTCTAGGGGGACGCCTAGTGGCACTTCGGCTCACTGTGTCTAAAATCGGTGCTACTAAGAACCAGCCGGTGCTCCGCACACAGTTGCAACAGATGCTCGCCTTTGTCCGTTCGTTCGGACTTAAGCCCACAATTACCATCTAGCTGAGCTTCAAAAGAGCCCAGGTGACCCACTTGTACATTCATATGCCCTGTAAGAATTAGGATCTCAGAACTGGTAACACCGCTTTGCGGCATGTTCAGTTCGTGATGGAAGGCGTCTTTGACAGCATCAGCACTGCGGTCGATGGGGCACAAGCGGGAAACGCACACAAATGCGCCTAGTGCTACTTTGTCTATCAACCTTAGTTGATGTCGTCAGACGCGCTGCACACGAAGGACTTATGACGGGATTCCAATCAACCATGACTCAGCCTTGGAGCTGAGAACAATGCCCATCCTAGCTTGACCAATGGTTGCCGCATCAGTGTCCTTGGATGTGTGCAACCAATAGCGAGAGGACAAGTCGGGCGCAGTTGGTTCTATTGTTATTATTATTATTATTATTATTATTATTATTATACACGTTAGCTAGAGGTGGGAAACACCTCAGATACTGTGCCGCAATACATAGAAGAAAAAAGGAGAAAGATATGCAACAGGTGCAAGTTAGCTGAGCTACCGATAAGTTACCAGCCGGCTACTATGCGGCAAAAAAATTATGCAAAATTAGATAAGGCTAGATAGTGAGATCGTGGTTGGAGGCGAGGCTAAGAGGGGTGGGGTGGGACAAAGAAACTCACAGCACGAACGCCACTGAGGCCGGCTCCTAGCCATATCAGCAAGTGTATCCAGTCAAACGTGTTCATCGTCTTTCCGACCCCAACCAGGGAGCCGAGAGGCTCCAACCGAGGCCAGCTTCGAAGTGAGGGCCTTCATTCCTCTCGACCAAGTCATCACTTGGCCACCCCTCCTCTTCTTCCATCCACACCCCCAGTGAGCAAACAACGCACATCGCGGGAGCCGGTGGACTGGCATGCGTAACACGTGGCCGAACCATCGGAGACTGGTGCGTGAAATGACGGTGCTGAGCGGTTCATTTCCTTTTCCTGTGCTGTAAACAAGGCATCGAACACGCTCGTTGCTCACGTGGTGTTCCCACCAGATGTGAGCTAAACTGCGAAGGCGCCAGTGCTCGAACGTAACTAACCTCTTTATGTCCGTTGATCTAAGGAACCAGGTTTCATAACCTCACAGTAGGGTCGAACGTACCGCTGCATTGTACACTCTATCCTTCAGCGCGAGAGTGATGTCGCGCCGGCGCCATAAGTGGCGAAGGTTAGCAAAAGCGCCTCAAGCTTTTGCTATATGGTTCGTGATCTCATCTTCAATCCCACGGGCGCTGATACAACTTCCCAGGTAGTTGAATTTTTGAACGACTTCTAGCTGATCCCCACCAAGGATCAGCGTAGCGGGCGGTCCAAACCAATCTTGGAGGAACGCTTCGCACTTCGACGGTGCAAAGCAAAGCCCGAAGTGACGGACAGCCAGTGTTAATCTGTCCAGTGCAGCTTGGCACGTTTGTGAGCTGTCACAGACTAGGGCAATATCATCAGCATATTCTAAGTCAAGAAGTCGTTCTCCTTGAAGCTGATCCATACCTTCTAAATCATGTCCTGTGAACGCGATTTCCATGACTTCGTCAATAGCGAAGTTGAAGAAGAAAGCTAACAGCGGGCATCCTTGTCTCACACCGCTGGGGATATTAAGGGGCGACGACAGCTTGCCGTAAGCCCTCACTCTGCCCGAACTACGCGCGTATAATGCTCGGATAATATTTACATATTTCTCAGGTACAACTTTCCTGAGTAGACAGTCCCACAGGTCACACTGCTCTACCGAATCGAATGCACTTTTGATATCGAGGAACATGACAACGGTGGGTCGCCACTATGTGTGACAGTGCTCCAACAACTGACGCAGGGTGAAGATGTGGTTGATGCAGCCATGACCCCGACGAAACCCGGCTTGCTCCTCACGAATCTGGCTTTCACAAGTGACAGTCAGTCTGAAGGATGACAGAGGCAAGCAGTTTGGAGTCGATGGAGATCAGACTGATTCCTCTATGATTGCCGCATTCCGATCTTGAGCCTCCTTTGAAAATTGGGACTATGACGGGGCGGCTCCGATCGGTTGGGACAGTTTACTGCTCCCACAGTTTCACTAGTAACTCGTATAAATCATCCCCAAGAGCAGGTTCCCTGAATTCGAAGAGGGCTGGAGGAAGATCATCAGGTCCCGCGGCTTTATTTAACTTCAACAGTTTGATCTCACGTTTGACTTCTGAGCGAGAGGGTGGATCCAAAGGGACAGTCCAGGGAGCGGAGCGATCAGTGGCCGGCGAGAAAGCTAACAATTCCGACCGATTAAATTGCCTTTCAGTATGCTCAACTCAACGCTCCAAGCGTTTTGACAAATTGTGGATAAGCTGTTCACTTTCGTCACGTATAGTTTCACTAACACCAGGTCTCCTGTTTCGCGTTTCCCGTATCAGACGGAATAACTTACGTTGGTTACCAAGGTTACCAAAGAGATTAACTGATTCCTCTATCCAAGCCAGCTATCAGTCTTCACTGGCATATGCATTCAGTTGCAATCCACCGCAAGAAGTGGAACAACACGACTTGTATACAGAAAGCGATGACCATTTCCGGACAGTCATGCTGCGGCCTAACTCGACGCCTCTTGAAGGGTTGGATCTCTGCTCGTTCTCTGGAGTTGTTCGAACGCCGCAAAGATATACGCGCGGAATCAGATTGCAGCGAGGGGTGCCGTTCTGTTAGCTGGCTGCTCAAGCAAAGCCTACGCAAGGATCACGAGACGTGATGGTCTGAGCGGGCTTTAGAGATGGAGACCGCTGCTTTCTCTGGCAACACTCGCAAGCTTTTCCAACTCATTCGGTCCACTGGCCTCAGGAATCCTGGTGTCAGTGAGGTCATTTGTGAGGTGGATGAGTCTCCGATCACCAACCAACAGAGGCGTATGGAGCGCTGGGCCGAGCACTTTCACTCGCAGTTCAGCTGGCCTCCACCATCCATCAGTACATGCAGTACACCTTGTTGTCCACCCTGGATCGCCCCAATGCATCCGCCCAGCGAAGCGGAAGTCTGCCTCGAGATTCGACGCTTCAAGGCGGTCGACTTAGCCGGACTTCCTCCGGAGCTATTCATGTACGGCGGTGTGGCGACCATTAACCAGCTGACCGCGCTGTTCGCAAAAATCTGGCATGAGGAAAAAGTGCCTTCCTCTTGGGGTGAATCAGTTATTGACCCGATTTTCAAGAAAGGCGCTCGCGCTTCATGTGCAAATCATCATGGGATGTCTTATTTCGGTTGCTTCTTAGCTATTGGCATTCATACTGCTTCGCAGACTATCACCAGTACGTGGATCATACAATCGTGTGGAACAAGCTGGTTTCCGTTCTGGCTGCGGATGTGTGGATCAAATCTTCACGCTCCGCCAGCTCCTCGAACATCGCCACATTTATCACAGGCCCACTATCGTTTCATTCCTAGACATACGTGCCGCTTTTGACTTTGTTGGTTGACCTGCTTTATGGCGTTGCTCACTAAAGAACGTGGTGCCAGAGAAATATACCGCCATCTTACGAGCACTTACCTTTATACATCCGGCAGAGTCAGGGGCTATGGCAAGCTTTCCTCGCAATTCGCTGTCAATAGCGGTGTGCGACAGGGCTGCCCTATATCCTCATTCCTCTTCAACTTCGCAATCCTAGACGTTCTGTCGAATGCTCTAGAAGGTTTCCAACATTTTGGCCTAGAGTTTCTACCGGGTGAGCGCGCGACCGACTTAGATTATGCTGATGATATCGCCTTACTTGGTGATGATCCTCAGGGTATGCAACTCATTCTGGATCGTTTCCCGGTTGAAGCATCTAAGTATGGCATAAGCTTCGCCCCATCAAAGTGTTAAGTACTGCTCAAGGATTGGCTTTCACCTGCTCCCGTGCTCACTCTCGAAGGTACAAAACTTGAACAGGTAGATAGTTTCGTCTACCTTGGGAGCTGTGTTTCTGCTGACGGCACTATCAACAAAGATGTTTCGCTTCGTATCGCTATAGCTCGATCAGCATTTGTCAATCTGAGGCACTTGTGGCGTCGTCGCTACATCTCATTCTCACTAAAGGGGCGCGCTTATAGCGCATCAGTTTGCTCAGTATTGTTGTATAGGAGCGAATCCTGGCCGATTAGCGTGGAAGACATGCGTTCGATAACGCTTGCTTAAGGAGGATCGCTCATGTTTGGTGGCAGCATCGAGTTAATAGTAATGACGTTCGACGTCGCATCTTGGGGAATGCGAGTGTTCCCTTCAACAAACTGGTTTTGTTGCACCAGTTAAGATGGCTTGGTCACGTTCTACGCATGGCACCTGAGCGTCTACCGCGCCGCGCTCTATTCGCTTGTCAAGGACCTTGCTGGTCAGCCTTCCACTTGGCGGCAGCACATGAAATCGCTGACTTCGTGTCTAGCCTCTGTTAGATCCGTACGTCTTCCAGGATGGGGACCCAAAGATGAGGAGTGCCAATGGCTTAGCGCTCTTGAAGACATGGTCCGCAACCGAAATCAGTGGAAGAATTGTGTACAATATTGTATTGATTCCCATGTTTAATACTACAAACATTGAAAATGACAAAAAAGAGCAAAAGCTGCGTGTGAAAAACAAACTAAAAAATGTTTTGTTCTACTTTTATTCAAAATGTTCCATTCTTCCTGCGACATATTAGCTGAAGTGTGTTGCTCACTTTCAACTAGCATGCCACGATGATTATGACGCGATGACTTTCGCTTATCCACTGATCTCCATCGTTTTATCTTGGCTCTGTGTCTAGTTGCTAGACTGCTGAGATTACTGAATACTGTATTATAGAGCAAGTAGAAATGGACTCCGTACAACTCTTTCGAAATATGGTGAAAAACGTTATAAGAGTTGTCAACCTTGAATATCGTTGTCGTTCTCATGTAATATTTAAAATATCCGACTTACGATATTTCAGGATTCACAAATGTGAAATGTCATCCTAAGTGTACAGTCGTTCTCTGAATCGAATAGTGGTAAAATACAAATCTATCAACGTTTTGAACTGTTACACAGATGTTGCCTCAAACACATGTTCAGGTAAACTGTTCCAAATGTTTACCACTCTCCGTTCGAAGCACATTGGGTGGGGAACACATTTCACATCCGGCACGACAAGTTTGTATCAGTGTCCGCGTGTGCTGCATGGCCCTCGTAATTGCAGCATTGGCCTTAGCATTGGGAAGTCACCGAGATGTAGAATACGGCAGGTCATAATGAGGTCGACTCGCGCCCGACGGTAGGACAAGGTGTAGAGTCCTAGTTTCTCGCACCGGTCTTCATACCCAAAGCCACGTAAACTCGGGATCAGCCTGGTAGTAACGTGTTGGACCCGTTCGATCTTTTGTGCCTCGGCTCGGGTACTCGGAAAGTAGGCGAGCGAACCGTACTCTAGCATTGGTCTAATGATAGAAGAGAAGAGGCCATTGGCAACCTCTTCAGACCATGTGCCGAAACTACGTTTGAGCGCCCAAAGCATGCGCAGTCCGTTACGATATAGCCTGTTCATGTTGTCCACGGACTTCAAGTGCAATGGTCGGTGTCTACACATGTGCTCCAAATCTAGCGACATTTCTGGACGCAGCCTCGCCAACGATGACTTACCGCAATATGATCGATTTGCGTCCATAGCTGGTTCGAGGCTGGTGGGCGCCAAGTCACTCTCCTGCGAGTACTGTGTCGGAAATTAGTGCTCGCAAGAAATACGTGAGCATCCTCATACAAATAAAGTAACCGCTCACCGTTATCATTACTGGAGCCTTCTTGGCTCGAGACTTTACAGGATATGGCTCGCAACCGACACCAGTGGCGCGTCTGCTGCCGTCTCCTAATTGGATTGCCTGTTTAATGTGTGTGTGGTGCTGAGTTGTCTGCGGGGTAATGGCTGATTGTGACGCGGGGCAGTGAAAACCGCAAGGAAGTTGTCTCGCTGATGCCGCCTTATCTTTGCACGATAGCCAGCTGTTTGTGACGGTATGTTTTCTACACAAGATGTAGGCGCCTTGACTCGGAATGTTTGCTTAGGGCATTAAGGTTTTCAGCTAAGTCCCCCTTCTCTCCCTCTTCTTCTTCTTTATTTCATAGGTCTCATGGTTGTATGGCAGCGAAGCATCAGTTCAAATGGCTGACGTACTGCTGTTGATGATGATGATGATGATGGTGGTGGTGGTGGTGGTGGTGATGATGATGACCATGTTGGCCGCCCAGATGCAGTTCATCAGTGGATAATTTTCCAATTTGAGCGCTCAGATCCCCAGTCAGCATCACAGTATCCGAGCTTTTTCTGTGACGAAGGAGCTGGTTCAGTTGACAATAGAAGTCGTTTTTTACTGAATCATCGCTAGAGTTTGTGGGTGCATGGGCAGCGATAACGAATAGACACCTGTTGGTCCCGCGCGGCTTCGTAGCTTTGAACGAGCCAGCCAATCGGACCGCACACATTCGGCTATTGATTGGGATCCAATCAACCAGAGTAGCTTCAGTCCGGGGACTCAGGGCAATGCCAACACCGGTTTGGCCGGTGCTCGAAGCTACATCGTCACCGGATAGGCGCAATGAGAAAGTGCTGCTAGTGTCACCTGAAGGGGATCGCAGAGTGAGTATAGAGCTCGAGTCTTGCAGGCGTGTCTCCGATAAGCAGCAGATATCGATGGAGAGGGCCTCTAATGTTCGGGAAAGTGCTGCCTGTTGACCGAGCTAAAGCAATGTGCCTACATTGCGACATGCCAATCTTAAGAAGGATCGAGGGCTCCAAATGGAGGCCGATGGACTGAGCTTGATCGCTTGGTTGGACATGGGCCTGTTGAAAGGGCAGGAATGACGCTCCCCGTTCACATGTGAGTTGAAACAAGAAGACAAGCGACTATTGAAGCAAGATGGGGGAGAGCCCAGAATTGGGGAGTTGAAAACAGGGGGGATAAAAATGAAGTTGGAACGGGACGATAAGAGTGCAAAAGCGTAAAAGGGGGAATAAGAAGACGGGAAGGCTTGAACAGTAGCATCCAAACCCCTATCCACCCTGCTCGATGCTACAGATAGGGCACCGTTAATTATCCTCTGCGGTGGCCAGGGCATCAGGAAATTGTTTGAGGAAAGATTCATAGGCTTGGGTGGGCAGGATACTGTCAGGTTGCCCAGGCCTAGACAGGAGAACGATTAAAGTTCTCAACCAAAGCCTTTGGTCCAAAAACCTGACCGCGAAGCAGCGGGTTTACTGTTGGGCTACAAGGATTCCTTTTTAAGGAATTAGGAGCTACCCTCATCCTAACCCCCAAGCGGGAGGACCAGGAGGCTGAGTTTGTCTGGCCTCTAACCATTGACCAAGCTTGTGTGAATTGCCCTGAAGGTGTAAAATAACACCACCCAGCATAGCTCAATGGCTCACTGATGCACACAAACCATCGCACCACGGTAAGGTTCAGCCTCATTGCGATGGAGTTGGTTCAATAACCCCATGAAGGTCACTAATCCTAGTTTCGGACGCGCAACCTACGTCAGTATCCAGAATGCCCAGCGTGCATGCAAGTACAGTCTGTTGACCCATTTGTCTTAGGGTGCGAACTTTGGTGGTCGCCAGGGAAACAGAACGGCATGACCTTATAAGGGGTTGTTGGCGATTAGCGTCCAGTGGATGGTACGGGAAATTAACTTCAGATGGTAGAACTGTATTAGCATTGCCGCTGCTCATGATTAAGGTAGATTACTAATGGGCGTTGGGAGTAGGAGAAACAAGTGGAAAAAGCAGAGTTGCCAGCAGTAGCATGTTTTCGCATATCCGCCCTGCTGTATGCAGCAGATAACGCGACGCTTGATAATCTGCGCGACGGTCGATGCAGGATGCGGTTGAAGTTCAACAAAATAGTCATGGTTGTATCTGAGCTGAGCCAATGTCAGAACGCCCGGACCTAGACAGCAGAACTAATATGATCTTCAACCGAAGCGTTTAACTAAGAAGCCTACCCGCAAGGCAGGAGGTGGCAATGATTCGGTTCTACAAATTGGGCGCCATCCCAGTTCATACCCACAACCTGGAGGACCAGGGGACTGCGTTTGTCCGATCTCTAACGATTGATCAACATCTTAGGATTATCTCTCAAGGGGCGCGATGGCACCACCCACTATAGCTCAATGGGTCGAAGAGGTACGCAAACCATCGCATCACTTTACGGTCCAGTCTCGTTGCGACGGTCGTAACGTTTCACTCTCGATAAAGCAAAGGTCTACACTTTCAATGTCCGCGTGTTGGTGTTGTATGAAAGTGAGTCCTGGACGATTCTTGTACATGATATGCTCTGCTTTCGGCCTTTGACGGTGGCTGGAGGATAGCTCCGGTGTTTGGGAACAACACGCTTACAACGATGTTATGTGAGCCTTCTCAACAGACTTGTACCACTGCGCTGAGATGACTATGTCCCCTCGTACGCAAGCCGTGCGAGCGACTGTCATGGCGCGCTTTATCCGCTCACGCAGAGCCGCATCGGAATAAATTGCGCATGGCGACAAAATGTCAGAGCGCCGACTTTCAGTTCAACTGTTGTCGGTCCCATACTTCCTGGATTGGGGGCCAAGGATGAAAAACACCGCTAACTGGAAACCGTTGAAAATATGACGAGTAATCTGGTTGAACGGAAAATTTGTACCTATTTATGCTATGATTTTACTGATCAACACCGTCCTCATTAAAATGACACAAAAGATAACAGCGCGTGAGAAACAAAAATATTTTTTTAACTTCTATCCCTTTGTGATTTTGTACTTATTAAGCACATTCACTGCATGCTTTTTGATGGCGCTATGTCTAGTATGTAGACAGTTGCTGTAGTAATAGTATGTAGTGGTCTGAAAGCGTGCGAGCTTCTGATCTAAACGAACTCTGGTGTTCACAACTTTCATTGGACCGATAATCGTTATGTTTCTAACCTAATTGTATCACGTTTAAATGAAACTTCAGTGTATCCCTTGATTAGTATCCTGTTACCGTGGGATTTTTTGCATGACTGGTTCACAATGAAATAATGAAATGTGATTACTCCTAGCTGTGTCGCAATGTTGTTTCCTCACTATGCTCGCGGTCATTTTCTCCCAGAAGCCAATTCATTGAGGACTTACGCATTCTAGCCACAGCTACTTGGAATCCATCCGTTGATGTCACCCCCAACAAGTCTCAAGAAAAGACGCAAGTTTCTACCGGTCGTGCACACCGCAGAGAAATGCTTCGCAACATCCCTAATGCATGCAGTGCCTACGTGTGCCCGGATTCTCCTCCGCTCATTCACCGTTCTGCCGGAGCTCCTGGCCACGCAGTATTCAATAGCGGCAGTCCCAGACAGAAGATAGCCTCCGGCCTTCAGCAGCTCGATTCGGCTTTAGCTGATATCACTTTAAACGACCGCAAAACTAGCAGATATGGCGGAAGTGGTGCTCTTTCCAAGCGCCGCAGTTATTCTAGTAAGTATGTTGCAGACCAGATACCAAATGTTTTCGGCTTTTGCAAGCACACCACTAATCTCGTAGATTAAACTATTGAGTTACTGGTCATTGATGGTTGTCTTTCGAACAAAACCTCTTCTTCGGCTTGGCAATCAGAGTTCCATCTTTTAAGAAGCCACACCGTCCGCTTTCCCTCTTCTTTCTATTACTGTTGGAGCTAGTTTTTTTCTGGTTACTGGTCAACAACTGCTCCTAGCTCTGGGATCGACACCAGTGATGTAACTGGTTCAGCTGGTGTTATTGTACTGGAATCCGATTGTTCCGCTTGCTCTGACCCACGTATTCACAAGGTTAATAAAATTAGCAGCCACTGGAGGCAACTCAACCGTACAAACAAAGACCGAAGAATGGCAATGCAACCATAGATGTTATCAGTACTCGAAAGCTTTGCTGCTGGAAACAATGATTTCAAGTTTGCTCACTTTCTCAACAATATACCGTGCGCCGACGTGCACTGGACCCGCGTGTCTTGACACTTCACCGAAATAATGATATGATAACAATGCAACAGAAATGAGCCAGCTATGTAATCACACGGAGCGGTTGTGAGCCAAAAATAAGTAGACGAATGCAACAGCGCCACCGATTTTACGATTGTGCAATATTGTCCTGTAGAGTATCTAGCCACTTATGAGGCCGATTCCTAGGTCCCCATATGAGAAGACGACAAGCACAGACTCAATTCAGTCTTTCGGTGAGTTGCTTCATACTAATTAGCCATGTCATTGATTGGTCACCTTTGAGTTTTAATCAACCCGGCTACGTATTGTAAAATAATACACATCGCGTGGCAGCTGGCTCACTGAAAAATGACATCAACAATACGCCGGCACGCCATACCGACGCCTTGTTGCCGCGCAACCATCAGTCGCGCGGGCGTTATGGATACTGCCAGGGTCGCACGGTCCTCCACTCAGACCGGTGACGTCCGGGTCGCAAAGTAGATGGCTTGTTTTTTCGGCCACCGGCTGGTTCGCTGACATACGGGAGAGCACATCTACGACCCACCGAAGACGAGTTGAATTTAACAGGCACTCTCCAGTGCGGCAGTAGAGAGCCTATCATCACTACTCTTTCTGTTCTCCCACCCTACATGATCAACATCCGCGCAGGTATCGTTGGTCAAAATGGTCAGTCTTCTAATTTTGTCTTCTCGTATCGGCCTGGTCTCCGACCAACAGAATAACACAGCTTTGCGAACCACTGCCTTGCCCATTAAACTGATATTTCGCAGTCTTTGCCTTTAAAAAGCCATGCGAGCTTTAGCAATGCGTGCGGCAATCTCGGTGATGCAACTGCTAGTGGTTACACCGCTACCCAACTGATTAAACCAGTTGAACATTTTCGGCGGTTCTCCCATGTCTATGAATACTGGTGGGGTGTCGACCCAGTCATGCGGTAGTACTTTGCACTTTGAGGATGCAAGGCACTTACCATAATGCACAGCGCTTGCATAGCACCTGGATCTGATTCAAAAATAAGGATGTCATCCGTGTGCTTTGCGTATGACAGCCAGTCACCTAGTAGAATATATACCCAAGAAGTGGTGGAAGGAAGCAAGTTGGAGTCATTCATTATCATGTCGATCACATAGTTGAAGAGGAAGCAATCGACAGAGTCGTTCTTGTTTACTCTACTTATAATGGTAAGCTCAGGAGTGGGCTCCCCATGTCCTCACACGCGGCCTTAGGAGTCGTGACGCAAAGATGTTAGAGTTGAGTGTAACTTTTTATACACTCTTCAAGACGAGTTGTCACTATGAGTGGGCACGATCAAGTTGACCAACGGAAGCTTTCAAGTCAAGGAAGGCCACTGTAACCACGATAGGAAGCCTAGACAAAATTACTCACGCTAGACGCACATCTAAGCTGGTAATTCTCAACTTTACGCACGGCCTTGGCAGAATAGCTAAAACCTATTTTATTCTAACCGGGGTTCTTAATAAGTAACTCACGCGTACCTTTGTGATGAAAAAGAGCAGACTCAGTAAGGCGTAGAGCAGCGTGCAATAACCTTGCAGCATAGCAGTTCGCTTATCAACGGTCTATCGAAGGCGAAACGCTTTGACCTCGAAGCATCAAGAACAGGTTTATTGAGCAAAGTAAAATCGCTAAATGCCTTAAAAATACAGACGTTTACAACACACAAGTATGAAATTCTACGTGGGAATGACTGAATGGGTTGTGGATGTAGGTACTATACCTTCGAATAGACAATCCAGTTTGAGGCGGAAATCAGACTTTCACTTGAACTTAACCATGAGGGGTTGTTTCTGGCTGTGGTGTCTTTCGAGCATCTATCGAAGAGTGAACCTACGATCTACCAGGAAGTGAGCCGACCTGAATTCCGCTGATTCTTTTCTCATGAATATCAGTCAAATGTTTCAACATACTACATGCCCGTGATTTAGAGACTATGGAAACCGGATTGGTACAACGATGATTTGCACAATAAGTCCTATGATTATTTTTGACGATTGGACCAACAAATGATAATCTCCAATCATAGCGCTCTTCTTCCTTGTGCTAGCTAGTGTGGACAAGATAAGCCAAAGCGGTTACTAGTGAATCCCCACCATCTTTCAGGAGAGACAGTGGAGGGTCGCCTGGTCCAAGCAACTTATTTCCCTTCGGCAGTACCAACTCATGTTGGACCTCAGCGACGGGGAGGCTTGTTAACTCAACTTCGCGAGCGGGTTCAGGTGAGCTAGCCAGCGATTCTGATGCACCAAACTGGCTGAGTTGCTCTTTAAAGTGTTCAGCCCATCGTTCTAGTCCATATGACTGAGCGTGAATTGATTGCCCGTATTTCTCACTTATTCTTTCACTCATTGGATTCTTTCTTGGCTAGGTGTGATGAATGAGTTGGAACAAAACTGTCGTGTTACTACCTTACCTCATCTTGCTACCATTCTCCCTAAACCCTCGCTTCGGGTCAACTTTCACGCTCTCTAGTAAGGCGACGACTCAGACTGACGAGTACCTTAAGGAACTGACCACCCGCTGGAACCGTCTTTCGCGTTTTAATCAACCTAATCCATATTCTGCTTGAACGTCTCAAATTACACAGACAACCTACCTTGAGTATTTTTTGCCTTACACATTGGGAGCGGCTCCAGTCAGCTTTCAGTTCACTTATCTCGTCTGACAGTGATAGCTGACATTGCAAATCAGACTGCTATTGCCACTTTGCGTATTGTGAATACAGTTACGCGCAAGCACCGCAGATGAACAAGTAGCCGAGCCAGTAAGAGTAAGTGTTGTGTGGAAACACGCAAGCGTGCAATCGGAATCCAAACAAGTGCCTCGAATCGACCGACAATCTTGCACTGGTATTGTAAATCTGTACTCGATATAAGCGTTTGTGCTGGAAAGCTGTAATGCCTACATAAAGCTTATGCTCAGCGCACGGCTGAAGAAGGCGGTCGTCGTTGTCAGTACAATTTCGATACAGCTTTTGAGGCCACGTTCTGACTGATAGACGATCGACTTGAGCATTCATGTCATCCAAAGCAATCACGATGTCTGTGCTCTCGGCAATTCGTATAAGAGAGGAGAGCTGCTGATAGAATTCCTTGTTGACAGGCTCGGGATTGCGGCCATTTGTAGAGTATGCTGAAACGGCAAATGACACTAGGTCGCTACTTGTTAACTTTGCTGGAGTTTTGAAATCAAGTGAATTTATTCCCTGGTATGCAATTTAGAAGAACTCTCTGGACGTGTACCGCAAGCACTTCGGACTCCGTAAATATCGGGAACAGTGGACTCGATAGTATTGCAGATACGTATTATGTGCCTTAGTCTGGTAAGCGCACCTTAAGTAAGACGCTGTTATTTCGAATTAGTAGCACATTTATTCCAATAAAATGGAATCTCATAGCGAGTGTCGCCTGTCGGCCGATCTGACACAGCGGACACATGTTGAGTGGTACCCTACGTTTAAAATTTGATCCGACTATTCAAAGGTGGACTTGGAGATCCGACTATCTTGTGAGTAAGAAAGGCATCATCAGTATGCCGGTACGCAGTACCGACGCTTCGCCGCTGCGCAACCACCACCAGTCGCACGTGGGCTAATGATACTGCGAGGGTCGCCCTGTTTCTACGCAGGCTCGAGCCCGCGCCGTCAGATTAGGAGACAAGCACGTTACCTTTAGGCTTATGTAATCGGTACTGGTCTGTTGCCGGTCTACACGAGAAAGGAATTCCTTAGGGAAACAGAGAAGGCGATGTTGCTGATACTGCTTTCTCATGGACGAGCGGTACTCTCCTTGTGCTCATTCTTGGAGAGAAGTGGATCAGGTGCAAATGTACCAGTTACTTTGTTACTGCGCTATATCGGTGACAGACTCTCATCGTTGATATGGTCTATCCTGTCGAATTTGTCCAAAGAAGACAACATGCACCAGTCCGATCAAAACTTTTAGTCAGTTTCCTATTTTGTTTTCACCATACCATCAACTGTTTGCACTGTGACTTCATCCAACCAAGCGTTGAATGAGTGCATGATACTCGCCCATGTTGATTACTGGGTGTGATGGATCCGACATGATGGGACCGAACGGACGGACAAACCTTGAAAAGAGTCGGGTGTCACACCTCAGTGCACAAGTGAATACAGTATCGAACCTGTTCTACACCGCAGGCAGTCCACGAAGGTACGGAATTCAGCCACCACACGGGACACAACAGTGAGGATGCAATGGTGACGGAGTACCATACAAGAGGCAAGTCTCGCTCATAAGCAACTAAACAATCCGTTACCGTAGCCAATTCAGTGAAATGAACGTCTTCCATGCGTCTACCGATTGTTTAGTTTGTACCTATTCGTAAGCAAATAGGGACCAAATGTGCCGACTCTCGCGGTTTCCATTTTGTTACACAGTGAGCGTATGCGATGTAATTTATACTATTTCACGATGTAATCCGGCCCTGTATCAGATATTACTCCGAATGCCAACTGGTGCACGTAAGTGTTTCTCACTTTCTACCATTCACGAGAAGCAATACATGCGTTCCTGGGCGGTCAGTCTTTTGCGCATACCGATAGAGTCTGTGTGGCATCTCAAAGCATCACTCACTGACATCCCAAAGGTTCTGAGTTCAAATCGAAGTTCAACTACCTCTGTCCAATGAGTGCAAAAGTCTTCGAAACCGGTCGTGGAGTGCCGTGATGCGCACAGGTAACTTTATGCAGTAGCACTGGATGGAACTGTAGTGACGTTCACCTTATTTTTGGCCGATGATCAAACTTCATTTAATTGGAGAGTTCATTTTGAAGTACTTGTTGTGTGCATGGATTTCGACACACCATCTCAGTCCGGACTATGATTCACGTTGAAGGGAATTTCAATCAGATCGGCCACTAAGATCGCATTGAAAGCAGACAAACGCTAAGGTGTTACCTGCTCACAGCACGGCACTCCACGACCGGTTTCGACCACTTTTACACTCATCGGACAGAGGTACAGAGCTTCGACTTGAACTCGGAACCTTTGGGATGTCAGTGATTGATGCTTTGAGATGCCTCACAGACTCCATCAATATGTTCCATAACCGCCTTCGTTACTCAGTTTCTATAGGTGACGCAGTTAACTAAATACATGAGCGAACTGTTCGCTTAAGGGTTTGCTCGGGGATCTAGAAAAGTTGCCGTTCACACCTTATACCATATGCTTCAACGAGAGGATTTGTTCTCACCCTGCACCATGTTTGGATAGGCAAGTTCTGTTGATGCTGTGCCGATAATGTGAGTCGCTCGCGTTGTCGAATTCGCTCTCATCGGCGAAGTCGAAGACTGTTTCATCGTCAGTAGCAGTCGCAATAGGCATACATCAGCATTTTAGATTGATTCTTCACTGTGACATAACGCAAAAGCGGAAACTTCCGCTGATGCGAAACATTCGATAGAGAGAATGTGGTCAAAAACGCTTCGTAACTTTCAGTATAAAAACCACACTTCGCAAACACGGTTTACGACTGCAAATAGTTGGCTACTATATCAATAAAAGCTCATGCTGATGAGATCTTTTCTTTTTAGTTCTCACTCCATCGCGTCCTAGTCAACCTTAACCCACTCGTAGCTCAATACTATGCATACTTCAAACAGACGGTCAAGTCAGAAACGGGAACAGGAATACTCCGCGTGCCAGCTGCCGTAATTTATTGAGCAGCACAGAATAGACCGCGCAACCCCGTCAGCTTGACCAAAGCGACTAGCAATTCAGTTGGTGCCAAATCACTCGTTGAGTCCACCTTGCAGTCCTACGCCATGTCATTACAGCGAGGTCAAGTAACGTTCTCTACAAGCGATGAGCGGTCAGAATGCACGTACCCAAGACAATGCAATTTATTCAGTCTTGTCTGCTGATGTAACAAACTCGCCTAATCACCATCATCTAATACTCACCGGTACACCGCCTCGTGGACCATCGATTACGATGGATGCCTGAAACATATTGATTGTCATAGCAGCAATAGCCTCGGCGGTCTCAGAATCAACGACGCCCAACCAATTCGGAATAGAAGAGCAGTTTCCACTTGGTCCTTAATGCATAGTCGGAGACTGTGAGAGATGCTCTTTTTGCATCAAAAAGCGGTCGCAGATTCTAAATGCACTTCCGGTCCTCGAAACTATAACAACAGTGCACCCATTACTGTTAATGCGGCTTCCAAGATAGGTGAACGGATTAATCGTCTCCATGTCCATGTTCGAAGAGTAAACATGTAGTTTGTTCTTTCGCAGCGTTAGATCGTACTTTGACGGTGCAAATCGGAAGCCAGAAAATCGGTTACTCGTGTGAGTTTATTGCGAGTCAATTGTGCCGCATCAAGCTTCCCAGGCGATATGTCTATGTGGTCCAAGCGATCTGGATCAACCAACTTTCTCTATTGACAATTTAGCGTATGCATCATGAGTCCGTATGGGAAGACTAAATGAGCATACCTACGATACTGAGTAATGAAGTGGAATTGGGACAACCTTGGTGAACGCTACTTGTTATCACTTGCAACAGTGCTCAGTAGTCGGTAATCAACAAATATTGCTAATCAGGCTACACATTTCGAGATCCCGTACGGGGTGTTTGACGTATTTATCCCAAAACAAATTCACCAGCTGGCTGCGTTTGCATAGAACAATGCATGCCCAACATAATGACTACACTGTCTCCGAAACTATCAGTCACCAGCTATCTGTGGGGCAGGTTGTTTATAACTGGGTGCTTCAAATCACCAGGTTTTCTCTCTAATGCCGCCTTATTGTCCCAGAATAGCTAAATACATTTGACCTTCCATGATGTGGGTAAATCGATTTCGGGAGTAAGTAAAAACTAATAATAATGTGTCAGCTGTGCGCCGTAAGGCGCTTCGCTGCCGCGCGACCACCACTAGTTGCGCGCGGGCTGAGTATACCGCGAGGACGCCCACCCCTACGCGGGTTCAAACCGGTGACTTTATGGTTGCAAAGCAGGTGTGCGGACCACTCGACCACCGGGAGTTCGTTTGGTCTATTCAGGTTTTACACTAAACCTCTCCACTTTCAATCCCACTATGTGCATGGTAATCATTTTGTGATAGCAAAGCACCATTTCTACATACCGGTTTCTTATCCTTGGTTATTCTATACCACATGTTTATATAGTCTGTGGACGAGACTGTATAGTTGCAATCGCGGTTGCTTTTGCCTGTCCCACTCTATCTCATACTAATCGGATTACCTCCACCGCCCATCACGCGACTCGGTTTTCTGCTTTATTTCATTACTTTAGTACTTGTTTCGCTGTATTTCAATTCCACTCTTTATGGCTGTGCCGCATTCTTCCCAATCAGTGTCCGAGACTCACGCCGCTTCAAGTGACATTTCTGGCACCGAGTGTGATTTGTCGCATCCCACTCACGACCTCACTTCCCGTGGACATTACCAAAATGGTGGTCAACATCACAACGCTAAATCGCACTCTCGAACCGGACGGTTGAATAACCGCGGAGTTAGTTGCGGCGGTGGATCAGGCAAACAAGCACGAGCTGATTGGGATCAAGTGAGAGTGGAAGAGTTTATGGATCAGGATTTCGACTTTGAAAAGAACTTGGCCGTGGTTGACAAGCCGGCGTTCTACGAGATGGTGGATATGCGCAAAGGGATTTCTTCTAAGCACCCCGGCCCATCTCGCACTGCAACCTCATCTTCCACACCTCTGGATGAAGGTCCTGATGGTGTTGGACGACCACTCATCGGTGAGTTAGCGCAACTATTTTATTACTGCATGTCTACACTGTCACAATAGATCATACGTCCTCCACTACAGATATCAGGGCCATTCCGTGCTCGGTATCCACTCTTGTGATTTCTGTCCTGTCTTCAGAGACCTTTCATCCGTTGGCACATGTTACGGGCTAAGGTCTCACTATTTCACAGCAAATCACCCTTCTTACTCAATGACCAACGCTTCCGTCTTGCCTTACCGATACTGCTGTTGTTCACTCATTCAAACAAGTGAATGAGACGCGGATGTTGAATTGGTGTTCGGTTTACATGGACAATTTGGCCGTGTTTGCGCTTCGGACAATCCACGTACCACTCTGACCCGTTTCACCACCCAACCATAATCTCCAGCGGTTAATGTAATACGCAACAACGGGGCGATTTTGGCCGGCTATCAGCTGCCTCCCAAGATCAAGCGACAGCTTTACTCATGATTCCCAATTTTTTAGACCACTCCGTCTCTCTCTCTTGTCGGCCGGTGGCCGAGTGGTCTGCACGTTTGGTTTGCAATCATAAGGTCACCGGTTCGAATCCTCGTAGGGGTGGGCGTCCTCACGGTATACTCTGCCCGCGCGCAACTGGTGGTGGTCGCGCGGCAGCGAAGCGCCATTACAGCGTACAGCTGACACATTATTATTATTATTTATTTATTTTCCCTCTCTCCTTGGTTTGATCTGCTTCATAACTGGTCGTTTGATGGACGGATTCTTGCATCTAATTTTTTACCATGTTCACCGCACTAACCGTGTATCCTAGTCGAATAGCAGCGGCTCGAGACGCTGTTCAAAGTTTATGTATGAGGTCTTGCGACCTCTATTCTAATGGTATCGAATAGAATGCAACTATGCTGGTTACTTCATGGGAGTCAGCTCTCCATAAGTGTCTGGCGTAATCTACCTGGAACCTACCGGTTCGTCGTCGTGACACAGATCATTTAGGAGCGACCCGGAAAGCCACTGTGTTTTGCTAACCAGATTTTTTTCCGTATTGCCTTAAAGATAGTCTTGGTTGGCCGAGTTGGGTGTCTCACTCTCCTTATGGCAGAGGAGGCACGCTTATTGCTCATGAGAGTGCCCAACCTCATACGACAATTGGTTATCCTAAAAGTTTTATTGATTATTTTGAGTACACTGTGGATTGACTTGATTGGCAATCCATATAGCTCTCAAGCTGGGTACTCAAACTAACAAAAAGCGGCATATTGCATTAAGTACGAGAGTTTTTAGCGATAGTTCCCCAGGCCTTGACGCACCTTAATCCCTACAGCCTTTCTTCTCAATATGAGAGGGATGCAGTAATTCTCAACCGATCTGCAGCTAACAAGCACTCCGGACCAAGTGGGGTTCCTTTTTCAGGTGCTATATATATATATATATATATATATATATATATATATATATATATATATATATATATATATATATATATATATATATATATATATATATATATATATATATATATATATATATGCCACCGTATTTGTATGCATTATTGGATTTATTTTATTTTAGCTTGTCGTTTCAACTAAATGGTTGTTGCTTGATATCCCCGGTGTGACTGCACTTGATGTGTATGTTGACAAGGTGCCTACCTGTCTATTACCCACTACCTCGTTCATACTGGCTCTATGAGACAGTTGGTCGTTGCTGGAGGGGACGGGGTGCACAGTCCTTGTGGCCGTGCTAGGCTCAAAAAGCGGTTCCATGCACTCAGTGTGGAGCGGACTACGGTCCAGCTACCGCCTTGTGTGCGCTTGATTCCCCAACTACGGCGTACTTGTGTTTGCCTGTGAAGGAGTGTGGGCTGGCTCCGTTGTAACGTGGCTCCCATCCACATGCCTCCCGATCTTATTCCTTCGGGTTTACACTGGATATGGGGTGTGTGGTTGGAGCAGTGGGTGGTGCAGCGCAGGCGTCCTGTGGCTGGCCACAGTGACAGATAAATCCGAAACCGGATGCCGCCAACCATATATATATATTCAGCACTTGACCAATAAACAATTGTTGACTGAAGTTCAGCTGGCAGATTGCCACAAGACATGGGTAACAACAAAATGAGGAAGAGCAGCAGTTAAGGGGGCTATTAAGGTTCGTGTGTTGTGTGGGCAGAGCATCCCAGTTACCCAGGCCGAGGAAGAGGATTGACTTGAGGGACTCCACTGTGAGTTTTTGTTTTTAAAGATTTGGCCCGCAAGGCAACGGAGCTATTATCGCATAGCGCTGGCAGATGAAATCAGCTGTTACTAAGGAGACCGTTGACAGCCAGGTGCCTCGTTTGTCTTCTTAGTGTTTAGTGGCAGTCCACACAGAGTCCGGTGGTCAGCAAGATTGTTTATCCGCCTTCCCTTGGCTACTGATCTCTGGTTACAGGAGTGGCCGGCGACCCTATGGCCAGTCCCATTGACTTTGACAAAGCACCGTACGAGTTCCTGTGATATTTGATGGCGAACCAGGTGACCAGCTCAGAACTTCCCATGCTCTGAGACGCTGCCGCTGATTGTCCGCGACTGCTTATTCATCTCGCCTGCAAAGCGAACGGTACTTATTCGCAGTTACCTCTACAAGGAAGGCATTCTTCAATCCACAACCTGGGGACGCACCCGATCGCGTACAGGTCCGCCACGGGATGGAGAAGCAAAGACAAACTCAAGTAGTTTTGTTCTCTAGTGCTCAAAATACCTACCTAACTAAGGTTAACTGTTCATGCAATCTGATTTTTTAAGTTACCTATCTATGGTTTCCTGTAGTCCTAAAAATGCGAGGCAGGTGCCCTCCTCAGTGTCAAAATTGTCCGTTTCACGCTTTGAAGTAGCCCGTCCCCCTTCATTGTTCTCGTTTTCGATTGGACACAGGCTCCGCTCGTTTCATCTTTTGCTACTGGTGCCGCAGCTCACCGTCTCTTTTTACCGTATCGGCTGGTTGTTACTGTCTGATGGAGGATTTTGTTTACTTCCAGGAAGATGGGGTGAGTGTCTTTGGAATATCCATTGTCTGTATCTGACTGCCTTACATCTCTATGACAAACGCCTATCCCTGATAACCCCTTCTGAGGCGCATCGTTATGGCGTACGCTCACTGTAATTAATAGATTCTGTTCGTAAAATCACATTGGCCAACTACTCTGAAAGTGCTGTCTGCTCTTCAATCTATTTTCATTTTATTAACTTCAAGACTTTTGTCTTTCAGAAACGGAATTACATTTACATAACATCTTGGGCATGGGCCATGTTACCCGAGTCTGCTATCAGACGATTCGATTCTCAGCCTCATTCGGATTAGGGCTTCGCGACGCACGCTTCAGTCTGCACGGTCTCGCCACATTATCAGTGCGGTGTTGATTTGAGACAATGTTATATCATACTTGTGTATTCCATTTGTGCTATTGTTTCTGCGCCACTTTTTACCTGGTCCAATCACAATTCATATGAAAAGTATCAGCCACCACCGAACTTGTACGACAGTTTTCATGAAGTGCAAGCTATTACACCGTAGCAACGTAGTCGGCGACGACGCCTACGCCAATCCGGGACCTCTTGTAATTAGGATCCACTATGGTTGCGGCCTGCTGTACGTGGATTTTAATACATTGTTATTAAGGTATTGTCGTTACACTCCTTTCTGACAACTTTTTGTTTGTCACTCAGCCGAACTAAGCCTTTGCTTCGAATCGGAGTCTCATCTAGACTATGAAACTATTCAGTTCATTTCAATTTCTATCTGTGACACCTGTGAGATAAAGCTAAGCTGTTAAACACTTCTCCAATGACAGTATCTGTGCTCATTGAGGTGATTGGCTAGTCCTGAAGTCCCATTTCAACTCACATTTTTGTGCCTGCTAGTTTGTTACGTGTACCAGTTTATTCTGTGTCTTGATCGGTAGTGCCATGATTCACCTGGTTTTCCTTAAGTGCCAGATGGCAATTGATTCTTCCTCCGCTGCCCGCTTACCTCCTTTCCCATAGCATTGCTCCCTAGGTCTTTTTGCCGAGCCGACTCGATTGTCTTACTGTTGTTTCTGTGATGTTGGTCCACGATGAACGGCACTTGCACATCTCCATTGTCATTTGACACAAACTTTCCGTTTTTCATCTATCTAGATGTGCACACTGTAATGTTCGTCCTCATTTTCCCCCTCTACCTCACCTTAGGCACCGTACCCCATTCTGAGCGAGTTCCGCGATCCACCAAGGATTACTACGATGGTTGTACCATGACCACCAATACAGCAACTTTGTCTTCCTCGAGACAACGTCACGAACACTCGGTTCCCTACTACCACCCCTCCTTACAGCCCTCCTCCATTGGTGACCACTGCACTCAGTTGTGTACTTGCTCCAGCACCGTTTCCACCTCCCACCTAACTCAGCCGACGGTGGACACAACGCACCGATGGTGGTACTCTCCCATTGGCGCTCGCATTCCAGTTCTTTCAACTGCGGACCACAACCGGATGCTCCATTATTTGGCCACAGGAACTGATCCCGCGAATCTCTCCGGCCATTCTCCAGCTTCCGGCCTGTCTTGGGGTCGCATGTTGGAAACCGCCGGCCGCTCTTTTGTTGACTACATCATGCAAAAACTTCGTCACGCTACCATCACTCCACAACGGTACAAAGCACATATTTACGTTTGATACTTGCAGTCGCCGCGACTAGAAATAGGTCCCTCTACTTATACTCTAACTAGTGCCTGTCATCATGTTATCACAAATGGTGCCCGAGTAGGTGGCCGCATTGCCTACATCGGCAGTGTCATTGTCGTCTTACATTGGCCCTCATCCGCCTTATCTTCACGACACCTTCGTGACCGCACCATCTGAATCTGCTCCTCCCTTTTTTGTGATTCCCGTCCCTCTGTGGTGTGAAACGTTATGCCTATGCCACAGCACTCCTCTTAGCTGACCCATGCTTTCACCTCAATCCCAAGGTATTGCTCAATGAACACCGGTCTGACCCTCTTCTGGATTGCAGACTGAATGAGCTGCCAGTTGGCTCAAATAGCTACATGTCATATGGCGCAGCTCATCCTTCATCGCCATTCAACTACTAGGTTTAACCTCAGGGCAACTTATCGCACTAGACCATCGATCAACTTACCTCATCACAAGCTAGTTCAGATTAAGTGCTGTTCGTGACAGCTCAACAAAGGGTTCACATGGACTACGTCGGCCCCCAGGAGTCTTGGGATATTTTAAACCCACTTACTGCCTCATTAAAATCAGTGGTTGCCCTATCTGGCTCATAGCACCATGGGACAATGGGGAGCCTGATATATCCCCTGGCATGACCCAGTACTCTGCGCTGCAGTGGGAAGTGGACCTCCCTATGTTACAACTTGGCTTTGTCGGTTACGAAGACTAACTATGACTCGATAGTGACAAGCGTTGTCTCGCATGACCAGCATCGACGGACTTGTGTCGAACAACAGGGGGCTTTCATGGCAGTAAAGGTGGAGTCGCTGCCGTCCTCTACTACCTAGCTTCTTAAGCCGCTATGCATGTGAGTACTGGATTCTATAGAAGTATACGCTAATGCTGAGGACTGAAATATCGAAATTATCACTCCATTGCGTTTCTGAATGCCTGCTGACTGTTCGACTGTGACAGCTCTCATTCGAATCCACCTACTGCTTTCTCAGCTTCGTTATTTGCCAGTGTGGTTTCCGTGCCATGTCTTAGTTACGTATATTTGTAATAGTCTTGTATTCTTTTGCATCCACTCACAGTTTTCCCGCTGTTTCTACCCCCAGATCAACTCAGAGACCTCCACCACGCATCCTTTTGCTCGCTTGCGGACCCTGTTTATGTGGAGCCTTCACGGTCACCCTTGCGCGATTGTTGGCTACTCGAGGTGCTTGTGTGGTGCTAAGAGCCCCTAGAATTCCCTTAGACCCAAGCCCAGATGAGACCAAACGCTGTATGGACCTTGTTTATCAGAATGAGTTGGGTATGTGCGCTCATCTGGCACCGCGTCCCAACCTCTACGGACTAGAGGAAGATGATCCGTTTCGCACCAACGATGAGACAGACGATGACGAAGATGATGAGCCGCAGGAGGACATCAGCAAAAGTATTCCAATCGACAAACTGAAGTCGGGCGCAACCAGACCTGGTTCTCGTTCTGACGGCGACTCAGAGCCGATGAGCTGCATGACACTCGACCAGTTGTCTTCCCACCAGACGGAAGCTGTTGACTACAACCTCTTGACACGAATGTGGATCAGTCGTATCCCCGGGTTGAAGCGGATCCGTCGCCCTGCGTGTAAGTACTATACTAACATTCCATCAGATTTCCCCTTATTCCTTTGCTTGGCTCTTGTCGTTGAGGCGAACGCAACTCAATCTTTCCCGTGCTTCACTACGGTTGACTTTGGACCAGATGTGATCCCTGATGTGTGGAATCTGCTCTCCGTCTCCATTTTCTTTCTCGATGGTCGCTGCAGCCATGTAGTTTATTCCCATGAGACTCATTACGAGTCCACCGTATGCTGAAGTTGTCCATCAGATTAATGAAACTCCGTCTGCCTATTAGAATTACGATATTAATCAATTCAGGCACTTACATTAGACTGTAAGACGAGTTGTATCACGTTCGTGTTTATCATTGGCTCACCTTTGCGCCGGCGCCTCGCGATCTTCCGAATTCAATCAGCGTTCTTCGTGATCAACTGGTCAACACATGTGGACACCAAGCTACCCTAGTTTTCGTTTGAATTGCTGCTCAACTCCTCATCCCCGGGTTGCATTCATCCATTGTTGCTAAAGCGACAGACGAAATAACCGAGTAAGTTAGACGCGGCTTCCCCACCGATTTACACCTATTGGCCTTACTTTCGGAAATGGATCTTTCGCGACTGGTTCTTCATCTCCGATCTAACCGCGATGCCACATGATCACACGGAAAACCCAACTCATTTCTTGAATGAGCCGGGTAGATACATGCTGGATCCGTTCCAGTCTCTGCACCTCACCTATTGTGATCGGACAATAGACGGGTGAGCCTTACTCAAGCACTGGTCTTATTATGGAAAAGAACAGACGGTTGGCAATCTCGTCAAACCGAGTGCAGAAGCTGCGTCGAAGTGTCCAAAGCAGGCGTAGGCCGTTTCCATACAGTCTGTTCGTGTTGTCGCCTAGATCCTTTACGGAACTGGTTGGATGCAGCGGGTGGCGGGCCAAGGTGCACGCACGCCCATTACTACCCCTCCCCAGGCTCATAAACGAGGAATTGGCCGTGTTGATCGGTAGGTCAACTTCTGCAGACCACCGGGATAGGCGGTCGAGGTCCTGCTGAAGGACGTCACAGTCACCGGGAAAATCAATAATCCTCCAAATCTTTAGGTCATCCGCAAATAATACGCAGAGCGACCGAAGAAGCTGAGGTATTTCGTTGATGTAGATCAGGAATAAAATGGGCCCCAGTCCTGTGCCTTGTGCTACGCCGCTAGTGGACGGGTACCATTCCGTTAGGTGGTCATCCACCTGAACCGGCCATCTCCCAATAAGGAAGTCACTGATCCAGTGGTGCAGTGCGCCACCAACATCAGACATCCTCAGCTTGTGAAACAGAACCTCGTGGTTCACTTTTTCGAAAGCTTTACTGAAATCAATGTAGATGACATCCGCTAACTTCCCCCGATTCAACGCTTGCAATTCTTCCTGTTGCGTCAACAGCAGGTTGGTGATGCAGGAGCCATACTGTGCCGGCGTTAGGATATCTTTCGACTCCAGCGGCTGGAGAAGACCCTTTTTCACAATGTTCTCGAGCACCTTCACCAAGACCGGGTGAGACAAATCGGCCGGTATTTGTCCACATTGCATGAGTCACCGCCTTTTGGAATCGGCTTCACTACCGAGCATTTCCAGTCTCTCGGCATCGTACCTTTGGACAGCGATCTGTTGAACATATCCGTCACGACAGGCGAGATCATGGCCGATAAGGACTTCAGAATTGGCGGGTGAAGTCCATCGGGTCCGGTAGGTTTCGTGCCGTCAAGAATGTCGAGTAGAGTGCGGACATCTACATCGCAGTCAAGGTCCTCGAGTTCAGCAGGGGTTGCACATGTCGAACTCGGCATAGACACATGCCCACTTGTAAATACGGAAGCGAAATGCTCCGCCATTGCGGACGCACGTTCAGTACTGGAGATCAGAGGCTGTCCGTCAGTGCCCTCTAACACAGCTACGTCACTTGCGGGCCTCAGGCGCCGCTTCATGTAAGCGAAAACCTCCTTGGGGACCGTCTTCGCTGAAGTTGCGAGCTCCTCTTCGAACTGCCGATACTTTTGCGCCATTGCATAGATTGTTGGCTTTTGTACACCACATAATCGTCGTTAGAGAGACACGACGGATTTATTCCATAATACGCTTCGCCGTCGAGCCAATTGGCCATACTCTCTGTCGAACTAATGTACTTTCACTGGTCCAACTTTCCAATAATTGAGGGGTACGAAACGGGCGCACAACGATAGTACACCTTCTTATAACAGACCAGCAGGCTTCAACAGATCGATCCTGCTGCAGCGACCAGTCCACTTCATTGGTAGCTCAGTTGTGACCATTGAAGTCAGTCTTCTAATAATTGTATGACGGCTCCGGCGGACGCGACTAGGGCAGCCGCAGCTCTATGTTGGCTAACACCATCGAGTGGTCACTAACTGCCAGAGGCTCCTGGACCTGGATTTCATGTGCACGTTGTTCGCAACTCGTTAGTAGTACGACCAGGCTTGCTGGAGCGGAATGTGGTGTCACGCGCATCGGTTGGCAGACATCTTTTTCCCCATTTTCAAATACCATCTCCGCAAACTGCTCCTCGATTTCACAGTGCCCAAGGAGAAGTTGAACCTCAAGCCACCGTATTCGAAAAAGGTTACAATCACCCATAAGCAGGAAGCGCGGCCAACTCATGTAATGTGTCAGCTGTACGCCTTAACGGCGCTTAGCTGCCGCGCGACCACCACCAGTCGCGCGCGGACTGAGTATACTGCGAGGGCGCCCACCCTTTACGCGGATTCGAACCGGTTACCTTGTGGTTGCAAACTATGCGCGCAGACCACGACAACCGGTCGACTCATCTAGCTTTTAGCATGTGGCATCCAATCCAGGCATCGACTTTGCGGGCTGCGATAAGCGGAATAATGGCTGATTATGACGCGGGGCAGTGAAAGCCGCAAGGAAGCTGTCTCGCCGATGGCACCTTTTTTGAACGATAGCCAGTTGTTTGTGACCGTATGTTGTCCACACAAGGTGTAGACGCCTTGACTCTGAATGTTTGCTTAGGGCATCAAGGTTTTCAGGTAAGTTCCCCTTCTCTCCCTCTTCTTATTCTTTATTTCATAGCTACTCATGGTTGTATGGCAGCGAAGCATCAGTTCAAATGGCTGATGTACTGCTGTTGATGATTATGATGATGATGGTGATGATGATAATGCGGTAAGCCGCACCCACACACAGTTCACCCTGTCTCAGGCGGATCGAGCGCCATAACTGTTCGCACAAGCCATCTTCGCTACGGTAGGTGTGTATCACTCTGTCGCACAGCGCGGACCGAATGTATAACCGCACGCCGCCTCGATTGTTTGATAGTCTGTCGCACCGCGAACACGAGTAGCCACTGATCTGGACTTCCTGGATAGTGGCCTCAAGATTTAACAAAGTTTCGGCTAGTCCTAGTACGCCGGACGATGAGAGGCAACGAAGTGAAATACATCTTCACTTTTGTACATTACACTACCGTACGATTTGAAAAGCGGGATGGATTGCTGTATGAGTCCAATCCAATTCATCACTACACGCATCTCTACTAGGGACAGATAATTTGCATTCGTTGTCAGGCTATCCAATCGGAGCGGTGTGTTTAACCGTAAACTTGCCTACCTCGGGCAGGAATTTCTCTCTGCGCTGATAACTGATAGCCCATAGGTCAATGATGGCATTCATAGTTGTGGACAGACAGGCGAAAAATTGCAGTCCGGACATTCGTTAGATTTGCCAGATAACTTTAGGCACACGGTAAGCTTCCTTTGTTATTGGATTACTTTTTCAGCGATGGAACACAAGGATACAGTCACTTTAGTGCATGTTATGCAACCTCAGTTACGTGAAGTCGCTGATGATCAGCGCGTGGTGATTCTTCGATTCGATTGGGAGTGCGGGCTTAATGCAGCCGAGATAGCGAGAAGGTACAGTAGCATAACTTCGGGAATACGGCCTGTCAACGGACTGCATGTGTTAAAACTGGTGAAGAAGTTCGAGAACACTGGTAGTGGGTGCAACGCCCGAATTACGGGGCGGCCTTACACCACAACGGATGAGAGTTCAGCTAGCGATGTTATACGCGAAGTGACGGAAAGGGCGGACCTCAGCTTTCCTACAATTACTCAGAATTGTGCCACCACCCCTTACGCAATGCAGCGGATTTTGAAGGAAGGAAAATTTCGTTGGTATGGTGCACGTCAAGTGTAAATGTTGAACTCATATGATCCGGAGAATCGGCTTGCATTTTGCAGTTGGTTCTTGAATCCCGTAGATATTCACTCCATTATTTTCACCGATGAGGCAATATTCCACTTGCACGGAATACATAAGCATCACTGTTGGGCCGCATCAAGTCCATGACGCTGCGTAGTTTCCCGTATGCAACGTAATCCCAAGGTAATGGTTTGGGCTGGACTAACTGGTCAAAAAATTGTTGGACCATTTTTCTTTTCCAGTAATGTGACCGGTAAGTTACTTTCTTACTGTACTACTGTCATACCTTTCCTAGCATCGTCTTACAAGGAAATGCTACAGATCTGCGTAATTCCGCAACTGCAGGCTGATGGTGTTTACAGCACCATTTGATGGCAACATGATGGCGCATCTGCTCAGTATGCACAAACGGTGCATGATTATCTTAACGTAGGTAAATGCTTGTCGCTCTTTTTAACGACGAAACAGACAACAGCCTGCTTTCAGTCGTTAGGTAGAATACTACTCTAAAGCGACATTGCAAACGGACAAGTGATGGGTCTAGAAAATTCACTTGCTAGTTCGTTCAAAAACGCCAGATATTGTGACTTTCGGTGCTGAGCCATTTACAGTGCCTAATAAATGCACCACTGCATGACAGACAAACATGGTCACTGGCTACTAGGGGACCATAAACAAGATCCCGTAACAAAGTCGCCTGACTTTGCGAAGAGCAGGTCAAAGATGGACGGGATCTGATGTCCAATGAACGTAGTGGTTTGATCTGCAAAGTGGTGCAAAGGTACTTCCAATGCCAAGTGAACAAGCTCAGCAACGAAAACGGAAGCCTGTGCACAAGTGAGGTCCGGCCAATTTAGTTCAGGTGCATTTAAATCACCCTTAGAGGCGTTGAGTCCTACTCCTTCAGATGGTAGCCTTGCACCATTAGCTTTTTGAGGAGGCACATATACCAAATGGCTGAACCTGCGGTTCCAGTTTTTACTTCGCTGTGTCACTGTTTGCATTATTATGACAAAACTAATCTGTAGCACGACGATCAAAACGCAGCTCACGTTCCCCATTAGTGGGTGAACAATCCAACACTTGGTCACAACGCTAGGGGCCATCTTTCCTTCCACTTTCTGTGACCGGTATGTTATTGTGTAGAAGCACTCATCCTACGCCGAAGTCTATACGCAGATGAACACGATGAAAATGCAAAACCGCGTACGCTATTCTCAGATTACTATCTCGGCCTTATCCTCCCCGTATTACTTAGACGTAACCATGAAAGGCAAGTGCTGGCATTGCGAACCAAGTTGGATTGAACTGGTCAGTGTAACCGCTGTCGAATTGGCTTTGCTCGTTGAATTCATTGAGGCACGACGCCCCTAGGACAACATTTACCCGTGCACCATTTAGTCTAGAAATATGTAATAACAGTGAAAAGTTACATCCACGTGAACAACATAAAACGGTGAGATAAACGACAACGGAGAAGATGTTCAACGTGCCCGCCGTCGTTCTGCTTGCAGTGCAGAAATCGCCTGAGGCAATGGGCCAGAACATTTTGCGAAGTTTCCCTGTTGATGGCACGACATTCGTTGACAATCCGGTCCTTCAGTTGTTCCAGTGAAACAGGCGTTGCCTTGTATACTCTCCGTCTCAAATAACCCCATAGGAAAAAAGCGAAGGGGTTCAAAGCTGGTGATCGGGTAGGCCACTGCGTAGGACCAGAGCGACCAATCCACCTTAGACCGAAATTCTCGTTAAGCTAATCACGCACCGTTTGTGCATACTGAGCAGATGCGCCATCATGTTGCCATCAAATGGTGCTGTAAACACCATCAGCCTGCAGTTGCGGAATTACGCAGATCTGTAGCATTTCCTTGTAAGACGATGCTAGGAAAGGTATGACAGTAGTACAGTAAGAAAGTAACTTACCGGTCACATTACTGGAAAAGAAAAATGGTCCAACAATTTTTTGACCAGTTAGTCCAGCCCAAACCATTACCTTGGGATTACGTTGCATACGGGAAACTACGCAGCGTCATGGACTTGATGCGGCCCAACAGTGATGCTTATGTATTCCGTGCAAGTGGAATATTGCCTCATCGGTGAAAATAATGGAGTGAATATCTACGGGATTCAAGAACCAACTGCAAAATGCAAGCCGATTCTCCGGATCATAGGAGTTCAACATTTACACTTGACGTGCACCATACCAACGAAATTTTCTTTTCTGCAATATCCGCTGCATTGCGTAAGGGGTGGTGGCACAATTCTGAGCAATTGTACGAATGCTGAGGTCCGCCCTTTCCGTCACTTCGCGGATAACAGCACTAGCCGAACTCTTATCCGTTGTGGTGTAAGGCCGCCCCGTAATTCGAGTGTTGCACCCACTACCAGTGTTCTCGAACTTCTTCACCAGTTTTAACACATGCCGTCCGTTGACAGGCCGCATTCTTGAAGTTATGCTACTGTACCTTCTCGCTATCTCGGCTGCATTAAGCCCGCACTCCCAATCGAATCGAAGAATCACCACGCGCTGACCATCAGCGACTTCACGTAACTGAGGTTGCATAACATGCACTAAAGTGACTGTATCCGTGTGTTCCATCGCTGAAAAAGTAATCCAATAACAAAGGAAGCTTACCGTGTGCCTAAAGTTATCTGGCAAATCTAACCAATGTCCGGACCGCAATTTTTCGCCTGTCTGTCCACAACTATGAATGCCATCATTGACCTATGGGCTACCAGTTATCAGCGCAGAGAGAAATTCCTGCCCGAGGTGGGCAAGTTTACGGTTAACCACACCGCTCCGATCGAATAGCCTGACAATGAATGTAAAATATCTGTTCCTCGTAGAGACGCGTGTAGTGATGAATTGAATTGGACTCATACAGCAATCCATCCCGCTTTTCCAATCATACTGTACAAACATTTGTGATGGCTACGCTCGGGCCGCGGTTTTTACCGATGGACGCTCACGAAATGTCATCGACCTGTTCGCCCCGTTCGGCGGACTCGAGGAACTACCCCGGGATTTACAATGTGGTGATTTGTTTTAGTGTTGCTCGTCTCAACGCTGACACACCACCACCGCGGTTTCGTCCTGGTTTGGACTCATTTGATGGAGTTAGCCTTAGCTGGGCTGGAGCTCGGAGCCTATTGTTTTCTCCAATCTCAGTCTGCTTTTTCAACACGATTGCAGACTTCAGTTTCTCTTTGTCCGAAGGATCCAAATTGAGCCGAATATGGATCTTTAGACCTCTTAGGCTATCGAGGCGGGATAGTATCAGCTTCGGACTCGTTTCATCAGCAAAGGTGACTCGCAGATGCCGGGACTTTCCCTCCCCACTTTTTCCAAGGCGGGTGCTTCGCTTCACCCGCAACCCGTGTTTATTCACGTCGCGAAGCTTATCAATCAGGCTCTGCAGCAAATCCACATTGTGCTCATAGCGAGCCTGAGGACTAGCATCCGTCTACTCAGGCGCGTGAAATGTCATAAGGTTGCATCCCCGCTGATTGATGACAATTGTCTTCTCATTTTTGCTTCGCTAAATTCTCCATTAACCTTCATCGCCTGCGCAGTCGCACACTGGTATTTTAGTGCCCGTAGGACGCAACACAGGCATGCCAACTGAGGCTCCAGCAAAGGATGGACATCGTTCCGGAGAGCCTGCAGCCAGTCGGCAGGTGGGCTCTTTCGAACATAAAGGTGGCTTGTTTTCCGCTTGCTTGGACGAACCCATGGAGCTCCTCCATGTGTAACCTTCCGCTCGTCTTATAGGCTTGTGCGGCTTCTCGGCTGTTTGTCGCTGCACAGTGGCTTGGCATTTCTTACGAAACATCAACACCCTTCATATCTCTATGATGCCTTTTTCCCTCTAAACCTCTCTCTCGGATTGTGTGTGATCAGTGTGCAGCATGTGTTGTCTCCACTGATATCTTGCTCACTGGTCGCTTGCCGTGCTGACACCGGTCAGTAAAATGCAAATTCAACATGCGGCTGATCGTGGCCGTAAGTTTGTATGGCGCAGTCGAAAGGTGATCGCGAGTTATCCTAGGCCCATTATGACTGTCTTGGTCGGGCACTTCTTTTTGATTCCGTAAAACATCTTGTTAATTCAGCACTCCGTCGCCCTACAGATCTGTAACTGGAAACTGGAATCCTCCAGCTGCATCCTGAATAAACATTTCGCATCGTTTTATCAGCTAACACAAATCAGCCAACTGTGTGCTATCCTCACCATTTCAGTTCCTCCTATATCACTACTCTGCTCTTGTCATTCGGCAGGTTGTCTTCGGTTTCATCACACGCACTACTACTCTATCCAACTCATCTTGAATACAGTTTCTTACGTCCGGTTTTTCGGCGACCATGCACTATGTTAGATCATTCAATCGCTCTCACTGCACTCCGTTGGAGTTCGTGTGCGTTGTGTTTCTGGATCACGCACACTGAGCATTGCCATCTTATGTCTGCACTCAGCTGCCTCGGATTCCGGAGAAGAAGCAGAAGAATGCGCACTTAATCCTTGCGTTCGCGCTGAACCCACGGTACACCATCTTTATGCTATCTCTCCAGGCACACGTGCGTCACTTGAAAAACCGCACAAGTGGAATTACGTTGCCACCGGTGGTCAATTTTTGCCGAGAGTGTTGTGCTGCCTGCTACAAAGGTTGCTTAGCGCTTCTTCAAAATCTGTGCCACCGACTGGGGCTATTAGGCATCAGCTTGTCAGTTAGCGTCCGGTCATCCAGTCTGATCCACAGTATTTTCAACAGAGTTAATTTCAGCGTATCGAAACCACCAGATAACTACTCTCCTTTAACCCTCTGCACTAGCGCAACATCACAAATATCTGGTGGGTACGCCGAGCGAGTTACACTGAAGCCTGTCAATTGCGTTCGTTGGTAAGTCCTAGCACGTTGTGCTACCCTTGGTACTCGATTCACGCTGTTGTTTTACCCGCTCATCAATCATCGCATCAAATGCTGATTGCTTGACTGCACATGACTGGTGGACTTCGAGAATGCCTTGTGATGATATTGCGAGGTGTGTGGGCTCAGTCGTTATGTTTAGGCCCACGGATTTGGCCAGCTCAACACCCATCAGCCTTTTATAGCTGGGACAGTCGAACTCTAATGGAGTTCTCTACCTTTTATCTGCAGTTCTTAGTTCCATACTCGCGTATCTTACGGGTTTTTACCACCTTTGCACTTTTGTCCTTGTGGAGTTGCGTTATCACCGACTTTATTGACATGAAGATGCGAGATGTTACTTTCTAGACCATCACACTCAAATGCTCGGGTTGCAGTTTACAAGCTCTAAGTCAATGCCCTTACCTAACGGTGACGGCTTCACTAACCTTTTTCCCTACTTCTCACTTGACAACACAGTAAGCACTAAACAGATTAGCGAATTAGTAGAGTGCTTCATGCTTTTGCTAAGAAATGTGAATCACGTCAAAACTATGCTAACTCTCCCCTTCTCTACAGTGCTCCGATCGAAATGAATATGAAGACCTGTCTCCTTCCAGTTCTCCTTGAGTAGCGTCCTGTCAGGTGATCGACTCTCAAACTTGGAACACACTGACGACACAACTCTCTTGGGGTCAGACCCAAATGCTATGAACGTGCCAATGAATAGGTTGACGCGTAGCGTCGCAAGCTCTGATATGCTTCTTACAGTTCCAGAACGCAAAGTGCTGTTGCGAGATTTGGCCGATTCACTTTCACTTCGCACTAACACGAACTAACCGCTTAAAGGGGATGATTTGTTTGCTTGTTTAGGTAACTGCAACACTAGAAGTTATCTTATGCATTGGTGGTAGCGTGCTGCTGGATTGCTGATTAAGGGCAGAGTTTACTACGTTATGATTTGACTGATGTTACTTTGCTTGATAAATTCCCGGCCATTGCATGCGAGGGATAATAAGAGCTTCACCGTGTTTGTTGATTTCTGATAGAAGAACCGGATGAGTAACCCCGAACTTTGTCATCTGATATTCGGCAACGGTGGCGTCGCCGCATAGTAGGGAGTGACCTCGTGCCACTTGTTTAGCTTGTGGTGGTTGCCTTGATCTGTTTCATACAAGAATCGCGTGGTTCCTATTGTATCCGTTTAATTTTGGTACTCGCTTATGCAAAATTATTTGAGCGTGCGGTAAATTATAGCATCTATCACGCAAGTTAGCCAGATTCACTGTCCAACAGCTTCCTTTTTTTACAAAGGACTAGTAGGATGAGTTGAATGGTATAGGTGGAACTTCATCACATCTAAACCCAACCAGACAACAATCACGCCCCCGGAAAAGCACTGTGCGGTCGTTTCATCCTTTCGGAGATTCTTAGCATTGCTCATGCTATCTGATCCCTTTTGGGCTCGAACCTGCAACTTGGCTGTTGACAGTCTGTGGTTGAAACCACTGAACTGCGAAGGACGGCAACGACCATTGGGACTAAGTCACTAGATGTGATATAGCGCCGCATGGCAGTAACGTGCAAGTCATTAGATAGTGAGCGTCGTTATGTAGCTTATAGCAACCTAGTCATGATGGCCTATACCGTCCTCCGTAGCTCAGTGTTCTCAACCACAGACCGGTAACAGTCGAGTTGCGGGTTCGAGCCCCACAGGAGTCAGATGAAGTGCGCACCGATTACGGTTCCTGAAAGAATGCAAATGCTGTACAATGCCTTTCCGGGCGTGTGGTGGCTGTCTGATTGAGTCTAGATGCGATGAATTTCTACCTATACCATTCAACTTATGCTACTACTCCCTTTTAATCAGCACGCAGACCAAACTACATAGAATATCTTAAGTTCATTTGCGGCTTAAGTTTGGTAAGTTCATGGCTTCCTTTTTGTTAAACGAACTGTTCGGTGCACTTGGCAATTTTGTTGCAAACGTTTCGTCACCAGTCGTGGTGACCTCATCAGTGCGTAGCGTAGGGTAGCGATGCGTCAGTAACTGTGAACCGGGTAGTCACGTGCGTGCATTGGTCGTTTGACCATGTGACGTTTGAAATTGGCCTCTTCGATACATGCCTTTTAATCATGGCCGTTTGTTTCCGCAGCTGAAAATGCTGTCTACACTGTTTGCACGGTGTCCTTTTCCACTAAGGCCATTCGACTGAGGTAGTGATCCTTTGCTCCTAAATGACATTCAACTTAACGTGCCGATTAATTGAATTCTTCGTGGAGTGCCATGCTTCTAGCAATTTTCTTGCCTGCTTCGTATTCCCACGTGTTAGAATCTGCGTTTTCCGTGTCAAATTGATGACCTGTTTCATCCTCGTGTATCAAAACCCATGAATACGGATCATCTCTTCGTATGACCTTATGCTCTGTGATCCGTGTGGAAAGCTTTCTTCCTGTTTGTACGATGTAGTGCTTATCACAATCGCTGCAGTTTATCTGGTAGATTAGATGGGTTTGACTGTCTCGTTTAATTTCGTCCCTCGGTCTTGAAAGCAACCTTCTCAGGTGGCACATGGTTTGTGTGCTACGGTGACTGTGTGGTCGAAGTAATATCGCTGCTAGTTAAGAAACGTTCTTGATGTGGGGAAACAATACTCGCTTGTTTGTCTGTTCTGGCCGCTGCTGTGTCCTCCAATTCAGGATTCTTCTAACAATGTTTCGTGGAGATCCGTTGTTTCGTGACACGCGGTGTAGATGGTCCTCATTCTTTCTCAGTTCCACTCTACTGCATCGTGTTTCCGCTCTCCCGCATAGAGTTTGGATGCAGTTCGTTTTGGAGTTACTGTGCCTTCTTCCTATCTACATAGGTTTGTTGTCTTATTGCAATTCATTGGTGAATGTGTTGTTAATCAACTCGTGCGTACGCTGTACTGAATTTCGTTATGACAAATGTATAGTCATTGTACCGGATCCAAAGCTTTGGGTTGATCAGTGGAATGGTAATGCGCTCCAGTTTTTGCATTACAGCTTCAGCAATGAGCGCTGACATGGGTGACCTCAGGGGCATTTCTTTAAGTTATTGAAATCTTTTCTCACCAAAGGAGAGATAAGTAGCCAGGCATAAGTCCAACAGTTCCAACACACTTTTCAGTTTCATGTTTCCTATCATGCTCAATTGATTCCGGAATAATTCCATCATGCTGTCCTTGGCAAATTCGGGGTTGAGCGATGTGGATAGCAGTTGTATCAAATGACGACATAATTTCCTCGTCCTTTATCTTATCAACCGGTAGTTTGTGAAGGAACAGTTTATCATTATTTATGCTTTGCTCAGACCCGGCGATTAGAGATTTCGATTCCCTTCAAAAGCTCTTTGCTAGCTTGTATGACGAGGTTGCTAGTAGCTCAACGTTTGATTGAAGTGGGACTCTCTCTCTGTGTACCTTCGGTTGCAATTGGGCAATATTACTATCGTCGGCTTTCATCTTCCATCGCACTTGGTTGGTGATTTCATTTCTTGCTTGCAGTCTCTTCAGAGTTGTGTTGATTCGGGCGAATAATTTTGAGCTGGGGTCCTGATCGATGTGACGATAACTAGTCGTGTCGAATAGGAGTTGTTTGGCTTTTCAATGTAAGCGGATTTATCCAATGCCACAAAGAGAAGAAAATGTCATAATCTTTCCAACGCACAAAAGATATTCCCCACTGAATTGCAATAAGACAACAAACTATCATTCCTGAATGCTTTTGTCCACAGGGACACTGACGGAACATTTCAAACCTATGTAGATAGAAAGAAGGCATAAACGGATGGAATAGTGAACTACCACAGTAACTCCAAAACGAACTGCATCCAAACTCTATCCGGGAGAGCGGAAACACGATGCAGTAGAGTGGAATTGAGAAAGAATGAGGACCATCTACACCGCGTGTCACGAAACAACGGATCTCCACGAAACATTGTTAGAAGAATCCTGAAGTGGAGGACACAGCAGCGGCCAGAACAGACAAACAAGCGAGTATTGTTTCCCCACATCAAGAACGTTTCTTAACTAGCAGCGATATTACTTCGACCACACAGTCACCGTAGCACACAAACCATGTGCCACCTGAGAAGGTTGCTTTCAAGACCGAGGGACGAAATTAAACGAGACAGTCAAACCCATCTAATCTACCAGATAAACTGCAGCGATTGTGATAAGCACTACATCGTACAAACAGGAAGAAAGCTTTCCACACGGATCACAGAGCATAAGGTCATAAGAAGAGATGATCCGTATTCATGGGTTTTGATACACGAGGATGAAACAGGTCATCAATTTGACACGGAAAACGTAAGTATTCTAATACTTGAGATCGCGAAGTATGGCAGTCCACGAAAAATTTAATCCATCGGCACGTTGTGTTGGACACTATCTACACATTCTTGTAAGTCTTTCCCTTAGCCTTCACATCACCTCCCTAGTTTGCAGTGGCTTCAGGAAACTCCGCTGATTTGGCCAATGCATGCGCTAACTTCCGGGACGCAGTTGCCTAAATAAGCAAACCGATCGACCATATCAATCAGTTACTTGGTGTTAATGCGAACTGGGAGTGAGTCGGCAAAATCTCGTAACAGCACTTTGCGTTTCGGAGGTGCAAGATGCAACGCCACGCGTCAACCTGTTCAATTTTCTTGTCGTAGCATTTAAGTGTAACCCCGCGAGAGCTGTGTCGTCGGTGTGTCACAAGTTTGGCAGTCAATCAGTCCACCTATTTAAACTAGACACCGTAGCTTCAGCGCACTCTATTTTTGTGGGAAAACGCTGTGTGACTTCCCACAGGTCTTTACACTGTCCTGAGTTTGGGGAAAGCGAACCTTTTCAAAGCATCCAAAAATGCCAGGTATTGTCACAAACAGCAGCGTCCAGCCTATCTTGTGGTGTAGGCTTAGCCATGGTCGGTTAGTTTAGAGCAGGGGTTCTTAACCTGGGGGTAATTACCCCGAAGGGGTAAAATGGCATTTTACGGGGATGTAAATATTAGTACGAGGATTGGGTCATCAACCAGCCGCAAAACAAGCTTACTTACAAAATCGTCTGCATCAAAACATTCGCTAACCACCTATGCACTTTTGATTGACGTTCAGTTACAAGTCATTAGTCCGTGCAACGATACCTTTACCGAGTCAACTGAATCCATAACCGAACAGGACCCACCTTAAGCAAATCAAGTCCCCCCATAAGAATATACAACTCAAGCCATAAGCATATCAACTTGAATCCTATTTGCTGCAACGCAAAAATGCATGCCCATCGTCATGAGCAGTTGCAATTCAGCGAACGAGTACTCAGAATACCTGCATCGGTTGGTGCAGCGGTTAGGCTTTGCGCTCACCTAACGAACCACGTGATGCACGTGAGCTCAGTCACAGTAGAGGGCGGTGCGGGCTAGCACGCGGCATCCATAGATGGTTGAGGAAGTACTTTAACTCCCACCCACTCACTTATGCGGCATGAAGACGCACAACACAGAACTGGGGGGGGGGGGGGCGGAGATTCTCCATCCGCGGTCATAGTGCTCACTGTTGCGCGCAGGCGACCGGACTTAACGTGTGCTCCACAATGAGACAGTATCGATTGCCTTCACTGAAGCTAGCTGCATGCAAGCTAGCAAACATGTCCATCAACCTCAGATGGAGTGACCTATGCTTAGCGGTGTCTACGTGTGATCGGGTGTGGATAATAGTGCCTAGGTGAAATAATCAAAGCGTGCGGTGCTTCACTACGCGCTATCAGGGAACAATACGTTAGTTATCGGTGGGTGTGGCTGAATCACCTGTTAACTGAAGTTGATCGGCTTTAATGATGAGGTTAGCATCAGCATCTTTGCGGAAGGGTACCGCGTTAACTGTGATAAGGTTACCGGGTTGGCAACAGCTTGCATTTGCTGGTCTATATGCAATCGTTAGTATATTGAAGCCGTTGACAGGGTGAACGATTGCGTTTGTAAAGAAGTTCGTGTGAAACGATGGTCTATGTTAACGTCAGCACACTCCTCACCAAGGTGCCAAAATGCGACGCACTGGATATAGTGAAACGCTGTTTGACTGAAGAGATTAAACTGGGGAGTGGCCGAAGTTTAAGGTGGTTGAAACAACCGAGAGTAAGACATTGCGCCGTATATTGTTCTAGCTCGGGTTTCAGTCGGAAGTGGGCACTCAGGAATAATTGGCTTTTGAAAGTTTGGGTGGTAACTACTTATAGTGAACCCGCTTTGGGGGTAACTACCTCAAAATGGTTGGGAACCACTGGTTTAGAAGCTCCATCGGCGGCTGGGATTCGAAACACGATCTCAACCCTCAATCGGTTTCTAGCTGCTGATCGGGATTCCTTGGAGCCAGCACTTTTAAAGCATGATGATGAGGTCTACTGCAAAGCTGTTCATACAGGTCGGAAAGGAAGAGTCCATCTCAGCTAACGGGAGGGAATCAATCAATCAACCCTAAGCACTAACCACTTGGGTATTAGGCTAACACCTATGATGACAAAATTACTATATATATATATATATATATATATATATATATATATATATATATATATATATATATATATATATATATATATAAATGGTTGGCGGCATGCCGTTTCGGATTTGCCTGTCACTGTGGCCAGCCACAGGACGCCTGCGCCTACAGGCGCAATATCATTTGCTGATTGCCACAACACATAAGAAAAAAAGGATAGCATGAAAGAGAAAACAACTGTTAGGGTAAAAGAGTCTCATAGCAAGTGCGTCATTGCGTACCGTCCTTGGCCATATCCTCCGGCGTTTGCAACCAGGTGTGCTCGGGGTCCTTTGATCCCCAACCCGGGAGTCGAGAACTCCCGACAACAGCCAGATTCAACGTTTGCGCCTTAGCACATTGGATCCAAGTTTTACATTGTCCTCCTTTTCGTCACTTCCAAGCCACGCCTGGGCTCGCAAATAGGGCTCGTCGTGGTAGCCGCTGGGTAGGCATGCGAAGCACATGGCCAAGCCAGCGAAGCCTGTGCAGTGAGATGATGCTATCACTCCATCGGCGGAGTTCTTTAGATCTGAAGTCTCGCTGACGGATTTCCTCATTACTGACGTGGTGCTGCCATCGAACACCAGCAATGCTTCGAATGCAGCGGTGATCGAAAGCTGGTAGCCGCTGAACATGTGTTTGCGAACGGCCCAAGTCTCACAGTCGTACAGCCGAATCACTCGTACCGTAGCGACAGGTGACGAATGTTAGCGAAAGCGACTCTAGCCTTGGAGACACCCAAAGAGATTTCATCCGTCAAACCGCCAATACTAAGACAAGATTAATGAATTTGTCGACCACTTCCAACGGATGCCCCGAAAGGGTGAGAGAAGCACATGCGCTTGGCCAGTCCTATAATAGGACCTTACATTTAGAAGGAGCAACTCTCAACCCAAATTGGGCGGCGGACACCTCCATTCTGAGCAGCACATGTTGGGCGGCTTGGGAGGACTCGCAGATCACAGCAATGTCATCGGCGTAATCTAAGTCCTTAAGGCGGTCACCAGGGAACACTTCAACACCGCAGGACTCAGAGTTATCCTAGCCTCAATTCTCCTTCGTCGCCTCACTGCGGAAAGCGAACCCAGGATTAGGAAAGCGCAGGCAAATTTGCACCCTTGACTGGGCTGTACAGACCACATAATCACTCTGCGGCAGATGCTAAAGCAGCGCCACCCCTACCGCAGGCTAACAATGGTTGTGTTCCTGAACTTCAGGAGTACGTTCGACCCAGTCAATCGATCCACTCTATTCAAAATACTTCGCGGAACGGTTATCCCATGAAATATATGAACATTTTACATGTCTACTCGAACCCTACAGGCTGCGTCAATGTCTACGTTTAATTATCAGATATCCTTCCGACAACAAGTGACGTCCTTCAGTGTTTTCTATTTTCCCCCTTTTTGTTTAACTTCGTCATGAGCTCCATCATGGACTGTTCCCTTTTGGAATCTCATGATGCAGGCGTTGAGATGCTGACTGGTGGAAAAATAGTTTATCTTGATTGTGCGGACAATGTTGCCTTACTGTCTAACGATGTTGAGGTGGCCTAGTCAACCCCAGATGGCCTCTAGTGTGATCCCATCGTCTAGCATACGCTTTGCACCTTCAAAGTGCAAAGTGTTGTTGCAGGACCACCAGCTGCTTGATGATCCCTGGACTCTTGGTATGCAGCACTCTACGTACTTATTCAATTCACGTATCTTAGCAGCAACGATGGGGGTATAATCACTGAAGTTAACACACTTATTGCAACATCTAAAGCTGCCTTCTTGAATCTGCGACATATGTAGCGTCAGAAATTGCTTACCTTCGGTTTGTAAGGTCGTATGTACACAATCATAGTGTGGGCCGTCCTGCTGTATGGTGTGAAACTTCAGTCAGAGGATCTGTAGCATCTTCAATTCTGGCCATCGTTGGCTGCGAAGCATTGCTGGTGTCGGATAGCAGCAGCATATCTACAAAGATGATGTGCGTGCGCGAGTGCCATGCATTGATAGATGAGTTCTTTAGAACAACAGATGGCACTGAATAAGTTTCCTCGGCTCAGACACGTATGCCCAGTCACCGTTTACCGAGGAGAGCCTTGTTCTGTTTGCCATATGTAAAGTGGCGCAAAACACAAGGTGGACAAAAGTTAATTTGGTAGCGGGAAATTAAGTCACTGACGCCCAAACTGGGTAATGTTGGTCTGTCTGGCCTTTCAGACTGGAATCTATTTGATCCGCCTCGTGCTTAGCTCGAGACGTTACAGGACATTGCTCGCAGTCGTAATTAGTGGCGCATTTGCTGTCGTTTCGTAGTCGGGCTGCCTGTTTAGGGTGTATCTGCAGGGTAATGGTGACAGCTAATGCTGCAGTTCAGATTGGCATTGTTGCTTCACGGATTATGGACGCATGGGACGAGTGTACGCCTTCGAAATGGTGCGCCAAGCTGGAGTAGGAAGAGTGAGCGCGCTGGTGAGCATCGCTAAGGATCGCGGGAAGTGCTTCAGGCCGATCGGCGATCTTGCGCTGATGCATGCCGTATTTGACTAACGGCGATGTGACCACTTAGCGGTCTGTTGTTCGATGGCCACCATGTTGCTCGTGCTGCTACTTTTGGAGTTGGGATCAGAGCAAAGCTGTGGTAAGCGATTACCACTATCATTGCGACCCCCAACGATTCCAAGATGGCTTCTAGTAGGATGCTCTGACTGGTAGGCAATCAACATGAACATTCACGTTTTCAGAAGACGGTCCAGCATTTTCTAGTTGTTGACTCGCACACCACTCATTTCGGTGGCAAAATTTTCAAAACCCATTCCGTCTTTGGAAATATTTGGGTGTTGCTCCTCCCATTTCGGATACGGTCCTCACGATCGGAATGACCGAGGTTTACCTCAAAGTGAACCGAGGTCTCAATAAAGGTTGCGCGTTGCAACCTAACCACACAGTGGGTTCCCCAAATTCAACTTTGAATTCTATTCCGTCTTTGCTTCTGCAACGTTTCGACCTGTTGAAATTTCACTATGATTATGTCGAAGTGATTTATGTGAGTTTGCCATTTTTCCTCTGCTCACTTTTGCTTTTTCTGCGTTCCTAGTACTTTATCCCTTAACCTTTACTGTGGTCCCATGCCCCCTTTGGCCACGCTGCGCATGCTGTCACTTATCTCCCATTCTCTGTCCCTTCAATTACAGCTATCGCTGAGTTACCGACGAATGTCCGAATCGACATGGTCATCGTGGGACACTCGTTTTCTGGTCAACCCGGTGATGTTCCTCCATTGGACCCTCAAATCATTCAGTGGCTGCAGCGTCACAGTGCGCTCAACTGTCTGGTCCACTTGATGCCGCAATGCACCTCGTTCATTGACCAGTATGGATTACGCACTGCCTCCGCCAATTGGGTGGTGGAACTGGGCTTGCCTCGTCTGGTACCCAGCACACATGCGGATTGCATTTTCAATGCTCCTACCACCTCCCATTTGTTGCTCGACGTTGGACTTAGCCGTAATCTGGTTCGCCGGCTTACCAGCGATCTGGAATTGTTGCCTCCCTATGGTTTGTTCGAAGCTGGCTCCGTGTTACCGTTACATTCAACCGTCCCCAGTGGTTCGAATTGAATTGGGTAGCCATGCTACTGCAGCTCGCCCTGTACCGCGTGTAAATTTCGACACTTTTATCGGACGTACATCTCTCCGGCGCCTTCTTCCGCACTCAATCGATCCGACTATATATATCGTTGGCCCTCACAAATCATATTCTTAGGTTTTTGTTTCCTCTTATTCATCCCAAAATATTGTTTATTAGGATTTTGCTTATTCATTCTTGCTTTTTGTTTTGTTTTCCAATCAGGCCCGATCCCCCAACTAATTGTTGTACGCTAGTTCACTCTTTTTCTTCGATAAAAGTATGTCGCGCACAGTATCCGAAGATGTTCTATCAAATAAACCATCATCATACACGTTAGCTAGAGGTAATAAGCAGTACAGCTATTGTGCTGCAATACATAAGGAAACGAAAAACACGATGCAAGCACGCTAGATGAGCCACCAGTAACGGATGGAAGTGGTTCCGGAGAGCTTGCAGCCGGCTATTGTGCCGCAAAACAGTAATGTGAGTTCGTGGTCAGAGAGGACAACTAAGCTGGAGGGAGAGGGACAAATTAATTTACAACACAAACACCACTGAACTCGGATTCTAGACGTCTCAACAAATGCGTCCAGCTATAGGTGTTCATCGTCTTTCTGATCCCAACCAGGGAGCCGGGAGGCTCCAACCGAGGCCAACTTCGAACTAAGAGCTCTCATCCTTATTAACCCATTCATCGCTTGGCCTCTCTATTCTTACATCCCCCGGTCTCGCGAACAACGCATCTCGCGGGACTTGGTGTGCCGACATGTCCAGCCATCGGAGCTTGGTGCGTTGAATAACGATGTGGAGCGGTTTACTTCTCTTGAAACTAGAAAGTAGGCGCCTCTCAAAGCACGATGGGTTGGACTAAGATTTGGAGGGAGATAAAAGTAACGTTGGAACGGGACGATAAGGGTGAAAAAGCGTAACAAGGCGGAAAGCTTTGAGCAGTAACATCCCACTCGATGCAGCGGATAGGGCGCAGTTCATTATCCTCTTCGGCGGCCGGAGCATCAAGATTGCTTGTAGAGAAGTTCATTGTATTGCTTGGGCAGAGAATACTGTCATCTTTTCCAGGTATAAACGTGAGAACAACTAGGGTTCTCAACCAAAGCTTACGCTTCAGAAACCTAATTGCAAGGCAGCGGGTTTGCCAGGGAGCTACCGTGTCCGTTTTATGTAGTAAGGAGCCGTCCTCACCCCAAACTGGAGGACCAAAATGCTGAGTTTGTGTGTTTCCTCTAAGTACTGACCAGTCAGGTATGGGTGACTGAAGATGCAAGAAGCACCACCCGGCACAGCTCAATGGATCGCTGGGGCACGCAAACCATCGCACCAAGGTAAGGTCCAACCTCATTGCAATGATCACAAATAAATAAATAAATTGTATATTCCTCGATGAGGCGAGCTGTTCCCTAGAATTGGCAGGTCAAAACTGTCATCCTCTTCATAATATTACATTATATATGAGAATGAATTTCAACTTTAGGTACCAAGATAATCCGAATGGTTCTGCTGGGTTTTTTCGACTTGTCATTGAACCAGGGTTCGGGCTGGGAAGAAAAGTGAAAGGAAACGACGGATAGGGCTGTGGTCTAAAAAGTTATATGCATGTGCTCATTTAGCCCGGATATACGTTCGTATTTATTCCAGGCGCCATCGATACCGTTCTCGAAAGCTTTATCCAGGGATTGTGATGCCCCAACCTATTAACCACCTTTTGGACGATTAGCTGTCCAGTAATCGCAAGCCTGAGGTTATGCACTGTGCAACATGTTTTGATATCTCCCTAGAGTTTGTTCCAAATCTTTGAGTAGTGGACTAAGAATAAACGTTCTCTGATTCTCGTAGTAAATTTTGTAGTCGTGACCTTTGTTGCGGATCGGGTATGTAATGTTTAAAGGCATGTGAACGCCGTCATCGGAACTGTACATTTGATTGCTTATGACCCTGTATAGAAATTAACTTCAGCCTCATTTTCCGTAACCAGACTGGGTCAAATCCAAGTTTATCGCAACACTCTCGGTATGTCATCTTTGAGGAATAACCACATAGCTCTTTCTTATAGAGTCGCTGACTTCAAGAGCATGCTGGTCAGACTTTCGCATATTCGATTGGACCGGTATTCCACACAAGAAAATCCACATACTTTTTAAAGCCGGGCGCGAGATTCCGTGAGGAAAGAATGCATATGTATCCAATGGTCTTCATAGCCTTCGAAACTTTGAAATCACCAACTTTAGAGAAGTTTAAGATAACAAAATATCGCACGCCCAAGTCGCGAACTGCCCTTGCATTGCGAAATGTATCTGTCTTGCAGTAATAAACTGCCTGTCGGTACTTTACGCTTGTACGACAGAATATCACACTTGTCCATGGCAAATGACATCTGCCACAGTTGGCACCAGGACTCAGGTGCAGATAGATCATCTTGAGTGAAGCATACGGTGGTCTTGGTGCTTGCAAGTTTTTATGCGTGGGCGACTTTAATCTCACCATCAAAAAGAAAAGTAGGACGACTTAATTCTCTTGAATAGATCTTTAACGTATATGAGAAGATGATGTGGTGCTAATCGGGGTGCCCCCACCAAAGTTGTATCACAACTCAGTGAAAAATACCGAATTTCGTATCGGGAACAATTTACTTCGAATCACTTCCTCTTGTCGAGCAATTTTTTTGACGCTAGTTTTACCAGTACTGAGCTACTCACAACATCGATTAGCCATCATTGTCTCTTCAGGTCTAGCTTATGTCATTTGTGTGTCGATCGCGTTCTTTTTAGTGCCTCCAGTATTCGTCCTCTTTTCCTGAGGGTCATCAATCAGTACATGTTCAATCTATTCGGTTGAATGAGCGATTACAGATAAGCGGTCTGATTTCGGTGACAACTTCTTTCTCTACGTTATTACTAATCTTGAGGTATCGCAAATCACGCCGTTGTCCACATTGATGTCGTGCGTTTGAGTGGCTTTATCAAGTGTGTTAATACACATTTAACTCTTCAGTCACAGCACCTGAGTGTATCAACAGACGATTCTGGAACACATTTTCCTTTAGCCGCTCTCCTATTTGCCATACTAACTGCTGTATTTCTCATAGGCGCGTTCGCGATTTTCTGTTCCTGTTCGGCGGGGGCATACACAAGTGCGTGTACTTTAGCCGAAAATGAATCAAGGCCGTGCCGGCTGTTTGTCCTTTTGTTCTCGCCTCCTGCGCACCACCCACTAGTTGTGCTGATGCATCTGCGCGACAACAATCGTGCTTTAAGTGATTAACAATAATTTGTAATACCGGTAGGTCTGGTTGACTGTGGAGGTATTGACCAGTTCTCCGAGCTTGTCGGTTGGGTTGAAAACATTTCACTACCATTTGATGTGGTATCTTCAGCGCATGCTAGTGAATTAGTTGCCAGCAGATTTTAGACGTCTAGCGTATCCGAAGATGAGTGCCGCTGGTTACACGCTAGTCTTTATGTGCATATCAGGCATCGGTAATCCGCGCTTCATTCGGATTGGATATCTGTTGGGGGTATTCATAGGCCAACTGAGTGCCTTTTATAAACTAAAAAACAGTAGCACACGAACAACTGACTAACGTATACAGTACCGAAATTGCGGGAACTATATGGGCCAAACAAGAAGAGTATTGTCTGTGCGACCACAGCGGCTCAAACGAGCCACCGAAAATAATAACTCATCATCTTTACTCCAAGCTCACATTGATGGAGGACCCAAATTTGCCTAGACTAAAACAGAGGTCCTCACGAGCATGTAAACGATAATAAAAAGGCCTGAAGAAGCTTTTGAGCTAAAACCGGAACGCTGTTACAATGCAGCAAATATACAAGAAACCATTACTTCTTTTAGAAAATATAAGCGAGTTCCTTCAACTTTGGTTCTCCAGAAAACATCCGGTGAACCTGTACATTGACCTCTACTCTACATTCCAACAGTTGAGGAAATAAATCCGGTTGAAAACCGCAACCTGAGAATATGCGAGTCAGTGACCGGACAACGGAAGGAATGGTCTGCGTAAGTGCCCTTCATGAACATGCCTATTGCACTAATGGGGATGGCAAGTGTTTCTATATCGCAACAAGCCTCATCTTTCAATGGAAATCGCTCTGATATTCCTGTGTACCCAGAAATGAACAATTGTTAGAGAGATCACGTATGTCAGCCAGACAGACATCACGTGAAAATCGATCGATTTTTGTTCGTCGCAATCAGCCGACAATTCAGATATGTCGACCAGCTGTCCGGAAATGCACCAGACGGCCGTTTCGCCCTATTGGGGCTCATCAGTGGTGCGCATCATTCGGTCTTCTGCGGAGGATCGAACCCATGACTGCTAGTGGCTCTTGCCAACTAGCCCGCAGCTTATGCAACTGCGCCATGGAGGACGGTATCTGACTATCGTGAATTGTTAGCTAAATGCGATATAGCCCGACGCATCCTCCACTGCCATGCAGATGACAGCGGTCGGTCTTGGTATTACTTATGAATGGAAGGATTTTGGTGAGTATTTTTGTTCGTCGCAATTGCAGAGAACCGAAGGATGCGCACCACTGATGAGCCCCAATAGGGCGAAACGGCCGTCTGGTGCTTTTCCGGACAGCTGGTCGACATATCTGAATTGTCGGCTGATTGCGACGAACAAAAATACTCACCAAAATCCTTCCATTCATAAGTAAAATCGATCGATTTCCAGCAAGCGTGTTTGAATGTCAGCTTGCAACTTCACGGCACATGAGAATCGGTTACTTTCGAGCATGCCTGAGTGAACTGGGACCGTGTTTCCGAACACTTGATTGTAACTTCAGCTTGTGCGAACAAACACTGTCAAGCAGTGTCACTTTGGTCTTTTTACCACTCAGCGAGAGTTATAACAATGATTTATTATGGGTGAAAAGCAGATGCTTGACAAGTCCCGTAGGATGATGGGTGAAAAACTAGATCAAAGGATGTGAATCGTCAGTTTAATCGTCTATAGATTTAACCGCATTGCTGCATAACTATAGTTCGAAATGAAAATCGAATGTGCGCACACAAAGCAATATGGGGAGTGTCATACCATAGTGAACGGGTAGGCCAATCGAGCGAGCCAGATAGCCAATGGTCGGCGGTTGTAACTGATTTCAGTACTAGGCATGGAGTAGTCGACATATGAGTTATCATCCTTTGTCTGAGTCAAAGGAAGTACCTCCTTGTCTCAGAAGGATCGTTAGTTATGAACGTGAACGCGTAACTTGTATCGAGGAGTATGGCACAGGCGGTGGAGTACAAAGCGCCGAAGAAGCAGCTAATGCCCTGCGGCTGCAATACGCCCCAATTTTCGAACGTGCAACCTCTACTTGTCCCATAATGTCATGCACATTACCGACACCATTGTTTACAAACGTAATTTTTCAACTCATCAATTGTGCTAAGGAAGTTACTCTCACTGCGTGACCATAGTTCTCCGGGAGCAGACAACATCCGCCTGAAGGCTGTGGCCAACAAGCTAGCTGAACCAGTCACAGTTCTTTCAAAGGTGCTTTGATGAACAACTAGTCCCTACTATGTGGAAGTGTGACGTTATCACCGCTATTTTTAAAGGCGGTAGCCGTTCAGATCATGCAAACTATCATCCAGTGACTTTCCTCCCTGTGCTCGCGAAGGTGATGGAAGCAGTCGTCGCTGAGGCTTTAAAGGACTACCTGGAAAAATGCAACATCTTGGTACCGGAATAGCATGGCTTCTGTCAACACCGGTCATGCACCACCAACCTAGTGACTGCACAAGGTAGTTGGACAGAAGTGGCTGATGATGGGGTCGGAGTTAATGTCATCTATCTGGACTTTCCAAAGCTTTTGACCGCCTTGATCACCGCATCCTACTTCAACGGCTACAGAGTTACGGAATCAGAGATCCTGTGCTTGGTTGGATTGGCAGCTTCCTTCACCAACGGAAGCTTCAAGTACGTGTTAGGAGATCACTCTCTAACCCAGCTGACGTAGAATGTGGTGTCCCACAAGACTCGGTGCTGGGATCGCGCTTATTCCTGGTGTTTATCAACGACCTGGCATCAGTTATCTCCTCAAGTTTCCTGCTTTTCGCCGATGACGTCAAGCTATGGTGGGCGATTAATAACAAGCCAGATCACTATCTGCTCCAACATGACCTAGATTGCATTTATGAATGGTCAAAGGGGAACATGCTTCAATTGATCATAGCTAAGTGCAGAGCGATACATCTGCGTCGCCAGCCGGTGAGCGCTTACTAGATTGAAGACCACACGTTGGAGAAGGTATCTCAGGAGCGTGACCTGGGTGTATTGGTATAGGAAGATCTCGGGCGTTCAAAACAAGCAGAGAAAGCGACGAGAACCGGCAATCAACACTTTGGCCTTCTTCGCAGAGCTTTCGGTCGGTTTGAACCCTCAATCTTTCCCCAAATGTTTAACGCCTACGTGCGACCTCACGTGTTGGCGGCGTTCGGCGTAGCATTCCATCTGCCACGTCTTCTCCGTCCACCATGCATTTTCAATGCGACGGAGTTCTCGGGTCTGTCGCCGTCGAAGTTTGCGAAACTGACTCTTCTTCCCCAAGTCACTAAGGTCTGCCACATGTGCAGCAAATGCTGCATTCTTCGCCGACACCAACACGCCAATCGTCGCATTGTTCTCATCAAACCAATCAGGACGCTTGCAGTTTGCGCGCCCGATGGTCTCTTCGGCAGCAGCTGTCGTCTGATCTGATGGGAACGCATGTTTGCGTTGCGGCAAATTTGGACCCAACTTGATATGCTTATGGCCTGAGTTGAATATTCTTATAGAGGAACATGATTTGCTTAAGGTGATGATTGCCTTATGGATTCAGTTGACGCGGATAAGGTATAGTTCGTTGTTTTACCTAGCAGATTTAATACGTCATACTCGTGTCTCGGCAGTTTTCACAGGATATTATGCCTAGCAGATGTATTCGATGATTAAGACTACATGATCTTTGCGGCCCAAGGGCATGTCGACGATCACCGTCTCAATCATCAATTCCTCCTTGGGAAATATCCTATCCAGTAGAGACGGCCTATTTGAATCTGGCAGTTTGTGTGTACATTCAAATTCACTGTGCCAAATGGGCAGTGCATCGTTACAGACTGCGCGCTCTCTCCCATTATTGACAGTCTGGTGTGCGTGGTGCTCCTACTGTTCATCCATCTTCTAAACGTTCTCATTGCCTCCGTTTGATCAAATTATTCAACGGGCACCTTTTGGTAATGTACTTTGTAAACTAACCATCCTTCGGGGATGGTAAATCACCTGCTTTCCAGGCCATACTAAATCACGAGTCTAATTTTTCACAGTATCTTACTTGCCATACAATCACGCAAGGATTCCTCATCTTGTTTGTGGAGTCTACCTCTATGCAACATGATAGCCTCGAGGTTGAGCCAACGAACTGTGCGGGATTGCATCACACTGCGGTGCATCTGTACATGAGAGATCAATAAATCGAAATAGATTTCCTCACCAAAATTCGGTTCCCTGTTTATGCGGCCACAAAGCGCCAAGCGGACAACCCCTTGGTCCCGTCAGCGTGGGCAGTTCTTTTATACGGAATACTGAATATTGTGTGTGGGAGCAAGTATACTTATAAATATGTACAGATCCATCGCAACATAAACAAACATGTTATAAAAAAGTGTCTGCACTCCATGATAATGGAATCGTTCGACAAGTTCTTACATAGCATTTTAGAGTATCTGACATACAGGTTCACATGGTTCACAACTGCGAGATAGCATTGCTACTGCGCAATAGTTCTCCGAATCGAATGGGGCTGAAATGTAAATCCAATAAACTTTTAAACTGTTGTACAGATTTGGCTTCTATGACTTGTACTGGTAGACTGTTCTAAACATTTACCACTCTCCGTTCGACACACAGTGGGTTGGGTGATCGTTATATATGCGACCCCACAAGCTTGTACCGGTGTCCGCCTGTGCTGCATGGCGTTCGCAAATGAAGCAGCTGATTCAATATGGGGAAGTCACCGAGATGTGGAATACGGTAGGTCATAATGTGGTCGACGCACCCGACGGTGGGACAAGGTGTAGAGTCTTAGTTTCTCGCACAGGTCTTCGTACGATAATCACCGTAAATCTGGAATGAGCCTGGTAGCGACGCGTTGGACACGTGCGATTTCTGTACCTCGTCTCGGATGAATGGGCAGTAGGCAGGTGAGCCGTCCTCCAGAATCAGTCTTATGACGGAAGAAAAGAGGCGAGTGGCGAGCTCTTCAGACCAAGTACAGAAGCTGAGTTTAATCCCCCAAGGCATGTGCAGTTCGTTACGATATAGCCTGTTCGTGTTGTCAACAGACTACAGATCGCAGCACGAGCGTACATTTAGGTCCTTCACGGAAGGGGTGGGATGTAGCCGTTGGCCGTATGGTGTAAATTCGATCATCACTACCCTTCCCCAGGCTCATAAATACAGATTTGGCTGGGTTGACCGGGAAGCGGACTTCTACAGACCCAATGAATTGGCTGTTGAGGTTCTGCTGAAGTAGGCTGCAGTTGTTTGGGGTGCTAATTTCTCTCCAAATCTTCAGCTCGTCCGTAGAAATGTCACACGGCGACCAAAGAAACTGAAGTAGATTGTTGATGCGGATTAGGAACAGAGTGGGTTGCAGCACCGTGCCTTGGAATACTCCACTAGTAGAGGAATACCAGTCAGTTAGATTGCCGTCGACCAGTACCCTCTACCTTCGCCTAACGAGAAAGTCCTGGATACATTGGTGCAGTGATCCAGCAACACCGCACATTCTCCGCTTGTGGAGGGAGACCTCATGGTTGACACGGCCGAACGCTTTACTGAAATCGATGTAAAGTGCGTCGACAGACTTCCCACGATTTACTACTTGCAATCATTCATGCCACGTCATCATCAGGTTGGTAATGTATGAACTAGCTAGCATAAAACCGTGCTGCACGGGCGTCAGTAGAGCTTATGTATGAAGCAGCTGTAGTAGACCCTTCTTCACCATCTTCTCAGCAACCTCGGCCAAAATAGGTGTCGGACAAATCAGTCTGTAGTTGTCCACTTTGCTGGGGTCGCCGCCTTTTGGAATCGGCTTAACCACTGAGCATTTCCATTCGCTCGACAATGAACCTTCGAATAGTGATCTGTTGAACAAGTTAGTCACAGCGAGTGAGATAATGGCCCATAGGATCTTGAGAATCAGAGGGTGGAGTTCGTCAGGGCCAGCAGTTTTGGTGCCGTCAAGATTCGTGAGTAGTCCATGCACGTCCTCAACACTACAAACCAGACTGTCGAGTTCGGTAAGTGCGGTGCGCGTCGAACTCGGTACAGACACCAGACCATTTGCAAACACAGAAGCGAAGTGCCTCGCCAAGACGGACGCGCGGAGCTGTTTTTTAATGGTAGTGACCTGCTACTCGAAATGCTGTTGCTTGCTTGTTTTTGCACTATTGCAAATATTTCGCTGTCTCTTATATGCGTCGCAATCATTGGAAGAGCTGAAGAGGAGGAATTTGTCCTACAATTTGAACCGCCTCCGAGCCATTTTATAATACTGCTTGTCGAACCAATGCTACTTGACTGGTTCAACTTTACGACACTTCAGTGGTACAAACTGAGAACACAGTATTGTCAGTCTTTCTCTATCGGTCCAACGGTCTTCCACAGATCCAGTTGCCTGCAGGAACCAATCCATTTGGCTCGCGGATTGAGTTAGACCGTCAAAGATCCTTCTCTAGTAGTTGTAAGCTGGCTCCAGCCGACGGGAATACGGTAACAATAGGTTTATACTGGCTATGAACCCTGAGGGATCGCGTACTGCTAGGGGCCCTAGGATCTGAAAGTCATACACATGTTGTTCATAGGCTGTTAACACCAAGTCCAGGCACAACGGAGTTGAGCGCGGCGTTATTCGAGTCGGCTGGTATATGTGTTGTACTGCTCCACTTTCAAGTATTACGTCCACGAACTTTGATTCGACCTCGCAATGTCCTGGCGTAAGTTCAACTTCAGGCCAGCGTATCCGAGGACAATCGAAATCACCCATGAGTAGAAAATGGGGATGACTCATGCGGCTTCGGAGATGCGACAGCCAATCTTAACAATGGCCTATGGGAGTGCGATAAAGTGCACCCATGAGGAGCTCGCCACGTCTGAGGTGGATTGAGCACCACAGCTGCTCACACAGACCATCATCGCTTCTGTAGACGTTTACAACTCTCCCACACAGGCAGAACCCGGTCCAGAGCAATGCGCCACCGCGGGCAGTCGAAAGTTTATCGTAGCGAAAGCATGAGTAGCCACTGAGTTCGATTTGCTGGGCTATCACCTCAGAATCCAACCACCTCTCTGTGAATCCCATTACGTCTGGACACTCAGATACGACGAGACGACAGAGTTCGTCGCGCATGTTCATAAGACTACAAACGTTGCTAAAGGCTACAGGCAAACCGCAGCAGGAACCACCGGGCGTGCTTGAAGTGTGAGCAACCTGTTTATCCTGATTCGTGGAATCTTGGAAACGACCCGAAAATTTACGATACGGAGATTCGTTTCCCCATCACCATTTCGTCTCTTCAGTTCAATGATGGCAGACTTGAGTCGTTCTCGATCCACCGGATCTAAGTCTGGACGAACATGGAGCTTTAGACCTTTCAACCTATTTAATCGGGACAAGATAAGCCTCGGACTGACTTCGTCCACAAAGGTGATTCTCATTGGTCGACTTTGTTGATCATCTTTCTTTCCAAGACGGGTAATTTGCTTCACTTTCAACCCGTCCTCCCCACGTCGAGGAGTCTGTCAATTAGGCTCTGTAAAAACTCGACATCATGATCGTATCGTATCTGGGGAGTTGGATCACTGGACTCAGGCGCGTGAAAGATCACGAGGTTAAAACGCCTCTGGTCGGCCAAAGTTGACCTTGCAGGACGAGGATTTTCTCGCGCTTCACGTGGTCTGACCTGTAGTTGATCTGCAGCGGCTGAACTCTTTTCATTTTTCTGTCTTAGCTGTTCTTGTAGTTTCCAATTGCTTTCAGTACACAGTCCTTCACACACTGGGATATCTATGCCTGTAGAATCCAACACAGCTGAAATATTCGCGTCAAGTGTAGCTGGGCTGCTGGTAACTGTTGGACTTCTTGCCGATGAGTTAGCACGGAACGAGCAGGAAACATCTGAAATCTGGAGGCGCTTCAGTCTAGCTTGTTTGGTCAAACACAGGGAGCTGCTCTCAACGGAATACTTAACTCTACAAGGCAGTTTGTGATTCTGTTCTGCCTCCGTCTGTTCCTCGTTTCGGCAATTCTTACACAAAATTTGGACGAAATCAGGTTGGATTTCACGGAAACGCCGAAAATGCTCAGTCGATAGTCTCATGCATGAAATATGGAATTTCACGTGACATAGCACACATGTGAGTGTATTTGCTCGACTTCCGACAACCTTGGAACATAAACCGCAAGGTGATTTTGTCGGTATTATGAAAAAACTGGGACCCAGATAACGACTAATTGTGGACCACAAAGCGATAGTAAAATCGCCAAGTTAAACACATATGTCACAAGTATTTATGATCGAAAATCCAGAATCGGAAATGAAATTGAATGCTACTGTAGTTTCCACGAAATAATTCCAATGCACGGAGAAATCTAACAAGAAATAATCTTGTTAACACAGCCAGGGAAAAGTAACCGGAGGTCGCTAATCGCTAACTAGCAGTCGACTCGTGGTGTATCCCTTACCAAACTACCAATATTTTCATAGCGCACATCTTACAAGCTTTCGGTTGTATGCTTTTGCTGAGGCTGGTTAAATGGTCCCAAAATAACGGCGAGGCAACATATGAAACTCCGGAAATACTCCTTCCCTTATCTAATCGATATCTGGTAACACATCTGGAAACACACCTAGGGCTAAACAAGGGTGGTTTTCATCAGCTGTCTATGATGGGCGATCAGCTAGTAGTCCTCAAAACTGCCGTATCGTGGACTAGCCTAACCCTTCTTGTTCATCTTCCGTTGGGATGTTGAGCTTTACCACCTGCAAGCAGAAACAGTAGTAATGAATCAAGCACACACCGCAATCCTGACACACAAGCATTTAAATGGATACAACCCATGCTCCCTTCGTTTGATTCCACTTCGTCTGTCTGTCTATCTATATATGTGTGTGTGCACGTGAAAATTGTTCGATGTGACACTAACAGCCTCCATACCACATGGTTGGCGGCATCCGGTTTCGGATTTGCCTGTCACTGTGGCCAGCCACAGGACGCCTGCGCCTACAGAGGGACCATGGGTGGCTTGCGCTGCACCACCCACAGCTCCAACCACACACCCCATATCCAGTGTAAACCCGAAGGAATAAGACAGGGAGGCATGCAGATGGGAGCCACGTTTCATCAACGGAGCCGGCCCACACTCCTTCACAGGCAAACACAAGCACACTGTATTAGGGGAATCAAGCGCACACAAGGCGGTGGCTGGACCGTAGTCCGCTCCACACTGAGTGCATGGAACCACTCTTCGAGCCTAGCACGGCCACAAGGACCGTGCACCCCGTCTCCTCCAGCAACGACCAACTGTCTCCTAGAGACAGTATGGACGAGGTGGTGGGTAATAGACAGGTAGACACCTTGTCAACATGCACATCAAGCGCAGCCGCACCGAGGATATCAAGCAACAGCCAATCACTTGAGAGAATGATAACAAAGAAAATAAATCGAGTGATGCATAAGAAAACGTGACCAAAATCTTAAATTAATGAGCATTTGAAATAAATTGTTAACAAAGGTCAGAAAGTAAATTTTACGGAAATGACATACACGTGAAAGTTATGGAAATTAACTACAATTGGCTTAAGCGAGGTGTGCAGGCTTATAGAAGAGCGTACAGGTAGACATTTAGTTGAGAAAGAAAAGCATTAGAACCAAATTGCAAACGCGCCACCTGATAAAAAGAGTGTTAGCATGCAAACACGCGATCAGTAACTCGAATGCAGCGTACCTACAAACGCTACGCCGGTTCTGCCTACCTTCTCTGCAGGATCTGTCGTCGCTTCGGTGGTGGTCCCGAGTGGCCTCACTCATGGCTCACTAAGCCTGCCTGACTCAGGCACTCGCGACCGCATGTGCTACAGCACTATGCGCTTGATGTCGATGGAGTACAACCCATCAGTGCTTACCGCTTCTGAACTTGCCGCTTCTTCTCTGCATACATGAGGGCTTTCTCCTGCACCTCGGCAACTACCTTCGTGATCAGGTCGCGCCAAGCACGCCGATCAACCGCCTTCCATTCCCATGACCTGCAATCAAGATTAGAACGTGACAGGCTCATGTTGATCATGTCCTGGCAACGTAAATTTGGTTTCCCCACGTGCCGCTTCCCAATACTCAGTTGACCATGCAATAGTTGTTTCGACATCCGTGTCGAATCCATACGGCTCACATGACCGATCCACCTCAGGTGTCTCAATAAAAGTATACAGTCCACTGCATGCATTCCATTTCCACGCAACACTTCCGTGTCCACAAGTCTGTCGCACCAACCAATGCGCAGAATCCGTCGCAAACACTGCTGATGGAACCGCTCGAGATATCGCACATCCCGACGGTACATCGTTCACGTTTCGCTGCCGTATAGAAGAACGGACGGTACCAAGGATTTGTACACCATCAGCTTCGTGCCAATGTTAAGCTGATGGTTGTTCCACACTCGGTACTCTAGCTTCCCGAATGCCGCTGCGGCCTTCGACACGCGGATACGCAGCTCACTGTGTAGCTGCTGATCAGTCGACAACACATTCCCAAGGTAGCAAAAGCGGGAGGTGTTTTCCAATGCTTCAGTACCAATGCTGATTCGCGGCAATATTGAAGATTGCACCTCCGGTTAAGGCTGAAAGTGACAGACAGTTTTGCTCGTGTTGATGGTGAGACCGAATTTGGCCGCTGTCAAAGCCAGAGCACTAGTCATTTGATGCAACTCATCCGCGCTGTGTGCAAACAACGCACAGTGGTCAGCAAACAGCGACATACGGATAGTTGTCTCACAGACTAGAGTTCGCGCACCGATACTACGGATGTTCAGCAACCCACCATCAACACGGTGCTCCACATGAACAGCGTAGACACAAGCGGCTTCAAAAGCACAGGACAACATTGCATGAAGATAAATATTAAACAGGGCAGGAGCTAAGATACAGCCTTGCTTCACACCAGATACAACTGCAACGTCATCCGAGGTCTCTCCACACAACTGCACTCTCGCTCGCATACCACTGTGCAGACATTCAATTAAACTTACAAAATTACGAAGTCAAACAAACTTACCCAACATCAGCCACAATGCCTCGCGGTTCACTGTATCAAATGCTTTGATGAAATCAACGAAAAACAAGTACAACAGCTGGTGTCTTTGTCTGCACTTCTCTTGCAACTGACGAGTCGCAAACACCATATCTATAGTGCTGCGACCCGAACGGAATCCACACTGCGCTTCCGCCACGTTAGGTTCCACAACCTGACTGACGAGGTGGTTGAGCAGGATTCGAGCAATCACCTTGCCCACACAACTTAGCAAGTTGATGTCACGATAATTCGTGCAACATCGCTTGCTACATTTGCTCTTGTACAGTGATAGCACAAGAGTATCCTTCATCTCAGGAAGCACCTCCTCCTCAATCCATACATGTTGCACCAAGTGGTGCAGCGCAGTCACCAACGCGGGTCCGCCGTGTTTCAATACTTCAGGCGGGATCCCGTCAACACAGGTGCACTTGCCGTTTCGCAGCTGAGCAAGTGCTCTCTGCGTCTCATGCAGTGTCAGCGTGTCCGCCAGACGCATCTTCACATCGTGCTGCTCCAGGCAGTTCAATGTAGGTCAGTCGATCACTGAACGTTTGTTCAATGGAAAGTCAAAGTGCTTTTGCCAGATCTGCATTATGTCTGCAGTCTGTGTGTGATTAGAGCCTGAACTACCATCGATCAGCGTACCTATCGGCTCCAATCTCGATCCATACATCGCCTTCAAGGAGTCAAAGAATTCCTTGTGTTGGCGACGTTCGGCGTAGCATTCCATCTGCTTCGCCTTCTCCGTCCACCATGCATTTTCAATGCGACGGAGTTCTCGGGTCTGTCGCCGTCGAAGTTTGCGAAACTGACTACTATTCCCGAAGTCAGTGGTGTCTGCGACAGGTGCAGCAAATGCTGCATTCTTCGCCGACTTCAATGCGCCAATTGTCGCATTGTTCTCATCAAACCAATCAGGACGCTTACAGTTTGCGCGCCCGATGGTCTCCTCGGCAGCAGCTGTCACCTGGTCGAGGATGCGGTGCTACAGATTGCCTACTGTGCCAATGCATTCCACATCACACATGCGTGCAGCCAGCGCCTTCTCCATCTCAGTACGTTTCGCCCCAGTTCCGAGGGAGAGAACGTTAATTTGACGCTATACCACAGCACTCTACATGAAAATCAAACGAAATTTCAACCAAACACAACTAAGCGAATTTCTTAGATTTGCCACCTACTGAACAATAACCCTACCAGCCATTAATCGGGTATAGTCGTGGAGCTGAATGCCCTCACACGTTACTGCGATGGTGGGTTTCGCCACTGATGGAGATGCCCTTTCGGAAACAGCTTGTGCCAGCAGCTTTGTTGTACCATTTTCTTTACTTTTAATAAACTAGTTCCAAACTCAAACTTAGACTTGGAGAATCCGCTGTGTGGTTGGGTTGCTACAAGCAACCTCTATTGAGACCTCGGTCCACTTGAGGTGGACCGAGGACCGTAGGTGAAATGGAAATGGAATCTCCAAGTCTAACTTTGAATTCGTTTCCGCTGTACCAAGCGTTGCTCGCGGATCTCAGTGGCATAATGTTTATGGTGTCAGCCGTGAACCACTAGGCTCTGATTTCCTTACAACTCAGGCTATCTCTACCTGATGAGTTCCAACCAGGACGAAACAGCGGTCGTGGAGTGCCAGTGCTGGAATGAGCAGCACCAAAATATTTCCATCTGGTTCTAAACTATCCGCCGTAGCCTGGGAAGATTGATGGGAAGGTAAACCAATCTTCGTTTTACTTGGGTTCTTCCGTACAAACCTCTGTGATACTTGAATAGGACTACCAGAGCATTGGCCGACTGTCCGGGATCAGAATTTCCTCGCTGTTGCAAGCCTGTTGGAACAAACGAACCTCGGCTACTTTTCGGAGTCTGTAGGCATTTCATACCTAACTTTAAGGCTTTCTATTGCTGAGCTTATCGTTGGAGTCTTGCACTCACCACCAGTTTCCTCCCTCAAGCTTCGTTGTAGTTCACGATAGACTGCGGCAAGTTCCTTAACAGTTGCCCCCCCCCCCGACCACCTAAATAAGTTAAGTTGGTCACATTTTCCATCATATCCTGATATCCCCCAGTCGGTTTGTGCTGATCATTCTCTACAGTTCAGAGCATTACCGACACAGCTATATTCTTGAAACACTGAGTCCCCTTCAACTACTTCATTAAGGCAGTAAGAAGACATATGTTGCGATATGTTAACATTTCGATCGCTCTCGTCAGTCGCTACGCAATACAGGCAAGACAAAACACGCAATATATGGGGTCCACACTTAGTAACAAAGCTGATAAGAAAGATAAGAATGATACGAATGACGTAATCAGATTCAAGGCAATCTAATTGATTGTCTCAGTTGTTTCTGGGCACAGACCACGGGACACTGCAAACATATCAGTAGCGCCACGCCAATTGCCAACAACCTCGGGTTCCTATTGCGCAATAGCACTTTGAACGAATCGATTGGGTTCACCTGGTGACGAGTCAGCATGAGGTGTTGGGAGATAGACGAGGCAGGGTTCCGGTTCATTTTTTGTTTCGCTCCGCCTTGGTTAGACAGCAACTGCCTTAGCCACAATGGGAAGTGTTCCGCCACCCTTTGAGCCAGCCGGCGACCAGTCTTGCCTATGTAAGTGTCACCGCAACTGCAAGTGAACTGGTAGATGATGTTAGAGGCCGAATTGATTGGCGCGCTACTCGAACGGATGTGGAGAGGAATGGAGTGTGGAGAGGATCCACACTACACGAAGGATTCCTTTCCACATCCGTTCGAGCAGCGCGCCAATCAGTTCGGCCTCTAACATCATCTACCAGTTCACTTGCAGTTGCGGTGACACTTACATAGGCAAGACTGGTCGCCGGCTGGCTCAAAGGGTGGCGGAACACTTCCCATTGTGGCTAAGGCAGTTGCTGTCTAACCAAGGCGGAGCGAAACAAAAAATGAACCGGAACCCTGCCTCGTCTATCTCCCAACACCTCATGCTGACTCGTCACCAGGTGAACCCAATCGATTCGTTCAAAGTGCTATTGCGCAATAGGAACCCGAGGTTGTTGGCAATTGGCGTGGCGCTACTGATATGTTTGCAGTGTCCCGTGGTCTGTGCCCAGAAACAACTGAGACAATCAATTAGATTGCCTTGAATCTGATTACGTCATTCGTATCATTCTTATCTTTCTTATCAGCTTTGTTACTAAGTGTGGACCCCATATATTGCGTGTTTTGTCTTGCCTGTATTGCGTAGCGACTGACGAGAGCGATCGAAATGTTAACATATCGCAACGTATGTCTCCTTACAGCTATATTCTTCGTGGACCAACTGCTCCTATCCTTTCGCTTATTTAGCTTATGCTACTGTGGCCATATATTCCCACCGTTATTGTACTCCTCATCTCACGTTCAGCCTTCTCGCAATCACTTCGATACTAGTCGGTCAACTGAGACTATGCACTCGCATTTCACTTCCACCCGTCTAATCCTTGTCCTGTTGTTCGTATGCCAATGAAACAGAGCTCAAACCATCGACGTCATACATGTTCTGCTTTGGTACTTGACTAGAACCTCACATAAACTTTCCCTCAATTCAAGCCGGTAGATCTCAGCATTAACTCGCAGCTTACGTGGAGAAAAGTACTTCCAAGTTCACCAACGTGATCATTTCAAAGGATTATTCCACAAACATCTACCGTTCGCCCTGATCCATCTATTAGCTCGGTGCATAATTACTAGGGCCTATATTTCCGAATTTTACCTTAACAATTGGGTTTTTAATAAACTATAACTCCCTCGTGTCAGAGAGTGAAAATTGGAAGCCTTAATTGAAATAGATGGTGAATAGACACCGGAATAACCATATAAAATATGTTTTCGTTAAATTATGCCATTGTTTCTGTTGAATAAATTTGGTTAAAATAGCCGTACGTATTATGCGCCCATGCAATACCATTTTGCTCGAATTCTTGTAGTTAAATGTGCTTATTTTAGCCGAGTCATTAGGTCTCTTGAGTTGTGTTCACACGATACCTTCATATCGTAAGTTGGCTGATTAATTCCTGGACGACTTTGTTAGAGTCTAGCGGAAAGTGGCGCCAGGTTTAGGGATAACCTACGAATAGTAATCTGGTGTTCGCGTAGATATTGGCTTGCATTTCTGTTAAGTAGACAAGTTCGACACACATTCCGATAATACATCACTTGTGGCGGTAAGTATCGCTGACGATGGCCTGTAGCACGGACTGACATGCGTGGACACAAGTATATCAACAAAAGTCAGCATTTAAACACCGCTACATCGAGACAAGTGTTTTAGTGCCCTGCTGATTCAGCTGAAGTGCTTACACAGTAGACCAGAGAAAATCACTGGAAGCAGCACATCCAGTGTGGAAAAACATAGGTGGTGCAGAAACGAAGTATCAAACCATGGGGACAGAGGAGACTGACGAACGTGGGGGGGAGGGGGGTTAAAAGATACTCTCCAAACTTTTGTGCATATTTCGCTCATATGATGTGGCCAAGATAAATCGCAGCAAAACGTTGCACTCAGGCACCTCACTGATATGGTGGAGTGCAACCTCTCGCTATCGAGTTGCAGTTCCGCGCACTTAATGGGCTCTGTTGATACTTATCTCCTCTGTGCATTGAAGAAATTGCATTACATTTTGATACATTATGCGACAGTTTGTTGGCTTTTGACCAAAGCGTAGAATTGTTAAGAATACTGTGTAATCTCACTGAAAAAGACTGTGGTCGATCGCTTTATGCCTAAGACAGCGCCATCCGCGTACTTAGGTAGGGGCGCCACCTCACGGATTGGTATTGAGCTGCCATAATTTTCAAACAGTAATGGTGACAGAATAGCTCTCTGAAGAACATCGATGTATTTGATTACGGGCAAGTAGCTTCTGCCTCCAAGTCCGGTATTCTGAATAGGACCGGAAAAATAATCCGTCAGCAAAAAGGCGATGGAAGGATGTATCCCAGCACCGAATAGATCTTTCAACAGCTATTTGTATTTTTTACTGATGAATACGTTACTGTAGTCCAGAACACAGATTCGAATGAACTTGCTTATATTATTCAGCGATGACAGCGCCGAAAGCACAAGTCAGTCCACTGCATCTTAGGCTAACCTCGAATTGCAGCAGACAAGCGGGAGCGTAGCATACCGATTTTGGGCCAGCATCTTCTCAAGAATAAGTTTTCCCAACACCTCTGAGGCTAACGAAGTATAAACCATCGACCAATATTTGCTAGATCACTTCTTTGGGATTGGTGTACTACTAGTAGTTCTCCAGTGATCAACAACGAAAGGGTAAACTTGATTGTGTGTCTTTGAAACAGAAAATCCTCAAACAATTCTCTAACTGGGCCTTTCTCGACCCGATATGTTCGGTTTATTCGATCGTAGCTGCTGATGCGTTACCTACTGTTGCGATATGGATAGTATAGACTACTTACACACTAGTGGTAACAAATTGATACTTGAAAATCTTTCAGCCATGAAGTAGTAATGGCGTCCCAACAACATTTGTCAACATACGCAACCTACATCCACAAGTCTGTCTATCCGACTGGTTCCGTATGTGATGCAAATACACAAAGCCTGTCGTACCAACTGAAGGATTAAGGCATTTTCCGGAAAATGAGCTGATTGGAAAGAGCGGATTGCCATGAACGTCGTAAGCACCCCATAATGTCGCCTCGGAACCTTGCATCGAAAAGCTCGGAGCGGATAGGATCAATACTCCTCAATGAATGCGGTTTGACATTATCAGTGGATTCAAAGAGGGTGGGGCATCGAAGACGACAGTGACACCAATCATTACTGCATTCAAAATTTCCAAAAGTGCGGAAACTGATGGTGATCTAGTCCATCTAGGAAACCCATAGTTCATTTACGAGGAGTAGCTAGTTTGTCATGCTGTGTACAAATGCACTCCTCAGTTCTGTCAATCAGTTCCCCTATCAGTTCCCGTGAGAACTTTATGAGGAACCTTAAGTAAAGAGGGTAACTCTACTCATGTGATGATGGTGGCAAGAAGGTCGCGTAAACAATTGTCGTGTTCTCTCGTGAAGTGTGTGTGCATGCGTACGAAACTGACTCCCATTCACAAGAGATCTTCAAAGGGCAGTTGCTGAACCCAACCTTAGTAGTGAATCGCACTGTATTTATACTACAAAAATTACCACTATTCACAGTAGGAAAACACATCGGGATTCAACTGGCATCCTAAAGATCTCATTTTCAACAAGCAGTCGATATTTACAGTGGAACTGTCTGAACTATACCGTGCTACGGCCCCACAGTTTCATGCTGATTGAAAACACCGACCACAATCTATTGGTTAACTAAATAGAAAGTTCGTCTTAGCCAACCCACTGATATGGTTAAGCCTTATATTCTTCACTCACCCCAAACCGTCCATACATTCCCACCTGCTAATAACCCTAGACATTTGGGGAACAAGTCTGAATGGATAAAAACATACAGCTAGTTGTTAGTTTATGGGACAGTAGAAATAGACCTTACTCCTGCCTTCCACCGAGCCACTGCAATAACCGCTACTTAACTGAACACTGATTACTGTATTACAGAGCAATCAGAAATGTCTTCTTTACAACTCTTTCGAAATACGGTTAAAAAGACGTTGCAAAAATTGTCAACCGGGAATATCGTTATCGTCTCATGTAACGTGTAAAATAACTGACTCACGGTATTGCACGAATCACAACTATGAGATATCATCGTAATTGTGCAATCGTTCTCTGAATCGAATAGTGGTAAAATAAAAATCTAACAACGTTTTGAACTGCTGTACAGATGTCTCCATCACATGTTCAGGCAAAATGTTCCAAATATTTACCACCCTCCGTTCAAACCACAGGGGTGAGGAAACTCACTGAATATCCGGCACGACAAGTTTGTATCTGTGTCCGCGTGTGCTGCATGTCCCTCGTAACTGCAGCATTACCCTCAGCATGGGGAAGTCACTGAGATGTAGAAAATAGTAGGTCCTAGTGAGGTCGACTCGCGCCCGACGGTAGGACAAGGTGTAGAGTCCTAGTTTCTCGCAGCGGTCTTCATAACCCAAGCAACGTAAACTCGAGATGAGCCTGATAGCAAGGTGTTGGACCCGTTTGATTTCTTATGCATCGCTCAAGGTAATCGGAAAGTAGACGGGCGAGCCGTACTCTAGCATTGGTCTAATGATGGAACAGAAGAGGCGATTGGTAACCTCTTCAGACCAGGTGCCGAAGCTACGTTTGCGCGCCCAAAGCATGCGCAGTCCGTTACGATATAGCCTGTTCGTGTTGTCCACGGACTTCAACTTGTAGCGCGAGAGTACACCTCTTGTCAAAGAGAGAAGCCACTAGCATTTAACCTGCAGCTGGTCGAGCAACCAGCTCAATGCATTTAAGATTTCATCTGAAAAGCAATGAGATTATGCGAAATACTCGCTTTTAGTGTTCCTCGCCGTTGTCCTCATCGGTTATTTCTATCTGCTGAAACTACACGATGCAGCAACGGTAGCATTCTAATGATTTCGACGGACGTTCATGCTTTCGGAGGCTGTGAACCCCTTGCAGACAGACTACCCGAATGTAAAACAACCAGGTTGATTTGAGCTTTCGGTGTGGCTCTCTCCCATCCCTGCATTCTAAGACCGACGGTTTTGACCTGATTTGGAGCTGGGAGTGGAACGGCGCATAGTGCGTGACGGCTGTCGCCATGATCACTATGTCATTTAGCTCAGCGAGTGGTTCGAGACACAGCTGGCAGAAGTTGATTTTTGATCTAGGCTTCCTTTAGGATTCTTTGCAGTCGAATTCCAACGACTCTGGGTTTTAAGTCCGTCAGATTCCATAGTGCAGTTCAGTGACTTATAGCTAACGTGGTGAGGTGCATCACACGCCTATCGGTCACTGCTGCTTGCATAGCCCACAGCAGATTGGGGAGTTCAGTGCAAATGCTAGCCTATGCCCGGAGCATTTACACACCATCGAATCAAGCGGTGCCTCTGCCATGTTACTACTAATAAAAGTGTGAGTAATCGGGATGCAAAACAACGAGGGTGAACTGACTCACACCGTATGTTTTCTTCTTGCACGTTTTATTTTCTCACAATTGGCCGCATTTTCATGCTTTCTAACCTTCTCTATCAGGTTTTCTCGTCTACCCCACGAAAAACGTAAGCCTGCTGCTCGAGACATTATTGGAACGACAGTTGTGTGCATGTTTCGTTTTACTCCTTGCTCGTGTGTATTTCCGTGATAACATCCTTCCGTGCATCTGCAGTTATAATGTGCATTTTGAGAATGAACCCCCTCGAGTGCGTAAAACTGATCTTGCCTTGACTTGACTTCAGGCAGGAAGAGTTACAATCCACTGTAATTGAGAAACTCACAATGTATGAACAGGACCGCATAAGCAAGACGGAATCATCACAGCGGATCCAGTAGGGTTTCTGGTGCTACCTCCACTCCGCGCCTAAGCAACCACAGTGGATTCAACACAGCTGGCTCATTGAGACAGCTATCTATTACATGACTCATTCGCTTAGTGGTAAAACATGACAAACAACCCAGCCGATTTGCATTTATCGGTCTCACGATGTTTTGTTCGCAACGTGAGAAAGTCGACCATAACTCAATAGAACACTACCGTAACCATCCACTCAGTTAGAAGCCACGGAGCCTTTCGGGTTTTCATCCGTTGAGTTGCAAACACGAGACAATTGGAAAGCTCGGTAGGGGACTTCAGCCCATTATTCGTGACTAATTGTAAGAAACTCGCAATGGATGTATCTACCGGCTGCCTTGTCACGTGTCCAATCACGTGATGTATTTGCTCGTGGGATGAAATCCGTAGACTGCTGATATGATTAAGGTGAAGCGCTGTGTGGACAGATCTCTGTGAGAAACTATGTCAATGAACTGGGGACCAAACAGGTCGATGGAGTTTGACTCCCAATCGCCAATGCTCTATGGGTTTCTAAGGCTGCGTACGCGCAACAACAAACAGAAGTTGTACCGTGGAGCAAATTCAAGTTGAACTCACATGTGGCGCCATGCTAGTCTACTTGGACCCGGGGGCCCGAAACGTTTATTGTGCTGTCTTACTGTCGCGAATCAGGTGGCCTTTACCCAGGTGTCAAGGTGAATCTAAACCTGAGCTAGTAGCTGGTGTCACATGCTACTAGCTATTTCCAGAGCGTATCACAGTTCAATTTCGTTTTGCAGCCATCACGCATATAAGGAAGTACGGGATGGACGTTTGGCTCTTTTGATTTCCACAATTACTAAGCAGTAAACACGAATGATTCCCAATGTAAACCTGCGACCAGATAACTCGCATCTCACAGGTCCAACCACTCAGATAAGTTACCATTAGGTCTTTCATAAATGCAAGAACATTCCGCAGTAAACTTAGAAACCTGCCAGATCGGAATCGATAGTGCCTATGTTTACATAGGGGAAATCAGCCAATGAGTTACTCCAAGGTGGGTAAATAAATAAATAGCCAACGGAAAAAGCTGTTACACAAAACCCAGCACCAAACAAAACCATGTCTTTCGGAGTGCTACATGTCTCACTCATGCATGAGCATGAACATTCCTGTACTAATGATCTTTCCTTATTTCAGAGACAGCCTCTCACATATTCGAGACATAGGCGTATGATTAGCATTATGGTCTGGTTTGTCCATGTCTACTGTGTGCAGCGTGTTGCCGCGTCCAACCACGTGGCACGATCAGCAGGAATGTAACTGGGTACTAGGATAGCAAAGGAGTTAACTCATCGTGCCACAACACACATGCCCCCCCCAGGAGTTGTATTTTGCTTATTGCTAGCCACTGCAGAAGGAACGCAAACCCCATGGGCAACTGTTCAGTCGTTTGTCGTCATGGTTCTAGTGGATGAAATCGGTGTCCATGGGTCTTAGATGCATTTTCCATTGTTTTAGAGTAAAGTAAGAAACATCATTCCGCATTGCCACTGCTCTAATATAATTGTAGCTAACACTCTTAACTACATCAATAACCTCATAGTTAATACTTAAGCAGAAAGGAGATACCGACTTCGTGCCTAAGAACCCATCCTATCGGTAGACTTTTGACTCGCATTCAATCTTTGTCGTGGAGGACGCATGCATATCAGACATACTGAGTTGTGGCCCATGATGATACGGGCCTTTCAAACTGTCAATACTACGAAGAATGTACACACCATACACGCAAGCGGCGAGTACCAGCCTTCCACAGAGAGCAATCCAAGCGGCAGCATGGCAAGGTGGGAGTGGAATGTCGATGGCACTTTCTCCTCGAGTCTGATGTAAGTGGGGTGAGCGAGCGAAGCATGGTTGTTTCGGAAGCCCCACGGTCTTCTTAGAGTAACGGCCATGCTGCATTACCCTTTCAGGTGGCAAGTGAGCATACGTTAACTGGAAAATTCAATAGACCCAATAACAGAGGCCATCATATGTAAAATAGGCAAGGCACAGGGGCGTGTATGTGGCTGATCTCCCAGATGCACCGCGGGAGGTCATCACTCACTACCACAGCTGCGACCGTTTCAAATCATGAAAGGAGGGTTTCCCTCCTTGAAATGACTGCATGGCGATAATCCACCAACACACTTCATTCGGTTGCTTCGGGATCCTCAAGACGTTCGGTTTCGAGCAGGGTGTACTCACAACGAAGTCAATTGTCATCCTGGCAGAATTCATGTTTATCAAGTCCCACACTTAAACAGAGAGTATCGGCCAAAGTATTGTCCCATCTGCATGGTACGGTTCGCTGTGCAAATCCATCGACGCAACGGCTCACTCTATACGTTTCTCCTTAATGCATCTGTTCTACCGACTTGGGCAAAAGTTGGTCGAACCAGACTCTTTTTGTCTGTGGTTCGTATGCTTAGGGTAATGGAATTGGGATCTCTGCTTTGCGCCTCGGATTGTCAAAAGGGAGGAATAGAGGAGTACTTCGCACTACTTTTAGGACGGGCAGACCCCTCACCAGCTCGCGGATGCAACGAGCAATGAATGTGGTGGATGATCGTGACATGGATGGAGTAAGTTCAACTAAGAGTCCGTCTCCCACCGCTGATCCACTGCACCATGCACACTTGCGAAGCGTGCTCCTCTGAGTGAGAAACCACGCCCTCGTTTCGCGGGGACCGTAAGATTCTCCCACGGGTTGTACGCGTCAGTTTCCTCTTCCGGCACATCCTGACACGAATCTAAAGCGGTGGGTCAAAAACTGTACCCATAAGCGGAAATGAGGTGTTCGGCTCTACGTTTGGCTTCACTTATCTGCTTGGGCTCCGTAAAGCCTCACGTGTCAAATCAATTGAGTATGGAAGTTAAAGATGGCGAGCTGTTGATGACAATTCCATCACTGGTCTGCGATGCATCAGAAAAGGGGATAAACTTTGGATTTAATGTGCAGTCCATCGAAGCGCCACTCGCCCAATTGTCAGCCAGGCCACGTTGTTGTTGCTTAAAGTACACAGGAAACGTTTGAGTGTTACTTTTTGATCCATCGGTGGCTCGGAGTATTTGACGACAAATCAGACAGGAAGGTTGGCCAGCGGCGAAAACAAAGCCGAAGAGGGTGTAAGGTCTAACATTCGACTGACACCTTTCAGTTCAATGGAGATAAGAACAGCTGCAGTGCTTGACATTCTTTAGACCCCGAAGAGTATGATCGTGATTGCGTTAGGCATCTGGTGTGTTGTTTACACGCTGTTCACGCTACTGTCCCATCAACGGTGGAAGCTGGGCTGTGCTGTATCACTGATAGTACTCAGTTATGGCGATCCGCCTCGATCATCCATATCTTAATAGTTTCATTGTTCCGTGAGAAAAGTATCATGATGCCAACCCCCGTAGGATCCGTGTAAGGGCTACCAGGAGACGGCCATCCAACGCTTACCCAAATGTGTGTCGCTTATCTGACTAACTGTGGTGGTAACGTATTTTAGTAAATTGTGCCTGTTTGTAAGTTGACAGAATTCTTGTCTTATTTAACTACATACATCCTGACTAACATGGGATGAGTTAGGCTGGTACCCGCTTATCGGCCGCAGGTGTGTCTCATTTGGTTATGGAGCGCCGATGCAAAGTAACGTGGTGCGCCGCACCCGCCTGCCTGTCAAGTGTACGCTGCAGCTGCTGCCTAAATCAGGGAGCAAATGAACAAGCAGTTTGGAACAACTGTTTGTAAGCAAAACACTGAGATAGGTAGAGAAGGGGAGACTAGCCTACTCGACTATCTGGTGGGATGACACTTCACGCGGGGATACGCCTCAATTTTGAACCCCTTCTAATGGCTACCTCAGTGGTCGCATTTATGTCATTTGCTGCAATCTGCAGGACACCGCCAGTTGTACGGTTGACTTCAGTCCCCTCTGCCTGTCGAGCCAATCATATGAAGAATTCAAAGTCCAGATTTGTCTGAAGATGTACATTCGGCGTTAAATGATGACCATACTTATCGGTCAAAAATACTTATGAACATAGGTATCACGGTCCCACAATCTCCTGTGGCTTGGCCTCACATATAATGAGTGGGTTCTGCCTGGTTGATTTGCTCGGGGAACCAGATTTGGTTACCAGCTAGCCTTCAGTCACAGGCCTGCCCACACGTCACTAAACACCGGATTTTGCCAGTTGCTCTGCAGAAAATATCACACGACTTAAGGCAACCATTTCTTTAACTGCTTTTTCAGTTTTTTTTTACAGAAGATCTCTCGATTCAACGTGACCTTCTCACAACTTACATTAATTTTTTGCATGCACCTATACAGTTCTGTCGAAACGACCTATCTGAGAGCAGACAGATCGTCTTGCCCCTGCTGAAACAGCTCCAGAGAGAAAAAACCTGCTTACAAGTTCAAAATGATCACTTTCGTCAAAATTCCAACTTTAGCAATTAAAGCTGATAAAACAAGGCTAATCAATTTATACTTTGAAACAGTGCTGTGGAACCATAACTGCCGTGAGTTCTGGAGGCAAGTACCATCAGTGGTATTGGAGCCGTGTGATGGACAAACTCCGTACTTGGTTTAGCTCTTCTCCATGGAGTACTTTTTCACTTCCCTAGTTCATTCCCAGTTTACCTATTTGATCAGGGTGACATCCACTGGTAAAACATAATCCTAAACTCAAATAATGCTACTGGCCCGAATGCTTTATCACCTTCGTTTTGAAGCAACGCGCCGATTCCTTCGCGTTGTCTCTGACTGATCTTTCAACAAGTGACTCACAACCTGTCATCCTCGAAAGCTACCGGTGCTGCGAATTTCACGGAGACTCATGCTGAAGATACCTATCCGTTTGCCTTTAGACCCCAGCACTTTATGCTAAATGCGGTGTTGTAGCTTGTGCATTCAATATCGTCTGCGTTAGATAAAACATGCCAGTCCGTAGGGCTACATTTTCTTGACTATTCAAATGCTTTCGGGGCTCATAAGCTTTGTGTGTTTTGCAATTTACTTTGTTTGAACGGAGTCAATCTTGCTTTTCTCAAGCTGCTGCATCACTATTTTACTGATCGCACCCACTTTACACAATTATACGGTAAAAGAACCTCTGCTTCGCGCCGACTGGGGCGTTTTGCAAGGCGCGATCTTCTCACCCCGCCCCTATTTTCGTTATATGTCGAAAACTTCCCACACCATCAATGTTTATTGGATAGAAATATGCTGAGGATGTGGTCTTCGGGGGCAGGGCTCCCTCCATGCTTAAAGGTGGTTTCGACTTGTGAGTTGATCATCAGCTAGGTCCCTTAACCGTAATGCGTTGAAACGTACTTATGTTACATTTTCACTTCTCCACCAGGGTAAGCTGCGAGTAATGCTAGACGCCTCTCCTCTATTAATTGTGAATGAGAATAGCATACCTATTTCACCCACTGGCGGTGTCTATTTGCCCCGAAATCCCTCCCAGTCCACACAACGTTTTGCAACATTTTACAAGGTCAGCAGCTTGTTTAAAGTCTTTTAGACCTAAGAAGCTTTCCATGTCGCGAAGTTTAATTTTGCGAATTATAACTGCATGTCCACTACCCCACTGGTTGTACTGTTCACCGGTACTATTCCTGGACTACTGCAGAAGGAGCACGTTCGAATGTGAGATCGATTCAACCTACTGCCAGGTATGGTGCTAGGCCCAGAGATTCCCTAATCCACTTCATCATTTCTAAGCATTTTGACGGAAACCCACTGAATTCTTCGATTTCTAGAAAGCGGTGTATGGACCGAGGTTGCAGCCGCTGAGGACACTGATCGTTGATAGTTCAGGCGATGCCTACACACAGACTGCAGACATAATGTAGATCTGGCAAAAACACTTTGACTGTCTCTTGAAAAACCCTTCCGAGATCGACTGACTAAGATTGAACGGCAAGAAGTAGCACGATGTGAAGATGAGTCTGGTGGACACGCCGACACTGGATGAGACGCAGACAGCACTTGCTCAGCTGCGAAACGGAAAGTGTGCTGGTGTCGACGAGATCCCACTTGAAGTATTGAAAGACGGCGGACTTGCTTTGGTGAATGTACCGCCCCAGTTGGCGCAACGCGCATGGTATGAGGTGGAGGTGCCTCCTGAGATGAAGGATGTCCTTGTGCTACCACCGTACAAGCGGAAAGGGAGCCAGCAATATGCCACGAATTATCGTGGTAGCAACTTGCTGAGTTGTGTGGGCAAGGTGATTGCCCGAATCCTGCTCAACCGCCTCGTCAGTCAGGTTGTGGAACCTAACGTGGCGGAAGAGCAATGTGGATTCCGATCGGATCGCAGCAATATAGATATGGTGTTTGCGGCTCGTCTGTTGCAGGAGAAGTGTGGAGAACGTCACCGACCGTTGTACTCGCTGTTTGTTGATTTCGCCAAAGCATTTGATACGTCGAACCGCGAGGCATTGTGGCTGGTGTTGGGTAAGTCTGCTTGCCCGCGTAAGTTTGTAACTTTAATTGAATGTCTGCACAGTGGTATGCGGGAGAGGGTGCAGTTGGGTAGACAGACCTCGGATGACTGCAGTTATCTCTGGTGTGAAGCGATGCTGTGGCTTGGCTCCTGTCCTGATTAATATTTATCATCATGCAATGATGTCTTGGGCTTTTGATACCGCTTGTGCTTACGGTGTTCGTGTGGAACACCTTATTGATGGTGGGTTGCTGAACATCCCTCGTTTCGGTGCGAGAACCCTAGTCTGTGAGACAACTATCCGTATGGTGCTGTTCGCTGATGACAGTGCGTTGTCTGCACACAGCGCGGATGAGTTGCAGCACATGACTAATGCTCTGGCTCCGACAGCTGCCAAATTCGGGCTCACCATCAACACAAGTAAAACTGTCTGTCTCTTTCAGCCTTCACCGGAGGTGCAAACTTCAATATTGCCGTAAATCCGCTTTGTGTAGAAGTAGTCGCAACCACTTCCAGCTTCTGATACCTTGGAAGTATGATGTCGACCAACCAGCGGCAACACAGTGAGCTTCGTATCCGTGTCTCGAAGGCAGTGGCGACATTCGGGAAGCTAGAGTACCGAGTGTGGAACAACCAGCAGTTCACCATTGCCACGAAGCTAATGACACAAATTCATGCTGCTGTCCGTTCTTTTATACAGCAGTGGAAGGTGGACGATGTACCGGCTGGATGTGTCATATCTCGAGCGGTTCCATCAACAGTGTGTGCGACGGATTCTGCGCATTGGTTGGTGTGACAGACTTGCGGACACGGAAGCCTTGCACTGACGTGAAACTTATGCAGTAAACTGTATTCTTTTGCTGAGACACCTTAGGTGGCTCGGTCATGTGAGCCGTATGGATTCGTTGCGGATACCGAAGCAGCAGCTATCTGATCAACTGAATGTGGCGAAGCGACATACAGGGAAACCGAAGCTTCGTTACCAGGACATGATCAATCTGAAACTATCAGGTTCTAATTTTCATTTGAGTTGTTGGGTATCGAAGGCGGTTGATCAGCGTGCACGGCGCGATCTGATCACGAAGGCTGTTGCCGGGGTGCAGGAGAAAGCCCTCATGCATGCAGAGAAGTGACAAGTGCGGAAGCGGCAAGCGCCGATGGATTGTATTCCATCGACATCGAGTGCATGGTACTGTAGCACATGCGGTCGCGAGTGCCTGAGTCAGGCAGGCCTAGTGAGCCATGAGTAAGGCTACTCGGGACCACTTCCGAAGCGACGACGGGTCCTGCAGAGAACGTAGGCAGAACCGGCGCAGCGTTTGTAGGTACGCTGCATTCGATTTACTAACCGCTTGCTTGCATGATGTGTCTTTATTGCAGGTATTGGGTTTGCTATATTGTCCTGATGCTATTTCATATCATATTAACGATTACCTGAAGCGTCTCCTATAACTTTACACAGCACCCTAAACTACATTAGTTAACCGATGACATTTTCGCGTTTGTGGCATTTTCTTAAAATATATTGTTTGACGTCTTGAACTAACTGCGGATTTCTTCGTAACCAATTTATTTTATATGCTCATTTACTGAAAAGTCATATCGCCGTATCTGTGTGCATTATTCGAGTTATTTTATTTGATTTCGTCATCTCCAGTTATTGGCTGTTGCTTGATATCCTCGGTGTGGCTGCGCTTGATGTGCATGTTGACAAGGTGCCTACATGTCCGTTACCCACTACCTCGTTCATATTGGCTCCAGGAGACAGTTGGTTGTTGCTATGAGGGGACCGGGTGCCCGTTCCTTGTGGTCCTGCTGGGCTCGTGGATTGGTTCCTTACACTCAGTGTGGAGCGGACTACCGTCCATCCACCGTCTTGTGTGTGGTTGATTCCCCAAATACAGCGTGCTTGTGTTTGCCTGTGAAGGAGTGTGGGCCGGCTCCTTTGATGAAACGTGGCTCTCATCCACATGCCTCTCGGTCTTATTCCTTCGGGTTTACACTGGATATGGGGTGTGTGTGGTTGGAGCTGTGGGTGGTGCGGCGCAAGCCACCCATGGTCCTTCTGTAGGCGCAGGCGTCCTGTGGCTGGCCACAGTGACAGGCAAATCCGATACCGGATTCCGCCAACCTCATCAAGCGAACTAGTGGCTTGGTCGTGTGTACATATTACAGCTGTGTCCTTTGCATTCCCGTGTT